>CP139507.1:437971043-437991186 GCA_021014915.2 Artemisia tridentata subsp. tridentata | reverse complement strand
GGTACACTTTTCGCTTCATCAAATACCCTTACACTTGAGATTTGCTTGTCCTCAAGCAAATGCGCTTTTATTCTAATCAAAATACAAGTTAGGGGTCATTTAATGCTAATATAAAAGTAATTACAACAAATAGTCGTTCCACTTTAATCATAATAAGCACGGAGATTACAAACTAGCACCTCACAAGTAGTGTTTAGATACTCACATCTCTCAGGTGTCATAAAAGTATATCTCATAAATGAAAACGGATAATATCTCTCACTACCTGTCATAGCAAATAGATTACCATAGGCTTGGGAAAGGATCAAAAACCTCCTCCACTAGGCGTAAGCACCTAAGATAAACTATCAAAGAGGGCTTTTACATGGGTTATAACGTGAGGTGTAGGGATATGATAAACACGGATTTGTTGGATAAGGGATATTTTACTGGTGGCGAGTTAAAGATCTTGATTAATTACATGTACAATATGGCGTTGCTGAGCCAAGACTAGACTCGACTTAAGCTAAAAACAAAATAACAAAAACATAAAATGAAACGGGATGGTAGTCCGTATGTTTTTTCTACTTTTCTTTTTCTCATTTTTTTGTATTTTTCTTGATTTTTTTTCGATTTTTTTTTTTTTTTTTTTTTTGCATACACTCCTGCCCTACCATCCAAAATAATACATCGCAGGGGCGTTGCATTCCCCTTACACTTGAACTTTTACATAACTTTACAAATAACTATTCTAATGACTCGAATTAAGATAATCGAAACACTTGGAGTACTTTTTAAAATATTTAGCACATATGGGGGTAATAATGTTGTTCTTCCCCATTACTCCATTACACTAGTACTTTACCCATGAGTCCCAATCGTCCCAAAACAATATGTACAAGGATATGACTCGACTTAGCAACCATGTAATCAATTAGATAGTTAACTTAGGGTTTAAACAAATGTTGTCACAATAATGCACTAAAAATGAGTGCATACAAGGTAGGCTAAGGCGATTTGGGTGTACATTTAAGTGGGGTGTAAACAAATTCTTCCTTTAAGTAAAATGCTTAAAGTTAGAAACGAAAAGATAGGCTCTGAGGGGTGTACTAGGGGTATCGTGTACTAAAAATGAGTACAACGCAAAGGGTGTGGGAGAATTACTTGACCAATGTAGCCAAAGTAATTATAACAAAAACACAGGTGTAAAACAATGGGTTAATCCTAATGCCTCTTATCATGTAGTAAATCTAACTACACAAATGTAGTCTCACTTGTGGCCTCGGAATGGTCCTAACGCAAGTTCTAGAATCTAAGTGCTACCGGTACACACATCATAGCATAAATGCTTTTCCTACCAATTCTAGGGGTGAACCTCACATATTTGGGGGTGGAAAATTTTTTAGTGGTACGGTTTTGTGCTAGTCATATAACTCCTATCCGTGAGACGCTCATTAAGATCAAAGTTTCACTCCTATATGTTGTAAAAAATTTTAAATTTGGCACTAAAATTGCCCTAACAGGTATTTCTCTCAGTTTTATTACACATCTACTATTAAACAAACAAAAATCAAGTGCAATTGTATTCTCTAAAGTATCGTACTTTACCCCCCCCCCCCTTACACTTAAGATGAACATTGTCCCCAATGTTCAAATAACAAGATGTAAAAGTAAATAAGGTAAACGAATGAAATCAAATACTCCCCTGATTCGTTCGGTGGATAAAGAGGTAACATGGTTAGATCTTCTTCCAAGAGAATGTAGAAGCTCCAAGACTAAAGCATCGCCAAAAGCTTGATTCCACATACATCTCCTTGTCCAAAATAACCTGTTAAACCTGAGAAAACAAACACAAAAACCTGCATAACATCGGCGGGATAAATCTATATAAGGATATAATGCTTGTGGAATGATAATTTTGCAGATTCCTGGAGTTTATAAGTTAGAGATTTAATAAAAACTTTTTATGAAAACAAAACTTTCAAAAATTTCAGAAAATTAAAACCTGACGCCGTCAGGTTGTAAGGCCTGACGCCGTCAGAAATGATCTGACAGAATTCTCATGTTAAGTTTCTGGAAAAACCTATACCTTACTTCCTGGAAATCCTGCAAAACATCATTATGACTCGATACAAGCATTTGACTCAAACAAATACTAATATGTATGTTAATTTATTATTGTTATGATTCATGTTCATTTGTTCTAATAAACCGATTTGGATTTCCCTTACACTTAACTTTTGCAAAATACCTTTATATGTAGTTAAGACGAAGTTAAAAACAAGATAAAGCATTTTCACAATTTAGTTTTGAACATGAATCAATAATAATAAAAATTAAACATACATACGGAAACAAATAAAATCAAACAAACAAATAAATAAACACACAAAGCAAATAAAGCTTGGGTTGCCTCCCAAGAAGCGCTTTTCTTTATTAACGAGTCTTGTAGCTAGACTCAAAGTCACGTACATTACGTGATTCCATCATTGGTCACGGTTTCTAGGTTCCCCTTTGATTCTCTATCAGAATCACTTTCATAGTAAAGGTATTTCGGGTCCTCAAGATCAAGAGGATTGTTTTGGTATTTAGAACTAAGCTCCTTAACATGCTTGAAGAATCCACTCGACAGGTCAAAAGTGTCCTTACATCCTCTTCTCACATCATCATCACATAACACGAGTTGGGAACTTAACCCATCGAGCCCTCCATAATCGATCTCCTTGAATTCTCTCATCTTGTAAGGCGTTTGGTATGAGATTTCCCTAATCCCATCGGTGAAAGTCATGATCCCATTGAGCTCGTCCACAACCAAGCTTGTGGCCTTGCAAAAAGGTGCCCCAAAAACAACTTGTGATAACCTGGGATCGATGTACTTTTCGATATTATCGACGATTGCGAAGCTCATAGCGAATGTCATATTTCCTACAAACACCTGTACATCATCATCTATGCCAATGTCATCCTTCCCTTTATGAATCATTCCCCATCTGCAAATGTTGTTATAATGAAACAAGGACATCACATTTTTGGGTAAACATGTGTCAACGTAAACATTATAAAAATGCTTGTGACCAATCATGCAAGGTATTTTGAGATTATTCGGATCACGTTGCTTAATTCGGCCAGGCCTTCTACCGTGTAGCCCCCATGTGTTGCAAATTGCTGATGGTTGATACTCATACACTTCTTCACTGCCATCCCGAAAAATCACTTTCCTGACACCATCGGTGAATAATGCACTACTATCATCCTCATCGAGTATCACTCCCGTTGCTTTTATGAATGGTTTGCCTAGAACAAGGCTAGTTAAGGATGGGCTGATGATAGAGTTCATGTTATTAAATACAGTTAGCTCGATATGAAAGAGGAACTTTTCTATCACAATTGGTACCCTTCTTATTACCCCTATGATATTAAACCCTTCATATTTGACCTGTTTGGTGAAGGCTTCGTTATATAGAGAAAGGGATATTGCATTCATAGAAGAGTTGGGATTTATGTAGGCATCTTTTATAAACTTTTTCCTAGTGGTGCAAGATATCTTAAAGACCCTGGGAGCGCCATCCTCTATTCTCTCTCCAAATCCCATAGGCAATTTGCTGTGCCCCTCTCAAGTTCCTCCACCAGAGGGCGGTCTAGCAGTTCTGGGAGCCCATGAGGCATTTCGGATTTCTCTTCCGAGCCCTCCTCATCACTCACCTCTCTTGTACTCGAGTTCTTTGGTGAGTCAAGGTAGTCGCCGGGCGCCTCGGGGTTCTTTTCGGGAACTTCACCCTCCATTTCATTGTCCACGTTCTCGGTTGATTGTTGGTCCAGATTGGGTTTAGGAATAGGTATTGTTGTAATGGTGTTCACGAAGTGGAGTGGTTTTGAAGGGGTATGAGTATCTCTAGTTTCTTTTCCGTTTTGTGATATGTGTTTGAATAGTTTACTAGGGTGCTTGATTTTTACAGGAGGGGGTGTTTGGTGAGTCACCGTGACAGATTTGATCTCATTAACTCGTGCCAACTCACAAGTTGATCTGCCAGTAATGCGATCATTGATAACCTTTAACAGGTTATCAACCTTGTTGTTCATATCGACTTGCTGTTGTCTGAGTTGATTCTCAAGTTTGGAGAGCTGTGTTTCTTGAGAGAGAATGAATTTCTGCAGTGATTCCTCGCGATTTTGTTGTTTATGCGTATGCTGATGAGGATAATGGTCAGACCAGGTGAGTGGGGGAGAGTCATTGAATGATACGCTTCGAGTTTGGTTCCAACTAAAATTTGGCTTACTCTTCCATGCCTCATACCTATCTTCGGAATTCTTGGGTCCATAATTAGTGGTGAGCCACTTATCTCCCGCCTTATCGATTCGCGAGGATGCGAATTCTTTGAAAGCTTGTTTGGGGAGTTCCATGCAATCATGAGTGTTGTGGGGACCACTACATAATTTACACGAAGAAGTGATTTTGTTCACTTGGCCTGAAGGTTTAGGAGCCTCGTAGGATTTCATAAGAAACTTGACTTGGTCTTCAAGTTCTATGATCCTACGGTCGGAAGTGCTTGGATTGTTCGAAGGCAAAGATATTGCCTTGACCGTTTTATTCAAATCACGGGGATCACTCCAACTTTCGTTGTCATAAAGAGCAAGATCTTCTAGGAGAGCCCATGATTGTTCCGCACTTAAATCACGCAGCTTACCACCAGCCGATTGGTCAATGGTTTGCCTCGTGGAGAGGTTGATATGGTCATAGAAGATTTGGACTTGGAGCCAAAGTTCTATGCCATGGTGAGGGACTTTTTGGAGTAAGTTCTTGAATCGAGTCCATGCCTCGTAGAGGGTTTCGCCTTGACATTGTTGGAACATCAAGATATCATTCCTTAGCTTGGTAGTTCTTCCTGGTGGGAAAAACTGAGCAAGGAAACGAGTGGTGAGATCATCCCAAGAGGTGATGGATCCTGCGGGTAGACACTCTAGCCATTGACTAGCTTGGTCCCGCAGAGAGAATTGAAAGAGACGCAGTCGTGTCGTCTCTCGAGTGGCAGCATCAAGGTCTATGGAATCAACGATTTTGAGAAAGTCCTTGAGATGTTGATTAGGATCTTCGGAACGAAGTCCATGGAATGCGCATCCGCTTTGCACCAACCGGATGGTGTCGGATCGCAAAGGAGTGACATTGGCTCCTTGAGTGAGCTCAATGGTGTTTCGATAGCCATGGTGGCTAGGACGGGAGTAGTCTCCTAAGGTACGGGCTCTAGGAGGTGGGTGTTGTTGTGGTGGTGGGTTGTTGGGATCAAGGATATTACCACCTTCCATGATGTCGGATGGTAATGGTTACGAACAAAGAAACGAAGAAAAAAGATAGACTAAAGAAAACCTAGAAAAATAAAATAAAAATCTCACTAGAAAGGAATCTAGTGAGTAGACCTAATAAAATAAAAATTCAACCTAAATAATAACTATTCCCCGGCAGCGGCGCCAAAAACTTGATGCGTGGTTTTGCGACCTTACAACAGGTTTTACCTCTTGAGGGATCTCAAGAGGCTTGCAATCCCCACCAGGCAGTGTACCTGACCGATGTAGTATAGTGAAGTGGCAAGTACCGGGGGATTGATCGTTCTCTAGGGGAATAGTGTCGTTAGGATTGAAAAACTACTCTAATAGGTCTAAGGGTGAGGGAAGATTCTTTTTGTATTTTTATATTTTTATGAAAGCAAGTAAAATCTCGGGTTTGAAAGAGTGGGCGGAATTAGTTGCTAGTCAACTAACCCAAATGACTACAAATGCAAATAAAATAAAATAACTGAAAATGAAAAGGTTGTGAAACTTATATGGGGAGAAATGTGTTTACTTAGATTTCCTTACTCCCTAACTATCTTTTACCGGTTGATTAGTGTGTATTAATTGCGTGGATGACGGGTGTATTCCTTAATACCAATCGTGGGGTGGCGTACGTACTTCCCCAACCCTACAAGCTCCTACTTCACTCCTATGTCGAGCCGGCTAAGAAGCTCCTAACATGGGATCACTAGAATTCGCTCATGCATTAAATACAACCATAAAAACCTTAGTACGCATTGGTTCATGTTTCTTAAGACGTTCAAGCAAGTTACCGTTTAGGAGGTTAGCCAGTTTTCTTAAGCCTAACATCGATAAACAATCATCCAATACAATTAATAATACACTAATAACCAATAATCAATAGTTAGGTTTCATTAGATCTAAGCAAACACAAGATAAATCTAGCCTAGCATGTTAATTAAAATACAAGAACAAGATATAATCAAACAACACATAGACATATTGATTGATTAAGTGATTACTTATCTTCAATTAACCATGGGAGATCCAAGGGTATAAAACCCTTAAAAATGGCAGAAAATTCGTCTTAGGGTTTCTCCTCACAAAGTTGCACACTAATGACTAAAAATTGCAAAACTATATATAGAGTTTAGGGGCTGACGGCGTCACGTTGTAGGAGGTGACGCCGTCACCTCGCCGTGGCTAGGGTTCCCGGATGGTCTTCCTGACGCCGTCCCTCTTTAATCCTCCAAAATCCGCTCTGGCCTATCAAGGGTTGACGCTGTCAGAAATGTGCTTGACGCCGTCTCTCTTTAACTTAAACCGTGATGGCCTTGATCACCTTAAAGGGTGACGCCGTCAGACTTTCCATTGTAAAACTCTCTGGCGCGTCACGTGTATTTTTCATATCCACCTCTTTTGCCAAGCCATGACGCCGTCTGGAACAATTCTTGACGCCGTCAAGTGTACTTTTCCAGCAACTTTGAAGACTTTGTCGTTTTCTTCACTTTTATGCTCCAAAAACGTCCAAAATGCTTCCTTTTCCAGATTTCTTCTCCAAATTACCTAAAATGACAAAAGGAACGATTTAGGGCAATATTTGATCAAATAAATACGATTTAGGGCTTAAATGACCCCCTAAAAGCGGTACACTTTTCGCTTCATCAACTACCTACTACATATTAAGGTGCGTAACCACCTACATTACTTGGGTACGTAACTACCTATATATCAGGGTGCGTAACCACCTACATTACTTGGGTACGTAACTACCTACATATCAGGGTGCGTAACCACCTACATTACTTGGGTACGTAACTACCTACATATTAAGGTGCGTAACCACCTACATTACTTGGGTACGTAACTACCTACATATCAAGGGTGCGTAACCACCTACATTGCTTAAGTACTTTAATACTTTCGGGGAACATAACCTCTTACACATAGCTAGAAAACCTTTTTGGTGTCTTGAACTTAGCAAAATCAAAGTATTCTTTCCTAACTGGTGATACGAAATTGTGATCTAGAAACTATTCATGCGTTTTACTTATTTTCAAAATTTACTATTTTACTTATAAACGCTATGAACTCACCAACCTTTGTGTTGACACTTTTAGCATATTTATCTCAGGTCCAAAATGAACGAGGATGGCATGGACGTGCACGGATACATAAAAAGGGGCTATAAATTTTATTATCATTCGAAACTTATTTTGTAAACCTTGAAACCACTGGGACCTCATTTTGTAAACTCTGATATTCGAAATGATAAATCTTTCAAAACGACTCAAATAGAGATCGTTTACTATTACTATAACTGTTGTACTGTCAAGTAACACCCAGCTTGAATTCCACTGCGTATCACGAAATTGGAGGTGTTACAGATTGGTATCAGAGCTTATAGTTATAGAGAAACGGGTCTAATTGAGACCTAAACTATAACTGCTTTTCATAAAAATATTTTATAGCCTTTCGCTCTCCGTGCCTTCCATCCTCCAGACGATTATGTGACTTCTAGGTAATTTATGCTTTAGTATAATAATATATATTCACACGACATACTTCTAATCACTTTATATAAATAAATATACCTGCATATGCTTATTCTAAGGCATTACGGCTTAAAACAGATTTCCCCGAGCATGTACCTACTTCTACATTTTGTAATTTACGAAACCTTCCTAAGACATTGTGATTTGCACAATTCTTATGCCATATACGTTAAATATATATACTCACCAACTATCCTGAATACTATGTCAACTTTCCTTGATTATCTTACTCTCATCTCAACAGATGAGTGTAAATACTCCTTCCGTACACTCACTAAAATACCTTGTAACTATTCGGTTAAGTACGAATGTTGAGTCAAAAATTCTTAAGTAGGATGATTTACAATTTCGTTATTTGAATAAATTGGGACGCCTTTTTATTTAAATAAAGAAATTATGAATCATTGAACCATAAGTTTATACTTCTTTATTTACATTATTTGGGATGCATCTCTATGTAAATAATGAATTATAAACAAGTGGGCTTATTTGTATCTGAAAGAACATGAGTATGAACTCGAGAATCTAAAAAATTCATAAACACAACATGTAAACTTCCATTACATTAAAATTCACGAATATTAATACATAACGATACAATTAGCAAACAAAACATTAAACATGATAGTAATCATAAACATAAAGACCAACAAGTTTTATTTCACATTTATTAAGGATTATATAGAAACACAACAAGAACTCATTTTAGCAACCCTAACCCGAGACTATTTTTCCCAAAGCATGTCCACACCAATAGCTAGAATTATGAATGGCATAATAGCCGCTAGAACGCAAACCATGAATACGTAATCTTCCTCAGGAACGTACGCTAAGTAGATAACCCCAAAAACGACATACACAAATCGCTAATATAGTAATTAGGTACGACATTTTGGAGGTAGTGAATAAGAGATATATGTTTGGTGGAAGAATGGAAATTAAAATGTAGTATATATAGGCAGAAAACTAGCCGTTATTTACTGTTCATAGCCGTTAGGATTTACTATTTCTGACCATTGGGTTTACTATTTATCGTACTATGGAACAAACTACAAAAGCTTAAATTTCAAAAACTTTCTCTATATTCATCAAGTTCTCTTCCGAAAACTTCATTGTTAAAATTCGTTACTTAAAAACTTCCTTCTTACACGTATTTTATAAACTCATAATACATATTTATAAAATAACAATTTTCAGACAAAATAAATTTTTCTTAAGATTATGTGACATTTGGAACAATGTTTTTCACATGTAAAACAATAAATTTTAACTTATAAAGTTTTCACAAGTGAAACCACCTTCCATCTTCATTATTTAAACACCTAACACAGATTGAATCCCGGGACGGGATTCAGTTAAGGGGGTGAGACTGTAACCACCGGTAAATTTCCACTATAATTAATAACAATTAATTAAAAATTAATCTCGGTCACTATTTTTAATTACCATTTTTGCGGGAAAATTTAAATTTTTTTTAATACGAAAACATTATCACGTAAATTTGCCAAATGACGAAACGAGCCCACTCGCGAACCACGGAATCAAAATAAACTTAAAAACTATCAAATGGACCTTAATAATTTCCAGCCCAACTCTAATATGCGTTACTGTTCATCAGACAAGCCCAAATCCCATGTTTGCTTTCTTTTCTAGTCCATCAACAACCCTCCAAAACGTCTCATTTTCTTCTAAATTTGAAACACGATCCATATATATTTTTACACCTCCTAATTCTCCTCCCACCAAATAATTAGGACGTTGAGGTTCAGCCCTTGATATGAACGTTTGACACATTAAATTAAATCAAAGTAATGTGACATAGAGCAACCCATTCGACATAACTAATTTTCACAAACTTATCCAAATCGACCCAAACTTGTTTCTAATCATTTCTAACATTTTTCTTAACTTATATAGGAGTTATTAAGAGTGTTCCTCACTTAAGATATCAAAGTTACATGATAGAACCAAATTTTGTACGTGTCAAATATTCTAGTCAACATATAGGTATAAGAAGTCAAGTCACACTTGTTTTCCCTACACTCACAACTCTCTTAAAGTCCTATAGTGATAGTAAAAATCCCTCTCAAAAGTCCACATATGACTATCATAAGTAGTTAGTAAAAGAAGTGTTTGAAATGCATACACATAAACACTATACGCATATATACATACACTTTCATTTGTCCACTATCTCTTCCACACAACTAACCTACCCAAGTACAAGTCCTTGTCATCCTTTAAACAAGACCTAAGAAACCAAGTGGTTGGGTTAAAAACACATATGAACACCATACGAGTATATATATACCAGTATAACCGTTTTACAAGCCCACCACCTCTCATACTTCACCTTTACATTTTTTTTACAAGCCTTTCTCAACCCTTAAACACTCCCTAAATTACCAGAAGGCTGGAACAAATCGGGTTCAAGGAAGTCAAGTTGAAGGGTGTAAAATTGTGGTATACGGTTTAAATTGTTGCGAGTATTTTTGGTTTCTGCTCGTATCCAACGAGCCACAATCTCCCTTCACTCTTTGCAAGTCCTAGAAACTCATAAATAACCCATGTTAACGTAGAGATTAATCCCATGCATGATTTTAATTTTCTCTTATTAGCAATTCAATTTTATGTATATATACATGTACATTTTTAATACGTTACGAGATATATAGTAAATACATTTCATAATAAGCTAAACAACATATAAATATCATCACATAACATGTACGACCTTTAAAAAGTCAAATCGAATCATAAAACAACCAAAATGTCAAACCGGGTATGAATTAGTGAAAATATTCTAAGTATTTAAAAACTGTAAAATAGCCCCAACCCGCCTAGAAAGCAATTCATTTTCTTTGAATTTTTGAATACAACACATTAATATTTTTACACAGTTCAATTTACCACATGGCTAGCTAAAAGTTTCGTGTTTTAAACTTCCCCTCATAAGCTCATTTAAGCCTTCGAATAAGCTCGTTTCAAATCGTGATCGCTAGACTTTTTATATTTCATTTTCAGAAAAAAATTAATTAATCCGGTTTGGGCTAAACTAAAACCCAATAAGCTTTTGTGATTGAAACGTCCAATAGGCCTATGAGATACGTTTTTAGAATCACAAAAATAGCCCAAGTCCAGGCCCAACACTATTTTCGTGCCCTCACCTCTAGATTTCTTAACGGGACTAGTTATATCCCGTTAATTGGCCCATTTGGTCAAAAATAAGCTATTTTCTGAAATAAACAGTCGAAATAAGTTGTAATAAGCTTAATAAAGTTATAGAAATTTTCAGAAAATTTTTCCTGCAATTTTTGTGATTTTTGGACTAATTTTGCAAATATTTTCAAGTTTAGGGACTAAAACTGCCAAACTTGTAAATTAAGGTTCTATTCTGCCAAAACAGTAAATTGAGGATGTTAATTGACATTATAAAGGATTTTGAGTCAAATGTGAAAATTTGAATGTATATGAACTTGAAATGAACACTTTAAATGGAATAAGGATTATTTTTGCAAAACTTTGAAACTACAAGGTCTGAAACTGTCAATGTGATAAAACTAAGGATAAAACAGTATTTTCAATACACTAAAGGCATAAAATGATTATTTGGATATTACAAGTGCAAAAATGTCATACCTTTATTTACAAGGACTAAAAGTGTAATTTTACAAAGTTAAAGGACTAAATGTGTAACTATGCACAAAAAGGTGTCAAAACTGTCCCATTTGTAAATTTAGGTTAGAAATAGAATATATATGAATAAAGGATGTTGAAATGTCATTTTGTAATATATAAACTGAAAATGTAAAAATATATAGTTAAAGGACCAAAAGTGTAATTTACCCGAACTTGCACCAAATATGAAATTCTAATAAATATAAAGTAAAAAGTGAATATTGAATAACTAATAATAATAACTTGACACATTTCAAAACTTTGAGCCAAAAATGTCATTTTACCAAAGTACAGGGACTAAAATGTAAATATTCACTGTTAAGGCTTAGAATGTAAATTCTGAAAACATTAAGGGATGACCAGTAACATATCCATATTATGATTTCATTTCATAAATTTCATCATCTCGTTCGCATCACACGTATTGTTTCATTTATCTCGACGTATAAATTACTTAACGATCGTTTAACGGATAACTTAACATTAATTATGGAAATCAGTAACATAAAAACATAATAATAATATTCTTTTAAACTTTAGACATTTTAAGCACATCAGACTCATTTTCTCGCTTTACATGGTTGATTTCTCAAATTGCTTCTTGTCTATCTAAATACTTGCTTGATTATTCGAGTGCAATGCTATTCACTTGTTATCTACATTACTTGGGTACATAACTACCTATATATCAGGGTGCGTAACCACCTACATTACTTGGGTACGTAACTACCTACATATCAGGGTGCGTAACCACCTACATTACTTGGGTACGTAACTACCTACTACATATTAAGGTGCGTAACCACCTACATTACTTGGGTACGTAACTACCTATATATCAGGGTGCGTAACCACCTACATTACTTGGGTACGTAATGTTGGTCCCTTTACACGATTAGAGTTAACTAGAAAGTTAATCTATTTCGTGTTATGACTAATACAATGTTTAGGATTAATTCTAACAGTTATAAAACGTGAGTATAAAAACAACAAGATTTTTCAACGTTTAAATTCTTATTAGAAATAATTCCAAGAATCTATACCCAAGTGTTTTGCGGAACAAACACTTGGGATTGAATAGACAAGGGTATGGGGTGTCTCCTATCGAAACTCAAGTTTTGCTTGAGTGGTAACAATATACCCACTGAGCTATCTCAGTGAGTTGTATACTCTTTGTAGGAGAGAAGTTCCTTTGTAAAAGTTCAAGACTTTAATTATACAAAGCACACTTTAACTTCTCTCACATCTGCTCTATTTATACACAAGTAATCTAAGTATAAGTGATTAAATATAATACAAGTTGTTGAGGTTGCGTGTCTGACAATTACAAATAGTAATTGTCATTTCCAAGAACCAATAGGAAAGGGCCAAGAAGACTTTAGGAGTTGTTGGCTGACACTCCATGACTTTTAGCCGCAATAGAGAAGGTTGGATCTGACAAGAGAAGAGTGTTGGGTTTACACTAATATCTTCTCAGATCTTTTCCCTATTGTTCCCGCCTTTACTTCAGGCGTTGGTTCCTCAGTCCTTCAATCACTTTGTTGGTTGAGGAGACTGGGGTTCAGTGAGTTCTTGTCCAACACTCACTGAATCCATCATCTTCTTCTTTGGCTTAAGTTCTACTCAGGGAGTACCGCCTTCCTGAGTAGTGAATCCTTCTTCTTGAATTCGCCTTAAGCATCCTGAAGATGACTCACTGAGAGACTGTTCTCTCAGTGACTTGAATTGTTCTCGGTTTAAGTTAACACTTAGTTAATTTGTGTCCAAATCATGTTTGAAGCATTCTTGGGTTATACATGACCCAACAATCTCCCCCTATTTGGATATAAATTATTCCTAAGTGTTTTGATCAGATATGAGTGAACTAAGGACTTCTGCTCATACTGAATGTACTAGAATGTAAATAAGGACACTGAAATAATAAAAACATCATCTTATTAATATCATTTACAAGTCCTAACAAAACTAAGTACAAAAGGGATAGTGGTGGGTATTCAGGCAGGTCATCAGTTCAACTTGATTCCAAGGGCTTCAAGCTTGGGCTTCTTTGACTGCAGCTCATGTTGGTCAGGATGTTCATTGATTTTTCTTTTCAGGTCTTGACAAAACCTCACATTCTCAGGACTCTTGAGTGGAGAGGCCATCATTAGAAAGCCAAGCATTGCTTTAATTCCTGACAAATCTATATCACTCCACCTCTGGAAGGCTTTGTCGCCAAACTCATCAATGAAGAACAAACCTCTTTCAGGCTGTTCAATGACCATATTGTTCCTGAATGGAACACCTTCAGGGAGAGCCCTATTGCAGTCAAGACCAGGAATCTTGATCTCAGGCTCAGTTTCTATCTTCTTTCTTTTCCTTGAAGAAGACTGAGAGGAAGCAGGTTGTGCAGATTCAGGAAGAAGAGATCGAATGCCAAGTTCCTGAGGTGCTGCTGCCAATCTTTCATACCTCAGACTCAAAGACTTCATCAGATTAGGGACCACAACATTAGATTTCTTTGCTATTAATGGACCCAACTCGTCCAATTCAATGATCCCGAAGTCAGCGAATCTGAAGGGTTTATGAACATCAAAGTTTCTCTTGTTAGCACCTCTGTAGACAGTGACAACAGCAGGATTGGTATTTCTCTGAATATGAACATCATTGATTGGTTCTGGTTTTAACCTTTCAGTCATATACCACTGATATTTCTTAATCCTGTTTTGTCTGATCTCTTCAGCCCATTTTTTCCTTTCCTCCCTTTTCTGCCTGAGTGTAGTCATCTCCTCAGACTGAGCTTTCACAAAGGTCATACCACCTTCTCTTCCTGAGAGATCCTTAGCCTCAAGACCAATTTTCTCAGCCTCTTCATGAACAACCTTGATTAAGGCAGATTTGCTTGCCTTCTCCTCCTCCTTTAACTTCTTCATTGCTTCCTCTTCCTGAAGATAAGCACTGAGTTCATCAGCTGAGAAGTGGTGAAGAACTCCATCAATTTCATATGGGATCCTGAGTGGTGATTCAGGATCCTTTGCAATCGTGATGGGTGCTGGTTGAGGCTCAGGTTCAGTGAGGATGCGTTTGCCTTTATCTTGATGGGAGGAAGAGGCTTCATGAATCTCCCCCTCAGTGTGAGAAGGAGGTTGTTGGCCTGAGACTCCAGTGTCTTTCTCCCCCCTCAACTGTTGCTTGAGCCATGGTGATAGCAAGAGTTGGAGTCACTGGAGCAGTAGGACCTTTGAAGGCCTGATAGATCTCAATCATCATTGATTTGATGTCCGAGGTGTCTTTCTGAAGATTTGAGATCTGATCCGCCAGAGAAGCCTGAGAAGCTTCGATGCCTGACATCCTTGATCTAAGAGACCATGCCAAGGATGTTGAAGATTGTGCCCAAGTACCAAGATGTTTTTCCTGAAGACCCATGGAAGTCCTGATTGAGTCCAAGGAGGTAGTAAGACCCTGAAGTTTAGAATCCTTCAGTAAGCTGAGGAGATCATGGATTTCAGCTGACTGCGTCTGATAAGTCTCAGCAGCTTGAAGGATCTTTTTAGTGAGTAAGGGGTCATCCTTGACAGCTGACTGAATAGTTCCAAGGCTATTGGTGATGCCTTCAAGAGTAAGATTGAACTTCTGGAAATGAAGATCAATAGCTGTCAGGGAGTGGTTGGTACCTGATTGAATTTCGATCACATCATCATGAAAACTTTCAACATCTGCCTTCAGGTTGGCATAGTGAACAGCTGCTTCAGTGTGATGATCAAACATCTCATCAGTGAGACCAGTGAAAAGAGCTCTGTTGGTCTTCAGTAGGAATTTGACCAATGTTCTTTCAGTTAGGGGAAGAGAGTTATCATACTTTTGGAGGATGTCCCCAGTATCAGAAGAATCAGAAGACTGAGAAACTGACTTTTCACTTTGGCTTGGAGATGACTGATGTGAATGGTCAGGTTGTTCCGGGTGTACATCAGTTTCCATATCCTCTCCTGCCTCAAAAATTTCTTCTTCACTCTCTTCCCTGAGCTCTTCATCAGACTCCATAATAGCCTGAAAGTCCCCCATGGACTCAATACCCAGAAAATCAACCGGCTCCTCTTTATAAAAAGATTTGCCTTCGGTTTGGTCAGGTCCTGACCCCGTTGTCATAATAACTGAGTGGGTTTTCTCAGCCTGACTAGCCATAATAACTGGGGTAACAGCAGCCTGGCTTTTGGGGGCAGTTCCTGAAAGACTGGATCCGCCTGAGGGGTTGATGGGTTCCATATCAGCGGGTTGTTTCTTTCCCTCTGAGTCTTTGTCCCCCTTAGCACCTTCAACTACTGATGGGTGCTTTCCAGTAGTATCACTAGGTACTGATTGTGAAAGTTTGTGGACCCCCTTCCCATCAGGATTGTACTATCCTTCAGGGGATTTAGGGTCCTTTTCTCCCTGAGATCCTGAGGGTGATTGCTCAGGAACTTTAGCGGGATGTGAATGTTTGTGGGTCCCCTTCTCAGTAAGGTAGTGCTGCCTTACCGAGGATTTAGAACCCTTTCCTCCCTTGGGAACTGATTGTTTTTTGACAGCTCCTTCATCGGGATGTGAAGGGGTGTGGGTCCTTTTCCCAGTAGGGTGGTGCTGCCCTACCGAGGGTTTAGGACCCTTTCCTCCCTTGGGCACTGATTGTGATTTATCAGTACCTTCATCGGGATGTGAGGGGGGAATGCTTCCTGATCCTTCTGACTTGTTTATGTCAGTTGAACCATGTGGAATGGGTGTGCCCGAGGTCACTGAGGATGATTGCTCAGTGACTTCCGTTGGCCTTTGTTTTGAGGTCAAGAGGGGCTCAGAAATGGGTGTCTCAGAGGTCTCGGCCTTTTTCAACCCCTTTTTAAGGTTGAGTTGGTTTTGAGGATCAGTCTCAGTGACGAGTGGCTTGGGTCTAACCACCTGGCTGGACTGACCCTTCTTTGTCTTCTTCACCTTTTTGGTCGGTGAAGGAACTGGAGAGATAGCGTCATTACCCTGAATGACTGATTGCATGTATTCAGTCAGGGCAATATGTGTAACCTCACTGATGCCACTAGTGAAGTTTGACTTGTGCAGTACCTCAGGCTTCGTACCTTCTGCATCAGTCCTCACATAGTCAGAACCGAGTAGGTCCTGAAGCACACAGGAAACAAATCTAGGATAGGACATGTGCCTTTGCCTATGTTTTCCTGAGAGCTTAGCAACGAGGTCTCGGAAGATTATTCCTCCGATGTCTATTTTTGTACCCTCAAGGAGACTGAACAACATCAATTGTTGTGATGAGTTCAACTGTTCCGTAGAGGATTTATTTCCACCCAGGACCTGAATGACAAATGTCATCAGTATCCTCCAAATAGGGTGGAACCATGTTTTGACTACTGGAGCCTTTTCCAGTAAGCCTCCCACAGACATTGTTGGACGTCTGGGGTCATGGGGTGCAAGATAGATCAGTTCATTCTTTATGTCCTGATCAGTAGGGTTGGGAGAGAAGGCTTCAGCAAAGTCAAGGCCTGTGGCTTTGATGAATGCTGAGTAGTCAAAGGAGAGGGTTCTACTCCCATTCATCACCGTGAAGGTGATGATTGACTCTTTGGTGTCTTTGGGGCTGGTTGCCACAGCCGTACACCAGAATTCCCTCAAATAGTCATGGTAGATGACTGAGGGAGAGTGGGTGAAAGCCTTTGCAAGAAAACAATTACGAAGATATTTCATAACGTTCTTGTAGGCTGGGTAGATTTGTGGATATGAGAAATTTCCCACCACATTATTTTTGGTTAGGTCTACACCCTCCATTGTGAAATCCACGTTGGGGGCATATTTCACAGCTTTAGAAGAAGCCATTTGTGGGTAAGTCTGGGTTTGACTAAGGTTAAAGGGGTTCTAAAGCTTAAGAATGCACACACAATTTGTTTTTGAGAATAAAAAATGGCAGAGTTTTGCTTAAAAATTCTATAAAAACATGTGTATGTATTCTTCTGGTTGGGGTATTTATAGGAAAGAGGAGATGGGGGTGTTTTGGTCATTTGAGCAAATCTTAATTTATTCAAAAAGAATTATTTGGAAATTTTTTTGAATAATAAGTTTTGGGATCCGCATTTAATGCCAACACTCCACTTTCCTGGTTTGGCGCAACAGTCGAGGTGAACAGTTGAGCAGTTCTGCAAAAGTGCAACTTGCAGAGATGAGTCATCACATATTTGAAATGTGATTGGAGAGGCATTTAATGCCAAGTGGGAATGTGGTGGCCCAGAGGTGGAAGCCAGAAAGGCAAAAAGAACAATTATTCTTGAATTAAATATGTGTTCAGTTACCAACCTCGGACATTTACTAACTAGATACTTAGAGCATTTAAGTCAGTATTTAATGTCCTTTTCAGGGCCCTGAATGACTCTTCATTCAGTGATAGGTTTTTCAGGGACTTGGGATTAGTCACTGATGATTCAGGAATATGGAAGGATTCCTGAGAAGCAAGGATTCAGAAACTTGGGTTTAGTTCCTGAGGTGATGGATTTAGTGAAATAATTCACTGATAAACACATTGAGTCAGGGACCTGAGATTTCAAGAATTTACACTTTAGTTGGAAATAAAATTAGTCAGTGGACTGATTCTCAATATCCAACATTCCTAATTCAGCTTTCAGTCTTGTGAAAGTTGGTTCATCCAAAGGTTTGGTGAAGATATCAGCTAACTGATATTCAGTAGGAATGAAGTGCAATTCAATGTCACCATTTATGACATGGTCCCTGATGAAGTGATATCTGATATCAATGTGTTTTGTTCTCTGATGAAGAACAGGGTTGTTAGAGATTGCAATTGCACTTGTGTTATCACAAAAGATGGGTACCATCTTGTACTGAATTCCATAGTCACTGAGTTGACTTTTCATCCAGAGTACATTTGCACAACAACTAGCTGCAGCAACATATTCAGCCTCAGCTGAGGATAAGGCAACTGATTGTTGCTTCTTAGCACTCCAACAGACTAATTTCCCACCAAGAATTTGGCAAGATCCTGAGGTGCTTTTTCTATCCATGTTGCATCCAGCATAGTCAGAGTCTGAGTATCCTTTGAGATCAAGTCCTGAGCACTTTGGATAGTATAATCCAAGGTTAGGA
This sequence comes from Artemisia tridentata subsp. tridentata, assembly GCA_021014915.2. Lineage (NCBI taxonomy): Eukaryota > Viridiplantae > Streptophyta > Magnoliopsida > Asterales > Asteraceae > Artemisia > Artemisia tridentata. The sequence continues at coordinate 437,972,584 of CP139507.1, read as the reverse complement.
GTGCCCTTCAGGTACCTGAATATCCTTTTCACAGCAGTGACATGAGATTCTCTTGGGTCAGATTGATATCTGGCACATAGACATACTGAGAATTGGATATCAGGCCTTGATGCAAGTAGATACATCAGTGATCCTATCATTCCTCTAAAGAGAGTTTGATTTACTGGTTTACCAGTTAGATCAGGACCAAGGTTGTTTGGGGGAACCATGGGAGTTTTGACTGAGGCACAGTCACTGAGATCATACTTCTTCAGTAGATTCTTTACATACTTCTCTTGACTGATAGTGGTTCCTCTATCAGTCTGCTTGATCTGAAGACCAAGAAAGTATGTCAGTTCTTCCCATCATGCTCATTTCAAACTTCTTTGCCATTAGTTTTTCAAATTGTTTGCAAAGTTTGAAACTTGTTGAGCCAAAGATGATGTCATCAACATACACTTGTACTAGTATGACATCATTATTTGTCTTATAGATAAACAATGTGTTGTCTATCTTGCCTCTGACAAATTTGTTTTGGATTAAGAAGGCTGAGAGAGTCTCATACCATGCCCTGGGAGCTTGCTTCAGTCCATAAAGGGCTTTGTTAAGCTTATAGACATGATCAGGAGACTCATGGCTTTCAAATCCAGGAGGTTGCTCAACATAAACTTCTTCTTTCAGTGAACCATTTAAGAATGCACTTTTAACATCCATTTGGTACACCTTGAAGTTCATGTATGTAGCAAAAGCAAGGAAGATCCTGATGGCTTCCATCCTTGCTACTGGTGCAAATGTTTCTTCATAGTCAATGCCTTCTTGTTGATTATAGCCTTTGGCTACAAGTCTGGCTTTGTTTTTAATGACTATGCCATTTTCATCAGTTTTGTTTTTGAATACCCATTTCATGCCAATGACTGAGACATTCTCAGGACATTTGACCAAGGTCATTACCTTGTTTCTGTCAAATTGTTCTAGTTCATCATGCATGGCCTGAACCCAACTTGGATGTTTAAGTGCTTCTTTAACACTTTTGGGTTCAATTGTGGAAATGAAGTCCACAAATAGGCATTCATTGGATGAGGCTGCTCTTAGTTCAGCAGCCATGCTTCTTGTAAGCATGCCTTCAGAAGGCTCACCAATGATATTGACAAGTTCTATATCCTGAGATCTGGTCCAACTATCCTGAGGTCTTGGAAGTGGGTTAGAACTTGTAGAAGCCTGATGGGTATGATCAGGATTAGACACTAGATTACTATTTCCTTGTGTGTCTAAGTGGGTTGAGTCATCACTGAGATTGTTTGGGTCCTGAGTATTTTGTTCAGACTGAAGGATATCATCAGTACTTGTATGTGCTTCAACAAATTCAGTGATGGTTGGGTTTGGTAGGTTGTGAGGGATAATGTAGTAGGAGAGGTTAGCATCATCTTGTTACTGAGTAGAAGGATTGTTCTCAGATAGATATTCATCAGGAGGATATCTTGAAGAATTATCAATTCCTATTTCTTCTACTGAGGCAGTTGAGAACCTGATTGCATCAGTGCTCTTGTAGGTCACTAGAATGA
>CP139507.1:437678802-437971020 GCA_021014915.2 Artemisia tridentata subsp. tridentata | reverse complement strand
GCATGTATTTTCAGGTTTTTAGCAAAGGCACGCTACTGGAGGCTTTGGCAGGGCAGGGCATGGTCATAGAAGACTCTGATATTTATACAGGGACCGTTTCAAACCATATTTTAAGGGCCTAATTCCGCATCACTTTTAACAATGTAAATTCAACATTTTTGTTAAACAATCTTATTCTAAATGGTTGAGATAAAAACCGTTCTTTGCACTTGTGTTGTGATACCAATTGAGTTACACCCCAGCGACATGTATGCTTCCGCTGGACCCGATTTTGGGGGTGTGACAGTCGTACCCGAGATACGAACTGATCCCCAAACCCCTGTCATCATGGCAGAAGACCGTCCTATGAATGAGCTTCTCCAAGCTCCCACCGATGGGTACGGAGATGCCATTGTTGTTCCAGCCATCGTGGCTGAGAATTTTGAGCTTAAGACTGGGTTGATAAACCTGGTAACCCAGCGTCAATTCTATGGTTTTGAAAGGGACGATCCTCAAGATCACATTCGATGGTTTAACAAGATCACTTGCACCATCAAATGCAAAAATGTCCCTGAGGAATCAATCAAACTTCTTCTTTTCCCATTTTCCATCGATGGGGCAGCCCGGATTTGGCTTGACAAACAACCCCCTCGATCGATAATAACATGGGCAGATTTGGTTCAAAAGTTCGTGAATGAATTCTTTCCTCCTTCCAAAACCACGTATCTCAAGAATGAAATCATGAAATTCTCTCAAAGGTTTGATGAACCATTTGAAGAAGCATGGGATCGTTTCAAAGAATTGCTCCGCAAATGTCCTCATCACGGTTTCACCGATTTGATGCAAATGGACACGTTCTATAATGGGTTAAACCCATCTGACCAAGATTCTCTCAATGCCTCAGCTGGAGGTAATTTTTTGAGCAAATCCACTAAGGAAGCCATTACACTCATTGAAAATAAGTCAAAGGTCCGCACTGCACGAGCCAGACCATATAATTCTCAGGCTAGTGCTGGTCCTTCTACTTCATCTCCTGTGAGTACTTCTAGCACCGATGCTAAGATTGACAAACTCACGGACATTGTTCAAGCTTTGGTTTTCTCCACACAAAAGAAAGAGTCCGCTCCGCAAACTTCTCGCACTGCTGAAATCAAAAAGGTAGAAGTTTGTGTTACTTGTGGTGGTCCTCACGCTTACTACAATTGTACTGCCACCGATGGCAATGCATTTGAAGTCAATGCTATAGCCGGAACTTCCAATCAAGGAGGTAACCAATACCGTCCTCAAGTGGAAACAAACTACCGTGCTAGCAATCAACATGGACCACCCGGATTTCCTCCTCCCAACAATCCAAATAGGATTAATCCTAACCAGCAAAGAGGGCAAAACATGCAAAATCAATTTCTTGCCCCGAACAATCAATACCCACCCCAAAGGGGTAATCAAGGGTATTCAGCTCCTAACCACCAAAGACCTCAACCAAATGAACTTGATAACTACATCAAGGTGAATGAGACCAACATGATGGCAATGCAAAATCAAATCTCTAATTTGAAGAATGAATTCCAATCTTCGATACACAAGCAAGGAATTGAGTTAAAAAATGAGATTTCAAACAAAATTGATCAAACTCAAAGTGAAGTTAAGAATATGTTTGCAAGTCTCATGTGCCATCTCAATCCACCTTCTACCTCGGGAGGTCTCCCTGGTAATACCATTCCAAACCCAAAAGGGGAACTCAAAGCTGTCACTACACATAGTGGTAAAGCTCATATTGGACCATCAATTCCTATTTTCTCTCCGGTGAGGGAATTGGAACAAGAAATCAAGGTGACAAAGGACCCGGTGCTTCCCTCTAACAATGGAAGTGCTAAATACGTGCAACCTAAGGTCGTCCAAAATCATACACCCACAAATTGCTCCTAAACCGTCAAGAATGGATCCTAATCTTTCACGATTTACGGTTAAAAGTTTGTCAAGCAAACTTAGTGAGCAAAGAACAGCCAGAGCTTATTCCAATATGCTCAATGCTACCCCCGTCAGTGTGCTTGATGACAGTGATGATGATGAAGATACCACTTTCATCAAAGCTATCACCACTCGGAGTGGTGCTGCTTATGAGGGACCCTCTGGTCCTATTCCTCCTCCGTTGTTTGAAATGGAAAAAGAGACGGAGGATACAATGGACAAAGTGCAAAATCCAATCCCACAAAGTACAGCACAAGTCCATCCTCCAGGTGTCCCGAAAAAGAAAGCCAAACCAGGAGTTGTCTTTGAATCTGTTGAGAATCCTGAAGTTGCTGCTCCTAAATCCAAACCTCATATTCCTTACCCATCGCGCTTAAATGAGCAAAAGCTCCGTGATAAGGCTAGTCAACAAAATGATAAATTCTATCAAATCTTTAAAGAATTACATTTTGACATAAGCTTCGCGGATGCTACCATTCTGATGCCCAAGTTTGCATCTGCAATCAAACACTTGTTAAGCAACAAGGAAAAACTGATTGAAATGGCTAAAACTCCATTAAATGAGAACTGCTCAGCAGTTATCTTGAAAAAGCTTCCCGAGAAGCTTAGAGATCCTGGAAAGTTTCTACTACCCTGTGTATTTCCAGGAATGGTTGAATGTTATGCCTTGGCCGATCTTGGCGCAAGCATCAACCTGATGCCTCATTCAGTATGGAAGAAACTGTCTCTTCCGGCTCTTACTCCTACCTGCATGACTCTTGAGCTTGCAGATCGATCCATATCTCATCCATGCGGCATTGCTGACGATGTGTTTGTGAAAGTAGGAAAGTTCCATTTTCCAGCTGACTTTGTGATTGTTGATTTCGATGCTGATCAAAAGGTTCCTCTCATTCTTGGAAGAGGATTCCTAAAAACGGGCCATACTCTTATTGATGTATTTAAGCATGAGATCACATTGCGTGTGGGTACTGAAGCTGTTACCTTTAACCATGATCAAACTTCAAAGTACTCCTCAAATTATAATTCTGCATCGGTTAACCGAATCGATGTCATTGATATTACATCAAAGGAGTACTCTCAAGAAAATATTGGTTATTTTCATAATTCTGTGAGTGGGAATCCCACCACATCTTCTCAACCTATCATAGCCGACTCTTTCCCTTCTCTCACTCCAGTTGAGGGAGGTGATCCCTTTTGGGATGAAGTCGATGATTTTCTTGCTCTAGATAGTTCACTTCCGCATGAGGTTGATGATAACTATCTTGATCCTGAGGGGGACATTCTTTTTCTAGAAAATTTGTTAAACGAAGATTCATCTTCCCCTCTTCCACCAAAACAACTTCATAATGAGGAAACCAAGTCAGTTGAAAAAACTGATAAAATTCCTGAGATCAAGTTTAAGGACTTGCCTCCTCCACTTGCAATTCTTGAGGAGGAAGTTCTTATCCTAATTGCTGTTCAGATCTCTCTTCTTCCCTTCACCTACCCGGTGATTTCCCCTATCTTTCACTCATTCGGGAGTGAGGATATTACCTTTGATCCTGGCATTTTCCATTTAACATTGGTTTAAATGCCGGATTTATCTCATCGGTGTGGAACTTTCTTATGTTCAATTGTTTATCCAAACAATTTGAATGAAAGTCCGATGAAGATGGTTTCTTCCACTTACTTCCCCATAGACTTTTAAATTGCTTTTTCTCCCGGGCTGTTCAGGAACCCTTTGTTACGGTTGACCGTTCACAAGCGGTTAGCTTGCGTGATAAACCTGCCTGTTCGGGAGGAATTAACTCAATTCGGGGTCGAGTCAAGCTAGCGACTCGGGAATCAAAAACAGTAGCAAATATATGGGTTTTCACCCATGTTTCACCTAAGTGTGGGGGATATTCCCCACATGTTGTAAATATGTATAGTGTAAAAAAAAAAATAAAAAATAAAAAAAATGTGTGTATATAAAAATAATGGCTATTAGTATTTCCCTTTCACGTTCTAAGTGTTGGTTTAACAAACCGGTTCTTTGAATATTGAGGGCAATATTCAGTTCTAAGTGTGGGGGGAATTCTAGCGAATTTAATCAAATGTACCATCTAGTACCCCCATTTTAGCCAAAATTTTAAAAAATTTTCTCACTTAGAACGAAATAAATGGTTATCAGTCCGCCATGTCTAACCCACAAAAGGATTGGCTAATCCAAGAGCAAACGGCTCTTGGTAAAGATATATCAAATCCGTTTATGGCTTGCAATTTGCCTAAAATTGTATGGTATTCGACTCGCCATATCTTTAAAAGTGAAGAGTTGGCTAGCCCGCAAGGTTGTGGCTTGTGGTAAAGGCAGTGAAAATCCATAATTGGTATTCAGCTCACCAAAGATAATATTGATAATTTATCTAAGAGTTGGCTAGTCCAGAAGCAAACGGCTTCTGGTAAAGACAAATCAAAACCGTTGACAGCTGATGGTTTGCTCAAAATCATTTGGTTATCATTGTGCCAAGGTTCTTACTTGAACTAAAACAATTGGCTACTCCAGAAGTGATGGCTTTTGGTAAAGAGAAAAATCCATTAAAACTTCATAAAAGATTGCTAGGGACTAGCAATAGTTTAGTGTGGGGGATTGATGAGTGTCTAAATACTCATCATTTTTGTCTTATCTGAACTGCCAAAACATTCAAAAACGCTCAGAAATGCATCAAAATACTGAAAATATCCCAGGGATTGTGTTTTATATGTTTCAAATGCAAAATGTTTAAAAACAGTTGAAAAACGAACAAAGTTTGCAAAATTGGCAGTTTCAGTCCCTCAAGTTTCAAAACTTGTCAAAATTAGTCCCTATGCATTTGTTTTGTCAAAAAAATCACCAAAGGTCCTTTTTAAATCATAAATTATCATGTTTAGTCCTTTGGTGAAAAAGTTTGAATAAATTACAAGTTTGGTCCCTGCAATTTCAGAATTTGCAAAAATGATCCCTGGGAAATATTATTTTTTGGAAACATCATATATGGTCCCTGGATTATTGAAACATGGCAGGAATTACCCTTGGTGTATTTTGGAAGATGTGCAAGTTTAGTCCTCCAATTTTCAGGAATTGCAAGATTGGTCCTTGTGATTTAGCTACTATAACCAAACCGGACCCAAAATAAATAAACAAACCAAACCCATCCTTAACATTAACCCAACCCATCCCACTTATCCCAGCCCAACATCCCAAGCCCAATGTATAACCCGATCCACCCCTTTCTTAGCTAAACCTTGGTCAGACTTTGGTCAAACAAATCCCTTCCCTCCCACAATTAAATAAAACACTTTCACCTTCCCCCACTCACACCTGCAAACTCAGACCACCCCCTCACCTCCAGCTCACTAATCTTGTCCTTGTTATCTAATCCCTCCACCAAACTCCAAAATGCATTAAATGCTTCTTCTAGGTTTTTAAGCTATCAGAAAAGAGGTTTATCAGTTTTGGCGCCAATATCCAATCAACGGCTAAAAAGGAATCAGATCATCCAATGGCTCAAATTATTGCTGGGAAAGGACAAAGGCACCTCAAAAACCCTAATTCAAGCCTATATAAAGAAGAAGATGGAGCAAGGAAGTGTGTGTAATTTTTAGCTTACTTTTATTATGTCGAATTTATGCTTAAATGTTTTTCATTCCAAATTAGTTTAGGAAGTTGTAATCTCAGCTTTAATGTTGTAAGTTTGAAGTTTCAAAGTAATATAATTCAAGTTTCAGTTCAATTCTCAGTTCATGTAATTTTCTTTTTATTTCAAAAATCTTAATTTGGAGAATATTGTTTGTAGTTGTTCCCTGGACTTCTTAGGCTCACTTAAGCTCCCATAAAGCTTATTTAAGCTTTTAGAGACCTTAAAACTTGGATTAGTAATAGAAAATCAAAAATATAAAAAACAGTCAACAAAAGTCAACTGTGGTGAAGATATTGATGCAGTGGGTGAATTTGATAGTTCAAGGGAGAAATGGAAGCTCTTGGCCTATCTAAAGATAGGCTAGCTTAGTGAGCCTCCTCTGTTCATGCTGAGGAGGAATTTCAGTTGTAAGCAATTTTAAGCAATCTTTGCATTTCTCTGTATAAGTAGCATATGCCTTAAATCTTTGTGTTCTTGTGTTTCTATGTTGTAGTTAAGCAGGTTTATTCCATAAAACATGTTGCTTGTTATTTAAAATCCATAGTTGCTTTGAAACTCCATTTGTGCAGTCAAATTTGCATAAGTAGCATTTCTGTGTTTCATGCTTAGATCATTGTTGATTTCTGCTCAAATAATCTTGTTACATGTTAATATGAAGCCTTGAATCAGTATTGTGGTTTGAATTTGTGTGTTGCTTTGAAAATCAGTTGTTAAGGGGTGTTTGGATCTTGCTGTTGATTTGTGTTGCTGAGTGTTTGAGGTTTTATCTGCTCTTGATTCTTGTCACATTAGTATCATATAACTCAGAGTCACAATAAAATCCAGGCCTTATTTGATAAAAAGTCAAAGTGATCTTTAAATTGATCTAGTGTGTTCACTGTGATGATTTTGGATTCCATGATCATGATTTTGTGTTCATAAGTTGTTAACATTGCTCAATCTAGTCTTAATACACCTTAATACATCATAATCAGTTAGTATTATAAGATCAAAGTTCACCAAAGTCAAACCTTGTGTTTGACTGCTAAATCAAAATCATCAGGTTCAATCCTTGTTCTGAGCTGCTGATCTAGGGTCAAATTGGACCTCAATTGGTGTGTTTTTGATGGGGCTTTTTGTGTTTCTGAGTACCCAGTAGTATAAGCTAGCTTTTGCCCCCATAAAATTACATCTCAGTAGCTTATTGCATTGCTTAATCTGCCTTGCAATTTGGCATTTTTCTTAAGTTTCTGTTGGAAAGTTGAAACAGATTTGGTGTTGAATGTGCTTATTTGTTGGATTATCTGTTGGATTTAAGTTGTTTTGTGCTTATTAAAGTTGGTTAAACATGTCCTGAGCATTTGGTTAATTTTTGTGCTTATTTGCTTATTTTTGGGCTTATTGCAAACTGCTTATCTGCCCAAATCTGCTTATTTGGCTTAGTCAACTTTTCATTTTAATTTTCCTAGCTTTTTAATAATATTTTAGATTTATCTGTAAATTTTCATAATTTTCTGAATAGTTTTGGTATTTTTAATCTTTTTAATTAGTTTAAAATAGTATTTAAATCATAATAAATAGAAAAATAATCAGAAAAATATAAATCCAATTTTCATAATTTTCTTTTGTCATTTTTAATATAGGAAAAATATAATTTCATTTTTAGTCCTTAAGAAAATCAAAAATAGAAATATAGTGATAGCTTCTATTTAATAGAATTTATCTTTTTAAATTTTAATTAAGTAAATTTCAATTTTATAATTTTCTTAGCTTCTATTTACTTAATAATATTTTTAGAAAAAGTTTTAGATTTTTCTTTGCTCATTTAGTATTTTTTATAATTTAAATTAGTTTAATTAGTTATTAAATAATAAATAATTAGTAATAATTAAATAAAAACTGTAAAAAATTATAATTTAAGTTTTTAAATAAGTTTTAAGTAATTTTACATTTTTAGGTTTTAAATTTCATAAATTTTACTTTTTAGTCCTTTTTAGATTTTTCGTTGCGCGTTTTTAAGTTAATTAATTCGCGTTTGACTTTATTGTGCATATCTGTTTTAATTTATTATTTAGAATTGTTAAAAAAGCCAAATCAAAAGCAATCTAAATCATCAATCACTCTAATCCAAAGCTTCCCACAGTAGCCCATTCACATCTCGTTGGGAAACGATCCGGGTAATCACTTGCCCGGTATCACACACATCACATTCACGGGTTTTGCAAGTTTGACTTTTCCTAAGGTTTGACTTGTCATTTCCCAAAGTATCACGTGTGCACGATACTATATTTATTTATATATACTCACACACGGATCAGACACGCAACTACTTATATATCAGGGTGCGTAACCACCTACTTTACTTGGGTACGTAACTACCTACATATCAGGGTGCGTAACCACCTACATTACTTGGGTACGTAACTACCTAAATATTAAGGTGCGTATCCACCTACATTACTTGGGTACATAACTACCTACATATCAAGGGTGCGTAACCACCTACACTGCTTAAGTACTTTAATACTTTCAGGGAACATAACCTCTTACACATAGCTAGAAAACCTTTTTGGTGTCTTGAACTTAGCAAAATCAAAGTATTCTTTCCTAACTGGTGATACGAAATTGTGATCTAGAAACTATTCATGCATTTTACTTATTTTCCAAATTTACTATTTTACTTATAAACTCTATGAACTCACCAACCTTTGTGTTGACACTTTTAGCATGTTTATATCAGGTCCAAAATGAACGAGGATGGCATGGACGTGCACGGATACATAAAAAGGGGCTATAAATTTTATTATCATTCGAAACTTATTTTGTAAACCTTGAAACCACTGGGACCTCATTTTGTAAACTCTGATATTCGAATGACAAATCTTTCAAAACGACTCAAATAGAGATCGTTTACTATTACTATAACTGTTGTACTGTCAAGTAACACCCGGCTTGAATTCCGCTGCGTATCATGAAATTGGAGGTGTTACACCCTATTTGACCCGCCAAGACATGACAGTGCCAAGACCATTCGCAGAGCTCTAAATCTCGGTGTAAACGTCAAGATGATTAATGGTAATCATTATATTTACTGATTATGAAATATAAATAGTGCACACTAATTGTTTGATTAAATGTCAATAAAACTATGTTTACCATTCATATGTGATAGTGACGAAGAACCGCATCACACATGAATGGTAAGACTGTTTTCTTTGTAAAAATCTCTAATTTAAAAGATACAATGATCACTATATAATAAGCAACATATTTATACAATTATAAACGTACACATGTTCTTACATGTTCAGGTTCTTACATGTTCAGGATGATGATGGCATGTTTCATAATGATCAACAATGGATGTCATGATTAGGTACGTGTTATTTCACTTAAATACCAGATGACACTTCTTATGAGGTATTTGCTCTTCTTTTAGTTTTGTTTATCATTTTCATTATGCAAAATTTGAAGTTTGTGTAATTTATTTGTGTATTGATTCATCTAAATGCAAAAAGGTCATATGCCAATTTACTTCCCCTTCGACATTAATTAGAATCCATTTTATTATAAGCTTTAAATATGATCATAAACTAAATAATAAATAAACTATTACCGTTGATTATAATAAGAAAACCAATATTATTACACACTAATGCTACAAAATTTGGAATAAAGAATTAAGGCCTATAAACATGTTTGACCAATGTGACCCATTGCCCTTTTGTTTTTTATTTGAAACGTGTTACACCCTGTGCCCGCTTAGACCAAACTTTTAAAACTTTGCACGCGGAAATGCTTGACTGTCACGGACATCCTGTCACTCTTTCGATCATTTATAAAAATCTATAAACTTTCCACACTAAGGTCTAGATTATGGAACCAAAATGGTGATCCTTGTCAAAACTATGGATCCATGATAAGGTTTAATTTTTATGAACCAAAAGGTAGATCCAGGACTGAAATCTTGATCCACACTAAGGTCTGCAATTTCTAACCAAAGAGTTGATCCAAAAGAGAATTATTTGACAGGTTATGCATAAAAACCATTTTGACCCATTTACACAACAAACTACTCATACCACTTTCTTTTCCCAACAAACGTGACCATTATCATTACTTTAACATACAAGACATATTCCAAAGACACTTGACCCGTTTACCACCCAAAATGGGTACATTTATACTTAAACCAAACGCTCCTTTAACTTTCACAATAAACGCTTAAAACATACTTTGACACACCGTTAGACCACCAAATCGTTATGACACCATTAATATACATTTTAACGCTTGACTCCACTTTACAAACCATTTATTGACTCACGGGTGTACCATCTTGAATGAGTTCGGTATTCTACCTAGCTCCTACACATATCAAACCTTCTATCTTCCACATTAGTAAACCTTTATCCTTAGCTCAAGCTTACCATTTCCGTCACATACAAACCTACAAAACATTAAACACTTAAACCGTAAGCATGAATGCTTAGTAAGTAAAACGGGTATAACTTAACATTATACTTCATTCAATACATTACACATTATACAACCATTAATCCAACAACATTAAACATAAGCACATACCTTAACCACTTAAGCCTTAACCTTCCTTTTTCCTTAATCCACTCTCATCTAACACATCCACTAACCTTATAACCTCTTACACATAACTACCATTATGCTAAACAACCATAACCTTAACACATAAGCCACATAATACATAATGTGTAGAATCATTATAACTTTACATTATATCGGTTTACTTACCTTGAGTCCAAGCTAAGGCTATCAATACACATCATCATCCATCTTCATCTTTTATCATCATCAGCATCATCATTACTTCCTAAACCATAACCATCATCAAAACTCATTAACACAACACATCATAATCAAGGGTTATAAAACCCATCTAAACTTACCCATCTTCCTTCCTATATCATCATATGATCATATCATGATCATATGATGAAAACCCACTTAACCATTAACCTTTACCTCATTAACATCAAGATAGGGATAATACTTACTTGGGAAATCATTGCTAGGGAAGGCTATGGCATTTGATCTTCATCTTAAGTCATCATCTAACTTTTCCTTCCTTTTTTCTCTAAGCCGACAACCCCACACCACTCTGAATAATATGGAAAATACTAGAACTTCCTGGATATATAATAGCTAGACACTAGTTTGGGCTAAAGGCAAGAATAGCCCCTCAAGTCTCTTTGCTTCCATTTTGGCCACAATAACTTATAACACATTTAACACTTATTACCACTTTAGTCCTTTAAGTCTCTTTCCTTTCTAGTTGTGCCACCCAAAACTTTCCATAACTATACAATACATTCATTGAGCATTAATTGACTTTCGGGTTTGACTATAACTTTACATTCATTGACTAGCCAATCACATAAGGCCTTTGGTCTACTTTCATCTAGGGTGGGGTACAAGTACCCGGGGAACGGGTCTAACAATTCTACCCCCTTGTTTAGATTTCGTCCCCGAAATCTCTCGTCTATACTATCCAAAACTTAGTCCCATCTTACTCCCATTCTTAGCACTTTCCTTTCTTCATCCCTTTTTATTGCAACGATCTATGTGATCTTGCAATTCAGGGTTCACTATTCACCCATCATACCTTTAACTCCTTCCATTTCTAGCTTAACTTTTCTAATATTCCATTTCTTTTCAATCATTATGTCATTCAAGACATAATCCTTGCCACTAATGAATACCATTTAACCATTTCTACGTGTATCACATAACTTACTAACTCGTGCCATTCTAACTTTCCCGTCAAGGACTATGTGTCACTTGAACATTACACACCATTTTAACTTTACATAAGCCAATTACTTATTAACCTTCTACTTTTACCGTAACCTTTTTACTATTTCATTAACATTTTACCACACGTTACGCTTGCCTTTACTTTTCTTTTCATAATTTTATAGAACCTTTGGTCCATATTAGCGTTTATTAGCATTCATTACCTCACTTTACCTTCAATTCACGTTGCAAACAAACACATCATTTAAAACTTTAATTGCTTCAACTTACACTTTAGCACCTAAATCATATACTTCACTTGACGTTTCCCACCTAGGGTCGATATTCAACTCATTATCTATCCACCTATCTTAGCTCCTTATGACTTCTAATCATCCTAGACTCCCTTTTCTACCCTTCACCCTACTCATGCCATGTTGGGAACACATAAGCCCACTCATTCATACTTCCTCATTTACATGGAGAGGCGTCCCAAACAATGTAAATCAAGAAATACAAACTCATGGTTCGGTGATTTACGACTTCTTTATTTAAATGAAAAGGCGTCCCAATCCATTTGAATAAAGAAACCATAAACCATCCTACTTATACACTTCCGACATAACACTCGCACTACTATTACTTGCTTTAACTTTCATTCTTTCATTTTCATTTTACATTTCATTCATCATTTAAACTTTTCCATTTTCTAGCTTGGATCCACTTTACTTTAACATTTTCCCCGAAGGGACTATTACACATGCCAAGGATGTAGGCAATCTTTGCCGGTGAAGGCAATACGTTTTATCCCGAAGGATCTTTAACACATCCCGAAGGACTCTTTAACATTCATTGACTTGGTCATCCCAAAGGATACCACCTTTAACATTCATCCCGGAGGATCATTAACATTCATCCCGAAGGATCTTTAACATTCACACTTTATCACTTTCACATCATAGCATTGGATCTAAGCTATTAACATTTTAACATACACACATTATCTCATCCATTTTATTTAGTGAACGTAAGCTCATAGAGCATATGAACCTGCTTATTATAATTACACATTTCTATGTGTTTATCATCTTACATTCTAAATTCGCTTTAATCATTTTCACCTTCTTACTTTACCCTTTAGTCTACCCGACTCTTTCCACTTTTAAACCTTGCATAGGTTAATTTACATTCATTCATTAGCATCATTCATTCTTCTTGCACGTTATAAGACACTTACACATTCCTATCATGTTTTAGCCTTCACAACACATTCATTGCATTCTTATTCGCACACTTAGCTTACCACAATTCTCATTCTCATTCCTTAACTCATCTTTTTAATTATTTATACATTTAGAGCAATACCGTACTCTATCATCTTTTACATCACATCTTACTTTAATCCCATTTTATAACTTTACATTATTAGACACTTGGAAGTCAAAGCGTTAAGCCAATCTTACTTCCATTACTACGTACCATCACATCATTCATCCTTGTTACACATTCACATTCATACTTAGATTCTCATACCTTACTTACCCTTAACCCGTCTCTATACTACATTAACGTCAATCATTATACATAAATATGTAAACGAGACCATATGTTGGCCATTAATATCTTACAGATCATAATCATTACATGCCGTTATTCTTTAGCCTCATTCTTTAACCTTCATACCATTCAACACTATATCATTAGTACATTAGTTGCATCTTATCTTCTCACGTTATACCTTAGCACATTTACAATGTCCATACTTTAAACGTCAACATTTAAATTTACTTATTAACCCATCTCTAATACCGATTACCATTCCTATTCACATTCCATTACCACTACTTAACATACATTCATATAATCACCGACACCAACCAAGGTGCACGGTCAACTAATCATTTAAACGCTTCAAGTCCTCCACGGACTCACATCACATAAACATTAAAACATCAAAACACATTCATCATTCATTAACTTAGATTCACTTAACACATCACATATTCCTTCTTCTAACTTAAACATATACCTTACGCATTCCTTACACCTACGTTCAACGCTTCTACGAGTGGTTTAAGTCTAGGCAATCCTAAAGAAAACATAATTCACTCAAACCTGGTTTTGATACCAAGTTGTTACACCCCGTGCCCGCTTAGACCAAACTTTTAAAACTTTGCACGCGGAAACGTTTGACTGTTACGGACATCCTGTCACTCTTTCGACCATTTATAAAAATCTATAAACTTTCCACACTAAGGTCTAGATTATGGAACCAAAATGGTGATCCTTGTCAAAACTATGGATCCATGATAAGGTTTAATTTTTACGAACCAAAAGGTAGATCCAGGACTGAAATCTTGATCCACACTAAGGTCTACAATTTCGAACCACAGAGTTGATCCAAAAGAGAATTATTTGACGGGTTATGCATAAAACCCATTTTGACCCATTTACACAACAAACTACTCATACCACTTTTTTTCCCACCAAACTTGACCATTATCATTACTTTAACATACAAGACATAATCCAAAGACATTTGACCCGTTTATCACCAAAAATGGGTACATTTATACTTAAACAAAACGCTCCTTTAACTTTCACAATAAACACTTAAAACATACTTTGACACACCGTTAGACCACCAAATCGTTATGACACCATTAATATACATTTTAACGCTTGACTCCACTTTACAAACCATTTATTGACTCACGGGGGTACCATCTTGAATGAGCTCGGTATTCTACCTAGCTCCTACACATATCAAACCTTCTATTTTCCACATTAGTAAACCTTTATCCTTAGCTCAAGCTTACCATTTCCGTCACATACAAACCTACAAAATATTAAACACTTAAACCGTAAGCATAAATGCTTAGTAAGTAAAACGGGTATAACTTAACATTATACTTCATTCAACACATTACACATTATACAACCATTAATCCAACAACATTAAACATAAGCACATACCTTAACCACTTAAGCCTTAACCTTCCTTTTTCCTTAATCCACTCTCATCTAAAACATCCACTAACCTTATAACCTCTTACACATAACTACCATTATGCTAAACAACCATAACCTTAACACATAAGCCACATAACACATAATGCGTAGAAATCATTATAACTTTACATTATACCGGTTTACTTACCTTGAGTCCAAGCTAAGGCTATCAATAACATCATCATCATCATCTTCATCTTTTATCATCATCATCATCATCATCATCATTACTTCCTAAACCATAACCATCATCAAAACTCATTAACACAACACATCATAATCAAGGGTTATAAAACCCATCTAAACTTACCCATCTTCCTTCCTATATCATCATATGATCATATGATGAAAACCCACTTAACCCATTAACCTTTACCTCATTAACATCAAGATAGGGATAATACTTACTTGGGAAATCATTGCTAGGGAAGGCTATGGGCATTTGATCTTCATCTTCTTCATCTTAAGTCATCATCTAACTTTTCCTTCCTTTTTTTTCTCTAAGCCGACAATCCCACACCACTCTTGAATAATATGGAAAATACTAGAACTTCCTGGATATATAATAGCTAGACACTAGTTTGGGCTAAAGGCAAGAATAGCCCCTCAAGTCTCTTTGCTTCCATTTTGGCCACAATAACTTATAACACATTTAACTCTTATTACTACTTTAGTCCTTTAAGTCTCTTTCCTTTCTAGTTGTGCCACCCAAAACTTTCCATAACTATACAATACATTCATTGACCATTAATTGACTTTCGTGTTTGACTATAACTTTACCTTCATTGACTAGCCAATCACATAAGGCCTTTGGTCCACTTTCATCTTGGGTGGGGTACAAGTACCCGGGGAACGGGTCTAACAAAATGTTTGAGTTAAAAGACGATCCAATCGACCCATTCCTATGCCAATGTGTACCAGTTTATGAAAAACTAACATAAAGGTAGTGCAGCCCAATTGGAAAAGCTTTTTAGAAATATGGAGTGACAATTTCAGCACATTAGCATAGTAACAGTTTGCAGAAGTTTAATTACTATCCTATTTTTACCATGTACTTGATAGGGTGGTGCATAGAGGGAACAAGGCCTGCTTCAAATATTAACAGAAATTGATCGATTCAAAGAGTCAACATCTTAGGTATTGTTCCTATTATCCATTGGTAGAAATTTCGAGACGTGTACTTATTTGGTTTCGATGTAATATCGTTTTTGTATTCAAAATCCGTACTAATTGTATTTTATAGAAAAAAAAAGTTTGAAAAAGAAACTGTAACCCAGTTCGAGTCTAAATAACACCGAAGATGGCAATTTCATGTAGTACATATCATGATCAACATCAGATCATTAGTGGTTCTGGTCTTAGGAACTCAGGGTACATTTTCGGAACTTAAGCAGCCATCATTTTCACAAAAAGGAATTTCCTGGGTGCTGATTTCTCTTCAAACTCTTATCCAACAAACTCAACCAATGATTTAACTGTTACAGAGATAGTTGCTTGGTAGAAAGCACGTAATGAGCTTCCACTATAGGGTGTATGTTTTTCTTTTTCGTATGATGTTCAAGTGAAAAGTCTATATTTGTGCATTCTTAATTTTTACCTACGACATAATAATTTATAGTAGTATCCATATGTTGTTGTTACGGTCAGCATACCCTTAATTTTACGTATACTAGGAAGCAATTAGTGAGTTCATATGAACTCGAGTTCAACGAGTCGGCGTACTTTGTCTAAGCTACCTAGAACCTAACTGGATACCTTGATTAGTCTTCATGATGCAAGATCATGCAATATTTGATCTTGACTTTAGAGCTTAAATTGCTAAAAAGTAAGAAAACCTATAACTAAACAAGCAATATTCGACCCAATTTAGAGGTCAATATACATTCTGCTATAGCAAACATGAGTCGAGTTTGGATTGAATCACTAGATCATAGTGTGACGTTTCAGCCATAAGATTTTACATATAACCTCATTTCATTCAAAACACAGTTTTTTGCAACTTTCATCACATGGAACTCTCGCATATACTTTAAAAACATTTACATGAAATACTAATATTCTAATGTTAAAATACATTAATTCCATGCATATTTTCTTTAAATTCCTCGAGCTCCATGTCAGGGTACCTATTCTCTAAACCATTTACATTAATACATAGCTATGGACTTACATAAAACCATTATGTTTGATAAATTTTGATTCATTATTACTTTGAAACAAATTGTGATATATATTCTTTGGCCACAGGTTCTCTACATGAGCAGATTGGGAGGTACCAGTGTTGCTGCAGGCGTTGCTAATCCCTTGGCTGCTGAGGTACAAACATGTTCTCTGGCTATTTATCATGAGAAAAGTTGTTATTATGACACCTTATAACCATCTTATGGGGGTGGATTATAATGCTTATTTCACAATGTCGTATAAAGTGGTAGTCAAAAGATTACAATTTTGAATAAGAGGATGCTGACGATGGTTGGTCTTTCAATGACAGCTCCTTTGCCTTTTCATGAAGACTCTTTTTAACTTCAAATAACTTTTTCAAGTTCATAACATGGTTATTTTCTGCAACAAAACTAAGCCCAAACACATGAGTACAATAGTATTGTTTCAACTGATGTACTAATTTGAACAATTAAATTAGGGACGTTTGGATGATTTCTATATTGACTTTATTTTATTTAATAATTTTACTATGATGATGATATTAAACAAATATCTTCAATCTGTTTTTACTACAAGAGAATGTAATAACTTAGCATACAAATGTAAAAGGTGTGCAAATTGTCTACGAGAGATTCCTTGGATATGTCACCACAGGATGAAACATGTGTGCACTCCAAAAGTGTGTCTATGCCCCTGCCACGCCTTACCTTGCATCATCATATATCAACAATTAAATACCTGAGAAAAATATGCTAAAAAGTCAGCTAAAAGCTGGTGAGTTCATAGCTTTACATAAATCAGTAAAGTTGGACTATAAGTTTCTGAGTCAACATTTCAAAGCGCGAAATGTTACTAAAGTGCTATTACTCTGCTCTAAGTCTCATGCTACCGAAGCTATGACAGTTGCATGCAAAGTGCGCATGTAAAATACAGCCCGACAAGTGATCTATCTCTAGTCACTTGTAATTCGACATGGTATACATCCGTTTATCCTATCTGGATTGTTGTATCCTCAACACGGATGGAGGTGTCACCCTCAATAGATCTATTTATAACATTCGTGCTTCCAGTAGGAATTAACGGTACATGAATCGGGGCAATGAATATAGTACTTAGGCCAGCAGATAATAGTTTTGTCAAACAAAAGCATTGTTTAAATAGTCTTGAAAAGTAAGCATGTTTCTCACCCCAAGTAATGTAAAATGAGTAATAAAGTAATAGTGGGGCTATGACTCACCTTGAGTATACCCAGCAAGGTGAAATAATGAAATCAAGTAAGTTATGGGAACGGATCCAACACACGACCTGAATAATAGTAAAGTCTGAGATTTTTACAGTTTTGGCCTTATACGAATGATAAGTGTGAACTTGAGTAACGGATAATGATTTGGTTTGTGATGTGTGAGTTTGATATGCTTAAAATGCTTAAAGTTCAAAAATAATATTATATATAATATTATCTTGTTTTTATGTTTTTGATTCCACAATTATCGTTTCCTCGAAAGTCGTTGAATTAATACGTTAAGCAAATCGTTAAAAGTTCGTTATAAATATATAAACGTAACGAAGTTAAATATATTAAAACGAATAATAATAAAATGCACATGTGTAAATGGAAATGAGTAAATCATGAATTAGAAATGATTATGGATAAATGTTACTGTTCAGCCCTTGGTCTTTTACATAATTTACACTTTTTACCCTAACGGTGTATGTTTTGCACCGTTAGTCCTCCGTTAGTTAAATGTTACATATTAAGTCCAAAAAGTTTACAAAATGACATATTATGCTTCCTGTTTACTAGTTGAACCATTTTTACCCTTAAGTTATGAGATTTACAAATTGGAACACAATTATACGAAATGTACAAAATTAACGCGAATAGTAAACTTTTTTGCAAAATTATTCCAAACATCACAAAAAGAATGGGAAAAGTTTTACGAAAATTTCTATAGCTTTATAAAGCTTATTTGAGTCAGTTTCAACTGCGTATTGTCTAAAGTGCTTATTTTTCCACTTATTGGGCTTTTAGCGAACTAAACCAAAGCCCAATAACATTTCTCGATCCATTAAGTTTAAAAGGGTTTTGGACTTTTCTTTGGGATTATTAAATGGTCTTAAAAATATGTTCAAACAGCTTATAAGCACTGCTTATTGCAAGTGCTTATTGGGCCGCTTATTTGCTTAAAGCCCAATCGGTAATATATAAAGGATTTGAATTCGTGTGATATAGCGGTAGGTTTGTTGATTAAAAAGGGCTTATATGAACTTATTATGGGAAACTCATAACATCAAATTATTAGTTTGGCTTGTAAACAATAAAATCAATATGTTGTATATATGTATTCGATTATATTCAGGTTGTTTCTAGGTCGATCGATGTATGGTACGAAAGAATAAAAGTGACATATATATAAGAGATATGAAATATGCGATGTACAAATGATAAAAATGATGCTCGATATGTGTTAATATGAATACGTAAACGTCTAATAAAAGTAGTACTTGTTAAATCTAGCCATCTATAAGTAGGAGGTCATATGTACGAAGAAAAATGAAGAAAAGAAAACGCATAAATGTACAAAATGAATATGTGATCGAATAAAAATGAAATACGATGCATGATATATGTAAAATGATATATAAGAGTAGGAAATGAATAAGAGTCGACTTACAACACTTTAGGTGGTTTGTTATACGTTTAAAATGATCAAGAACACGGTTAGAACTTGCGTAACATGCTAGAACCGATTACAAAGGCTTCGAAGGGGTGTCATATGGCTTGGATTTAGTTCGATCAAAGGAGAAAAGTTCTTGGCTTCTTTGTGTACTCTCGGCAGTGAGCAAGTGTAGAGAGAATATGTTTGGAAACTTTAGATGTGAATGAGATTTAATGCAAGTATGATCAAGTGTATATATATACATGCATATGACTCGATATATATATAAAATGGAGCAAGTTGGGAGATTTTATTCTTTGAGCTGGATTCTATGGGATTTCCAGGAGATAAGATGAGGTTAGAACTCAAGTACATGTGAGTTTAGGGGAGGGTTTGAGGGTTGGTTCGGTTTTGATCAAACCGAGTATATATATATATATATATATATATATATATATATATATATATATATATATATATATATATATATATATAGCGTATAACATTTAAAAGGACCAAAATGTTTTCTAACGTTACCATGTTGTTAGAAATGGTTAAGAATGATGTTATGAACTCTCATTTGACCAAATAAAATCAAAGTCATAGGTTAAAACTTGTTTTGTTGAGTTTGGTTTAATATTCGGATGATTTGTACATGTTTCGAAGGCAAGTTACTTTGTGTCTTGTATTATGGTCAAACTTTCGAATTATGAGATGAGATTTGTCAAACTTGTTTATTTGTAGTATGAAGAATCGAGCAGTGTAAAAACTTATACATGTTAAGTGTCGAATATAAAAGAAATCGAGGTAAAGCTATTCATGTTCAGTCGATTTGAGAAATAAAAGAAATTAGAAAATTGAGTTGGGCCATGAATAGTAGCGGGCTCAAACTTGGCCCAATTATGAAATTAAGGATTCGTTTGGTTTAATATTGGTATAAGGGATTTTCGTGGTCCGTGTGTGAGCTCGTTCCAATGCATTGTATCACGTATCAATGTTTTTGTGTTATCGTAGTATGATAATGTAATTAAATGAGATAACCTCTCATTAACAAGTGTCATAAAATAATTAATGCACATTTTCTGATAAATAATCATAATTATTAAAATGAAAATTACCATTTGTTATAGTCTCCCAACCTTATTTGAATGTCGTCCCGACATTCAACTCAGGTTATCAGTTAGAGATACAAAAAGATGGGGATATTTGGTCTTGAATTCATCTTCACGTTCCCATGTGAATTTAGGGCCTCTTCAGGAATCCCAGTGAACCTAGACAATTGGTATTCGACTATGTTTCAATTTCTTGACCTCGGTTCATGATTTCAACAGGTTTTTCAATAAAGTGTAGTCGATTGTCAATTTCGATTTCTTTCAGAGGAATAGTAAGAGTTTCCTCGGACAAGCATTTCTTTAGATGGCATACATGAAAGACATCATGTACGTTGTTGAGTTCTTGCGGTAGCTGAAGTCGGTACGCTACCGGTCCAATTCTTTCTAGAATTTCGAAAGGTCCAATGTAACGAGGATTTAGTTTTCCACGTTTGCCAAAACGTATCACGCCTTTCCATGGAGAAACCTTTAACATGACTCTGTCCCCTACTTGGAACTCAAGAGGTTTACGTCTCTTGTCAGCATAGCTCTTTTGTCTGTCTTGTGTAGCTTGCATCTGATTACGAATCTGCACAATCTTTTCGGTTGTCTCATGAATGAGTTCGGGACCTGTGAGTTGACTGTCTCCCACTTCTGTCCAACAAATGGGTGATCGGCACTTACATCCATAAAGTGCCTCGAATGGTGCAGCTTTTATACTAGTGTGATAGCTGTTGTTGTACGAGAATTCGACTAGGGGCAAATGTCCGTCCCATTTCTTGCCGAAATCTATTACACAGGCTCGGAGCATATCCTCCAAGGTTTGAATGGTTCTTTCGCTTTGGCCGTCAGTTTGGGGATGGTAAGCTGTACTCATGTCGAGTTTAGTTCCCAAAGCTTTCTGGAGTGACTGCTAAAAGTTTGAAGTGAAACGACTGTCACGATCGGAGATGATCGAAATTGGTACTCCATGTCTGGAGACTACCTCTTTCAGGTATAAGTGAGCGAGTTGATCCATGCTGTTAGTTTCTTTGATGGGAAGAAAGTGTGCAGATTTGGTGAGTCTGTCAACAATCACCCAAATCGTGTCGTATCCATTGGATGTTCGTGGTAGTTTGGTTATGAAGTCCATAGTGATTTGTTCCCATTTCCATACAGGGAGTTCAGGTTGCACTAGTAATCCAGACGGTCTCTGATGTTCTGCCTTAACTTTAGAACAAGTTAAGCATTTACTGACATATAGTGCAATATCCTCCTTCATGTTAGGCCACCAATACAGTTTTTTAAGATCAAGGTACATTTTATCAGATCTGGGATGAATAGAGTATTTGGACTTATGCAATTTGTGCATAATTAACTCTCGTATCCCACCGCAGAGTGGCACCTAGCTTTTTTCGTTGAAGCATAGTACTCCGTCTGGTCGCTTTACAAAGCCGTTTGCGTTTTCTGGCATACCGTAGAGTATTTCACTTGGTCTATTTTCTTCTTTGAGTGCCTCAATTTGAGCAGTGAGGATCTTTGATGGGAGAGGTGAACTGATCGTCATTCCTAGTGATCTGACTCTCAAGGGTTTGAGTCGTTCTTTTCGGCTAAGAGCATCTGCCACAACGTTGGCTTTTCCCGGGTGATAACGAATTTCACAGTCGTAATCACTGAGTAATTCTAGCCACCTATGTTGTCTCATGTTCAACTCTTTTTGGTCTAGGATATGTTGCAGGCTTTTGTGGTCTGTAAACACTGTACACTTAGTGCCGTACAGGTAATGTCGTCATATCCTAAGAGCGAACACAACTGCTCCCAGTTCTAAATCATGGGTTATGTAATTCTTTTCATTTGTTTTGAGTTGTCGTGATGCATAAGCAATCACTTTTTGTCTCTGCATCAATACAATACCTAAACCTTTGTGCGAAGCATCACAGTATACGACAAAGTCATCGCTTCCTTCAGGTAAGGCCAATATGGGTGCAGTGCACAACTTTTTTTTGAGTGTTTGGAATGCCTCTTCTTCGTCTTTTCCCCAGACGTAATTTTCATTTTTCTGAGTTAGGGTGGTTAATGGTTTGGCTAGCTTGGAGAATCCTTCGATGAATCTCCGGTAATAACCGGCAAGTCCTAAGAATTGGCGTATTTCAGTTGGCGTTGTTGATGTTGCCCAATCCTTAATTGACTCAATCTTTGCAGGGTCCACGTGAATACCCTGGTTGTCAATTACGTGACCGAGAAATTGTACAGTAGAAATCCAGAAATCACATTTTGAGAATTTTGCATACAATTCCTCCTTCTTGAGTAATTCAAGAATCATTTTGAGATGTTCTTCATGTTCTTCCTTGTTCTTGGAATAGATCAGGATATCGTCTATGAACACAATCACAAAATTATCCAAATATGGTTTACACACCCTGTTCATAAGATCCATGAATACCGCTGGTGCGTTTGTCAAACCAAATGGCATAACCTGGAATTGATAGTGTCCATAACGGGTTCTGAATGCTGTTTTTAGGATTTCCTCTTCTCGGACTCGGAGTTGATGGTATCCAGATCGAAGATCGATCTTTGAATATACGAAAGAACCTTGTAGTTGATCGAATAGGTCTTCGATTTTAGGAAGTGGGTATCGGTTCTTCACTGTTAGCTTGTTCAGTTCTATGTAGTCGATGTACATCCAGAATGATCCGTGTTTCTTCTTTACGAATAGAACATGAGCTCCCCATGGTGAGGAACTAGGTCTGATGAAACCTTTTTCTGACAGTTCTTGTAGTTGTTCTGACAATTCTTGCCTCTCTGATGGAGCTAATCGGTAGGGTGCTCGCGCTATGGGTGCAACACCTAGTACTAAGTCAATTTGAAACTCGATTTGTCTGACAAGCGGGAGTCCAGGTAAGTCCTCGGGAAAGTCACGCACGATCGGTACGTCTTCTAGGCGGTCTTCTTTAGGTTCCCTCTTTATCTTCTCAACTTGTGCTACAATGAGGAGACATCCGTCCTCAATGTACTTCTGAGCTCTGGTGCATGATATGATGTTCAATTGAGATGTATTTTTAAGGTCGCTTCTATCTCCTAAAACTTACAGTACTTCGTTGCCGTACAGTATTCGAACAATCTTCTCATCGCAGATGATCACGATATGGTGTCTAGATAACCAGTCCATTCCAATAATAACGTCGAAACTGCCCAATCCTACTGGCATAAGGTCTATGTTGAATGGGTGGTTTAACAGGTTTAGCGTACAACCTCTGATTATAGTGTCTACTCTTTCCACGTTACCATTAGCAAATTCTACGTCATAACCAATACCTAAGGTTGTAGGGATGATATCTAGCAACTGACTAAATGTGTTTGATATGAAACTCTTATCTACCCTGGTATCAAATAAAATAGATGCATGGCGGTTGTTTAGAAGAAACGTACCCGTAACAACGTTCAGGTCTTCTGGTGCTTCTCTTTCTCCAACCACATACACTCTTCCTCGGGCATTTCCTGCGTAACCCTGGTTTCCTCTAGCGGTTTGATTTCCATTGCTACCATGGTTTCTCTGTTTCCTACACTCAGTCTTGAAGTGTCATTTTCCCCCACAATTAAAGCAGGTGAGGGAAGATTTGTCCTTGAAGTTAGGAGTTCTTTGATTAGTCACTGGTGCCCTTTGAGCAGTAGCAAGGACTGGTGTTCTGCAATTCCTGGTCATATGACCGATTTTCTGACAATTTCCACATTTCACGGAGCACAGTCTGTTGTCGTGAAGTTTACAAAGGTTACAAAGAGGAGCTTTTCCAGCATAGGCCCTCTGGTCACTGAGCCCAGCAGAATAAACTTTAGCGACTTCCTGTCGTTTCTTTGGCTGTTGGTTGGCTCTTGAGTTGCCCTCCAATTTTCTTTTGTTATCTCCCTTTTCTGCCATATCCTGGATCACCTGAACCATTAAGTTGTGAGAGATGGAGATTGTGTTATGCAAGTCGTTGGGATTAGCAGCCAATATGTTTCCTCTGATGTTCATGGGTAATCCTCCGATGTAACGCTCTATCATTCGTGATTCAATAGCAACCAATTCGGGACATAGTAATGCTAATTCTTGAAAATGTTGTGTGTACACCACAATGTTGGTGCCTTGAACTTTCAAGTTCCAAAATTCTGCTTCCATCTTTTTTACCTCAGTGCGAGGGCAATATTTCTGGCACATTAAAGTTTTGAATTGTTCCCACGCCATAGCGTAAGCAATATCCATTCCTGATGACTTCATGTAAGAGTTCCACCAAGTTAAAGCACTGCCTGTCAAAGTATACGAGGCATACTTAACTTTGGATTCTTCTTCACAATTGCAGATGCAAAACACAGTTTCCAACTTTTCTAGCCATCTTGCTAAGTTGACAGCTCCCTCAGTTCCTCCAAAACTTCCTGGATCACAATCACAAAACTCTTTGTATGTGCAGGCCCGACTGATATTAGTGGGTCTCGCGGCTCTGTCACCAGTGTTTGTGCTTGATCCCACGTTGGTAGCAGTGGCCATGGCTTCTGCCACCTGTTGTGCCACAAGTTGTGCCAAAGTTGGCTGATTGACTACGTTTGGAGGGGGAGTGGCATTAGTTGCGTTGCGAGTACGGTTTGATTTGCGTGGAGCCATTTGTCTACAAAAGAAAGTAACAAATGATAAGATAAGTGTATGAGAAGTCATCACATGAATGAGTAGCATTACAGTAGAGTATGATAGAAAAAATTAAATCATA
Organism: Artemisia tridentata subsp. tridentata; assembly: GCA_021014915.2. Lineage (NCBI taxonomy): Eukaryota > Viridiplantae > Streptophyta > Magnoliopsida > Asterales > Asteraceae > Artemisia > Artemisia tridentata. Next base: position 437,946,040 of record CP139507.1, on the reverse strand, counting down.
ACAGAGAGATATAACCAAATGAGCTTGTTATAGATTAAAAGTCGGTTACAAGATGTGAAAATTACAAGCTTATTGGAAAATACATTAGACACTAACCGTAAACTACTCGGTTTAGTGGGTACAGAAATGCTACATATGAATCTAAGATTAGTTACGTCCTCGACGTAAACGTCTAACTTTTGCCTCAAGCTCCAGTTGTGTAGCTCCCATATCTGCGAAGCGTCTCTGGAACTCCTGGCACATCCTCATCTGAGTAGCTAACATGGCTTCTAAGACGGAAATCTTCTGATCCTGGTTCCTTGCCGTGTCTCTAGCTAACCATAGGGTCCTTTCAACGCCTTCTATCCTACCATGTACCTGAGTATGGTCTCTACTCAAACAGCGGACTCTGGAATCCAAGTTTCTAAGCTCATAGTTATAAGTATCCTTCATTTTATCAACCTTCATCTCTAAGTCAAACATTTCTCGCCTCTCAGCATCAGCTCTTTTAAACAAAGTGTCAAGGTTTCGATTATACCATTCGAAACGGTTTGGTTGTAACCTTTCCAGCTGATCAATGTGGGCGTCTAGTGTGCTGGCTTGTTGATGAAGAAGGGTCCATATCGAATCACGAGTACTTATAGTATCGTCAGGGGGATTAAGTGAAGATACGTCATCTGGGATGTCTGGCATTGGGGAGTCTGGAACGTCAGATAGTGGAGAGTTTGGCTCAACGTCCTTCCAATTTATCTCTTGGTGCGTTCCCCTCGAACTCTGCCCAATTTCGAATGTAGCCGGACAACCAATAAATCCATCATCTGAATAAGACTCAGTAGCTTTCCTAGGTGGAGATGAGTGGGTCGGTGATGAGGTGTTTAGAGTAAGTTCTATATTAGGTTGCGATTTCGATACTTGTACATAGGGGTCTTCAGCATCTGGAGTGATTTGAAGGGTAGGTGAGGTGCGAGTAGCACGGAGAATAGTTTCAGTGGTATCAAATGATTTGGAAGACATGTTATGTGACAAAGATAGTATACGTGTATAAGTATATAGAAGATACCTATAGTCATTAGTGTAAGGCTAGAAAGTATTAGCTATAATATAAGTACATATGTATATGTATACAGTTAACACGAAAGTATGTGTTCATCAAAGTAGCACGTAAGTATATGCTAAGCAGTAACACGAAGTATGTGTCCTAAAAGTAGCACGCAGTATATGCTAGGTATTTAACACGAAGAATGTGTTTATCAAAGTAGCACGTAGTATGTGCCAGGCATTAACACGAAGTATGTGTTATCAAAGTCATTAACACGAAGTATGTGTTCTCAAAGTAGCACGCAGTATGTGCTAAACTTGCTAAAACAAATAAGTAAAGTAGCAAGTAAGGCAGGCTGGCACTGGCGGTCAATGGGTGAGTTTTTGTAAAAAGCGGTTATAGTCTAGGTTTTATGTGTACCTAGTTCTCTATAACCTTAGCTCTGTTGTCAATCTGTAACACCCCTAAATCTGGTTGCAACGGAATTAACATCTGGGGTGTTACGTAATTGGATCGTAACATAAGTAATAGAGAACGAATTTATCAAATCCGTTTTAAAAAACTTTATTAAATAAAACATCAGTTTTACATAATTAAAATGTGGAAAACAAGGCCCATTATTGTTATTAGTTGTCCCATAGTACAAAAACCCTGGTCATGAGTGCTATATGTGCACTCCAAAAGTGTGCCTATGCCCCTGCCACGCCCTGCCTTGCATCATCATATATAAACAATTAAATACCTGAGAAAAACATGCTAAAAAGTCAACTAGAAGCTGGTGAGTTCATAGGTTTACATAAATCAGTAAAGTTGGACTATAAGTTTCTGAGTCAACATTTCAAAGCGCGAAATGTTACTAAAGTGCTATTACTCTGCTATAAGTCTCATGCTACCGAAGCTATGACAGTTGCATGCAAAGTGCGCATGTAAAATACAGCCCGAGAAGTGATCTATCTCTAGTCACTTGTAATTCGACATGGTATACATCCGTTTGTCCTATCTGGACTGTTGTATCCTCAACACGGATGGAGGTGTCACCCTCAATAGATCTATTTATATATTTGTGCATTCTTAATTTTTACCTACGACATAATAATTTATAGTAGTATCCATATGTTGTTGTTACGGTCAGCATACCCTTAATTTTACGTATACTGGGAAGCAATTAGTGAGTTCACATGAACTCGAGCTCAGCGAGTCCACGTACTTTGTCTAAGCTACGTAGAACCTAACTGGATACCTTGATTAGTCTTCATGATGCAAGATCATGGAATATTTGATCTTGACTTTAGAGCTTAAATTGCTAAAAAGTAAGAAAACCTATAACTAAACAAGCAATATTCGACCCAATTTAGAAGTCAATATACATTCTGCTATAGCAAACATGAGTCGAGTTTGGATTGAATCACTAGATCATAGTGTGACATTTCAGCCATAAGATTTTACATATAACCTCATTTCATTCAAAACACAGTTTTTTGCAACTTTCATCACATGGAACTCTCGCATATACTTTAAAAACATTTACATGAAATAATCTTCTAATGTTAAAATACATTAATTCCATGCATAATTTCTTTAAATTCCTCCAGCTCCATGTCAGGGTACCTATTCTCTAAACCATTTACATTAATACATAGCTATGGACTTACATAAAACCATTACGTTTGATAAATTTTGATTCATTATTACTCCAAAAGTGTGTCTATGTCGCTGCCCCGCCCTGCCTTGCCTCATCATATATCAACAGTTAAATACCTGAGAAAAACATGCTAATAAGTCAGCTAAAAGCTGGTGAGTTCATAGGTTTACATAAATCAGTAAAGTTGGACTATACGTTTCTGGGTCAACATTTCAAAGCACGAAATGTTACTAAAATGCTATTACTCTGCTCTAAGTCTCATGCTACCGAAGCTATGACAGTTGCATGCAAAGTGCGCATGTAAAATACAGCCCGACAAGTGATCTATCTCTAGTCACTTGTAATTCGACATGGTATACATCCGTTTGTCTTATCTAGACTGTTGTATTCTCAACACGGATGGAGGTGTCACCCTCAATAGATCTATTTATAACATTCGTGCTTCCAGTAGGAATTAACGGTACATGAATCGGGGCAATGAATATAGTACTTAGGCCAAATGATAATAGTTTTGTCAAACAAAAGCATTGTTTAAATAGTTTTGAAAAGTAAGCATGTTTCTCACCCCAAGTAATGTAAAATGAGTAATAAAGTAATAGTGGGGCTATGACTCACCTTAAGTATACCCAGCAAGGTGAAATAATGAAATCAAGTAAGTTATGTGAACGGCTCCAACACACGACCTGAATAATAGTAAAGTCTGAGATTTTTACAGTTTTGGCCTTATACGAATGGTGAGTGTGAACTTGAGTAACGGATAACGATTTGGTTTGTGATGTGTGAGTTTGATATGCTTAAAATGCTTAAAGTTCAAAAATAATATTATATATAATATTATCTTGTTTTTATGTTTTTGATTCCACAATTATTGTTTCCTTGAAAGTCGTTGAATTAATACGTTAAGCAAATCGTTAAAAGTTCGTTATAAATATATAAACGTAACGAAGTTAAATATATTAAAACGAATAATAATAAAATGCACATGTGTAAATGGAAATGAGTAAATCATGAATTAGAAATGATTATGGATAAATGTTACTGTTCAGCCCTTGGTCTTTTACATAATTTACACTTTTTACCCTAACGGTGTATGTTTTGCACCGTTAGTCCTCCGTTAGTTAAATGTTACATATTAAGTCCAAAAAGTTTACAAAATGACATATTATGCTTCCTGTTTACTATTTGAACCATTTTTACCCTTAAGTTATGAGATTTACAATTTGAAACACAATTATACGAAATGTACAAAATTAACCCGAATAGTAAACTTTTTTGCAAAATTAGTCCAAACATCACAAAAAGAATGGGAAAAGTTTTCCGAAAGTTTCTATAGATTTATAAAGCTTATTTGAGTCAGTTTCAACTGCTTATTGTCTAAAGTGTTTATTTTTCCACTTAATGGGCTTTTAGCGAACTAAACCAAAGCCCAATAACATTTCTCGGTCCATTAAGTTTAAAAGGGTTTTGGGCTTTTCTTTGGGCTTATTAAATGGTCTTAAAAATATGTTCAAACAGCTTATAAGCACTGCTTATCGCAAGTGCTTATTGGGCCGCTTATTTGCTTAAAGCCCAATCGGTAATATATAAAGGATTTGAATTCGTGTGATATAGCGATAGGTTTGTTGATTAAAAAGGGCTTATATGAACTTATTATGGGAAACTCATAACATCAAATTATTAGTTTGGCTTGTAAAGAATGGGTATGAACAATAAAATCAATATATTGTATATATGTATTCGATTATATTCAGGTTGTTTCTAGGTCGATCGATGTATGGTACGAAAGAATAAAAGTGACATATATATAAGAGATATGAAATATGCGATGTACAAAAGATAAAAATGATGCTCGATATGTGCTAATATGAATACGTAAACGTCTAATAAAAGTAGTACTTGTTAAATCTAGCCATCCATAAGTAGGAGGTCATATGTACGAAGAAAAATGAAGAAAAGAAAACGCATAAATGTACAAAATGAATATGTGATCGAATGAAAATGAAATACGATGCATGATATATGTAAAATGATATATACGAGTAGGAAATGAATAAGAGTCGACTTACAACACTTTAGGTGGTTTGTTATACGTTTAAAATGATCAAGAACACGGTTAGAACTCGCGTAACATGCTAGAACCGATTACAAAGGCTTCGAAGGGGTGTCATATGGCTTGGATTTGGTTCGATCAAAGGAGAAAAGTTCCTGGCTTCTTTGTGTACTCTCGGCAGTGAGCAACTGTAGAGAGAATAGGTTTGGAAACTTTAGATGTGAATGATATTTAATGCAAGTATGATCTAGTGTATATATATACATGCATATGACTCGATATATATATAAAATAGAGCAAGTTAGGAGATTTTATTCTTTTAGCTAGATTCTATGGGATTTCCATGAGATAAGATGATGTTAGAACTCAAGTACATGTGAGTTTAGGGGAGGATTTGAGGGTTGGTTCGGTTTTTATCAAACCGAGTATATATATATATATATATATATATATATATATATATATATATATATATATATATATATATATATATATATATATATATATATATATATATATATATATATATAACAGGAGGCGTTACACGTGGATAATGCCAACTCAATGCCACATAATCATAAACTATGCCACTTGGCATTTCTTGCTGCAGGAAAAATCGGACATAAATTATGTTAAAAATTTGAAGATTCGAACCTGGGTCTTTACATCCACAAGCAAGTGCTTCAACCAGTGGAACAGACATGTTTTTATGTTAGACACTAGAAAACAATAATAATTGACATTGTTAAATTGATGCTTAATTCTTGAAGTTTTTAATATTTTTCCCTAAAGTCTATTTGTTTATCCGAAAATCTAAACCTAATCCTTCCCAGAACAAATTTCAATCCCGGATATAAAACCAATTATAAATAATATGATCCATTCATGTTATCTTACTTCAACAAAGAAAAAGCCTACAATCAATCTGCTATGACGATTGAGATTCACCCTTAGTTTGTACAACATCACATAGGTTTGAACTATATTCTAATATTAGACACATGTATATATAGGCAATTGATCAATTGATGGAGGCCGGAGAAAACCAATACATCACTCGGATAGCAATTGAGCATGGCCGAGCATGACAGGTTTCAAATTTTTTTTTTTTTTTTTTGGGTTTTTTTTATGGGTATCTGCTAAATGAATTGACTGGATACATAGATATTTATCGAAGATAGCTAGCGAGCTAATTTACATATATTTGCATCAATTTATTTGTCAGCATTGAAGTTTCCTTTAATCAATGTACACTATATGGAGCTGGAAATATTTGTATGTGTTCAAAAGCTTTATTTGTTGTTATTGTAGGTAATTGAGATCCTTGCGGAGATCCAAGAATGTCAAGAAGCTATAGCAGAACTATGCAAACAAATCATAGAGTTAGCACAGGTAAACTATGTGTCTTATGTAATGGGTGTGGCTACAATAATTACCGGTAGTGTGGTTTTGTATCTTATATATATGTGCTCTTTAACTTACCAGCTGACAGGGGAGACTTCTTGCTCGGGCAGGTGATTTTGGTGGAGCTGCATATATATTTGATAAAATGGGCAACTTTAGCTGGCGTATACATCAGGAGCTTCCGCAAAGTAAGTTACTTTTTCACAAAGTAAGTTACTTTTTCATTGCAGATGGATATACATGATATACATTTTTGTGGTATGCAGATGCCATGATTCATTTTTCTGGCATAATTCCAAACACCTTAACTTTGATGTCGATCAAGATCAGTTGCTTTTGCATAGGTAAGAATAAATGGTGAGAAAAATAGTTAGAGCGTGATGCTAAGATTTGAAGTTAGTGGTAGATCATGAAAGCCATTGTTGAATATAAGAAATGACATTTTTATTTTAGGACTGATGTAGTATATAAATGATTAATCAATAGTGAAAAATTTTATGCCCATGGAAGTAACTTTAACAGTATAAATATGTATGGGTTTTGGGACTTTGATTATATTTGGTGATGCATTTCAGGGGTTCTTAGCAAAAGGAATGCCAACCAGATTGCTTTATGTTGTACTTTCTTCCTAATGTTGCTAAACTAATCAACCATGTCCCTGCAAGCATTCACTTTTCTTCTTTATATGCCTTTTTATAGTTCCCACATGTAGGACGAATTGTTGTTAATGTTATTGCTCAATAGTATTAATGGATTCTTATGACTCTTGTAGGACGAAGCTCTAAGCTTAGAATTTGTTTAAATAAATAGAAACTACAGTCATGCCTTCATCTCTTTGTCTCACAGGTCGATAATTGGTTGACAGCGTTGCAAGAAAAATGCAAATTGGACTCACATTCAAGCACTCTTGGTCATCAACCATAACCAGAAACATGACATCTAATTGTGCGCACACCTATAGTAAGCTGTATATGCTGTAAGGTTAGCGTTAAGGTCAGAGTGTTTTTACAAATTTTTCTCATTGATGGTAGATTTTGGACGATTGTTTTAGCAACTATCAATGTCAATATGAGGAAATGAAGTTGCGATTTTGTATCTATATATTGTGTATTAAGAAAAAGATATGCTTGGGGCTAAAGGCCATGTTCTTTCGGTTTGTATCCATAGAGGGATCAAGTGTGATGGTGTCATGTTGAATAAGCCACTGACTTTCTACTGTTAGAGTGCCAACCTCAAATATAATCACTGACTTTCTACTCTTAGATTGATGGTGTCATGTTGAATAAGGAGGATAAGAAGATTTGGAAGGAGTTTCAAATTTTTGATGAACCAACTGTATGTATAAGTTTCGAAAGTTCTACTCTCTTTTAATTTCATTGATGTATATATTGTTTTCTTTGCAGATGTTTCATCAAGCCTGCACACCCGGTGGTATACGTTCATCGAGAAGACTTGAAGCATCTTAGGGATGCTCCTTTTGATAAATTTGAACATCAGCTCCCCAAATATTTTGAGGTTATAAAACGCATACACTTCAGTAAGTTTTTGTTTAATTTGTAGTTCATTAATTCTCAAGTACACTAACTTTGAACATCAGCTCCATAACTTTTTAGACAGAATTGTGTTTTAATATTAATTACTTAACCTGATATGTTTGTTCATCTTTAGTCAGTATTCTGATCCACCTGTTAATTTCAGTTTTTGGTATACTGCATATTGAGCAGATGTTGTTAGCGGATCCTTTATCCAATGTAGCAACAATTACGTTGTCCTTAAATTGATATAAAAATATGCCCGCTGCCTGGTAACCATGGAACTAGGAAAATTAAGTAGAGGAGGTGCAAATGTGATTCAATTAATATTATACCTTAATAACAGAAGTTGTAGGTTACATTTCGTTTGGGTTTAATCAATTATAAAAATGTGATTTTGTGGTGTCTCTACTTAATCCTCCACTTGCTGTTTTCTTTGCAGATGTTTCATCAAGCCTGCACACCCGGTGGTATACTTCACGGTATACGTTCATCGAGAAGAATTGAAGCATCTTAGGGATGCTCCTTTTGATAAATTTGAACATCAGCTCCCTAAAGATTTTGAGGTTATAAAACGCATACACTTCAGTAAGTTTTTGTTTAATTTGTAGTTCATTAATTCTCAAGTAAACTAACTTTGAACATCAGCTCCATAACTTTTTAGACAGAATTGTGTTTTACCATTAATTACTTAACCTGATATGTTTGTTCATCTTTACTCAGTATTGTGTTTCACTATACTGTAAAATGTGTTTGCGGGTTGGTCTATTTTTCTACAAGGAGCCAGAAGAGATAAATGAACAACCGGAAGATGAGTTGCTGCATATTATACACAGTGATTGTGAAAGAGGCAATAGAAAGGTACCTAATGACTTTTTTATTATATAATATGTTTAATTTTTATTTGATTTGTTACTTGCCAATTAATAATTCTGATGGCATGTGTTTACAAAATGATTATGTCGGCCGGAAAGTAATAAAAAAAACATATATATTTCAGCTTACATAAGCTGTTTGAAATAAGCAGTTTTACTGATTATCGTAAATTACTGATTTTGATTTTGAATAAGCAAATAAGCAAAAGCTATTGAATGACACATAACATTTTTGCTTAAAATTCAGGAATTCAGAGGTCCTGCTCCTGTTCCCGCTTCTGCTCCACCTTCTGCTGCAACCGTAGAACCAGTACAGGCTGAAAAGGTTGAACTACAAGGGGAACCAGCCACAGTGGCGGATGAATACTATAGCAACGGGTGTGAGGTGTGTTTCCAACGTAGGATTTTTTTTATCTTAACGTTATGAGGATAATGTTCAGTAGAAAGGTGGTCAAATGAGCGGGTCAATAAGGTTGGGTAAAAGGTCAAAACAAATTATCTTTTGATATGGGTTCAACATGGGTCAGTTCCAAAATTTCACAAAATATTCGAATGTTAAAAATTGTCTAAAGAAGTATAACTTTACAGAATGTTAACATGTGTCTGAATGAAGCGATTAGTAGGTTGTATGCATTAGAAATTTAGAATCCAGAAATACACGTCTTTTATACCTATTTTGACCCACTTACTCTTTAGCTATTTGTCTCTTACACATTTGTATCAGTAGAGATAAAAATTTTAACGATGACTTTTCTCATCATCTGGCGATGATAATAAGTATATGAAAAATGCTTAACTCGGTGAACTTCATCTCACTTTTTTGTATTCTACCAAACCCTGAAACAGGATGATTTGACTCATCAGCTGTCTATGATAATCAGACACAGTGAGAACCTGAGAAGGCAAGAATGTAATGGATCGGAGCTCCTGCTCACATAATCTCTCCAGCAGGCTACACAATGTTCAGGTCGTCCTATCAAATCCATATGCAGTATGCTCAAGGCAAAAGAGGGTCGGATTAGAGGTAACCTGATGGGGAAGGGTGTTGACTTTTCGGCACGTACAGTCATCACTCCGGATCCAACGATTAGCATCGAGGATGATCGTTGTTGCGCACCTTTGAAGAAGCCACTGACTTTCTACTGTTAGATTGATGGTGTCATGTTGAATAATAAGGAGGATAAGAAGATTTGGAAGGAGTTTCAAAATTTTGATGAACAAACTGTATGTATAAGTTTTGAAAGTTCTACTCTCTTTTAATTTCATTGATGTATATATAATTTTATTTTCACATCTTTCATGCACGTGGTAGCCTGGACTTGGCGCAAGTAGTCTTTGGGATTTTTTTAGAAAGAAATAATACCAATCAAAGTTTATAATCCCATTGTTAATCTAATATGTAACTTTGCAATTGGTGTCTTCAATGAGACCACTGCGAAGCAGGGAAAGTATGACTTGCATTCTGATCTACCTGTTAATTTCAGTTTTTGGTATTCTGCATATTGAGCAGATGTTGTTAGCGGATCCTTTATCCAAATTAGCAATAATTACGTTGTCCTTAAATTGATATAAAAATATGCCCGCTGCCTGGTAACCAAGGAACTAGGAAAAATAAGTAGAGGAGGTGCAAATGTGATTCAATTAATATTATACCTTAATAACGGAAGTTGTAGGTTGTTGTCAAAGGCTACTAACGTGATGCTTTAAGGCTTTTGTTGGACTCGTGAATCTAAGCGAAAAATAGTCGAGTAAGAATGTAAGATGACTGTTTGTGGTACTAAATATATGCATATAAATGGGCGATGGACTTAGAAATAATCTTTATATGCATATAAGGCTTTTCTTGGTTTGTTTTATACATATCTGAATTTGATTTAGTTTTGTGGAGTTTTAGGCATGTTTTATCACATCATTATTTATAAATATTTATCTTCCATCTCAGTGAAGGTGTAAAACTGTACTTCGTAGGCGTGAGGTATATCTCAATTTACAATGTTGTCTAAAACTGATATGTTTTACTATTTTGTCATGCAGATGCTATAGAATTTAAGCTTGGTTGGTTGGGTCAATAAGGTTGGGTAAAAGGTCAAAACAAATTATCTTTTGATATGGGTTCAACATGGGTCCGTTCAAAAATTTCACAAAATATTCGAATGTTAAAAATTGTCTAAAGAAGTATAACTTTACAGAATGTTAACACGTGTCTGAATGAAGCGATTAGTAGATTGTATGCATTAGAAATTTAGAATCCAGAAATACACTTCTTTTATACCTATTTTGACCCATTTACTCTTTAGCTATTTCTCTCTTACACATTTGTATCAGTAGAGATAAAAATTTTAACGATGACTTTACTCATCATCTGGCAATGATAATAAGTATATGAAAAATGCTTAACTCGGTGAACTTCATCTCACTTTTTTTTTATTCTACCGAACCCTGAAACAGGATGATTTGACTAATATTTACATAAATTACAAGTCATGCCCGCCCATCGGGCGGGCTTTGACACTAGTATATATATATATATATATATATATATATATATATATATATATATATATATATATATATATATATATATATATATATATATATATATATAGCGTATAACATTTAAAAGGTCCAAAATGTTTTCTAACGTGACCATGTTGTTACAAAATGGTTAAGAATGATGTTATGAACTCTCATTTGACAAAAAAAAATCAAACTCATAGGTTAAAACTTGTTTTGTTGAGTTTGGTTTAATATTCGGATGATTTGTACATGTCTCGAAGGCAAGTTACTTTGTGTCTTGTTTTATAGTCAAACTTTTGAATTATGAGATGAGATTTGTCAAACTTGTTTATTTGTAGTATGAAGAATCGAGTAGTGTAAAAACTTATACATGTTAAGTGTCGAACATAAAAGAAATCGAGGTAAAGCTATTCATGTTCAGTCGATTTGAGAAATAAAAGAAATTAGAAAATTGAGTTGGGCCATGAATAGTAGCAGGCTCAAACTTCGCCCAATTATGAAATTAAGGATTCGTTTGGTTTAATATTGGTATAAGGGATTGTTCGGAATATAAATATTCAGATGAAGGCTCGGTCACCCCGAGTATCTATTTAGAATTTACATAGCTCGTAGGCTTATTTATATTTGCTTAGTAATATTAGTATTAGTATTAATAGTATTAGTCGTATTTATATTTGTGGAGTGGGTCGGGGCTTTCCCCACTGTCAGCTCACTCTACAGCCCACTAGGGGCACAAATATTAGTAAGTATATAAACCCCTTCCCACACATGGGAAGGGTGGAACTCTTGTCACTTCACACACATTAATCTAATTGACACAAGTTTTCCCTTCATCTCTTTCTCTCTCTAGTTTTCTCTCTAACTCCACCATGAACATCATAATCTTCCACAATCCAAGACCACCCGAATCCCACAATAATCAACATGTTTCGATCCTACAATTGGTACCAGAGCCAAGGCTATTATGTGAGGTTGATTTTTGTGGTTCGTGTGTTTAAATCTGTCATTTTTATCATTCAAAAAGTCCAAATCCGGATCTATTCTGTTGTGGTCAAAGTCCAAATCCGGATCTATCCTATACTATGGTTTGTGGTCAGATTCAAAAAGTCCAAATAGTCATGCTTTTTGTTGGTCGTATAGGATCTATTCTTTTGTGGTCAGATTTATACTATGGTTTGTGGATTTATATATTTTGTGCTTTAACTATTTTTGGGCTTCACTAATTCGTGGTTTTTGGTGTATTTGATCTTGGTGGTAACAGTTTGTGGCTTGCTAGTTTACTGACTTGACATGAACATTTGATTTGGTAACAGTTTGTGGCTTTCTAGTTTTTGGAGTATTTGATCTTGGTGGTAACTGTTTGCGGATCTGTTTTCTATCTTAGTTTTTGCTGTTCAACAGTTTCAAAACAAAGGATTGTTAGCAGAATCTTGTGGTCTTAGTCACCAGCTTCATGTTACTTCTTTACTTTGTCAAAAAGTTGGAAAACTCAAATCTGGTTGTACATGTTCTAAGTAGCGATTTGAGGTTGTTAGGGTGTGTAAAGGTGGCGTTTTGTCTAAACTGAGTTTGCAGTTTGGTTTTTAGCCAAAACAGGGCATAGTGCCAAATCTGAGAAAGGGACAGTTGTACTATCGTGATAGTGACAGACTGGCGTTTTGTGGTACTAGCGTTTTGTCTATGTAGCGTTTTGTCTATGTGGCGATTTGTCTATGTAGCGATTTGTGGCTGTGGCGTTTTGTGTCCTTAGAAAAGTAGCGACTTGTGTCTAAACGATCTGCTGCCAAAAATTTTAAGAAAACTGGCGATTTGTCTAACAAAGTCTAACAATGGCGTTTTGACTCAAGAAAAGGCAAAGATGAAGATGGAAAATAAGACCAGTAGACAAACCAATATACCAAAAGTCTCTCAGTTAAACATCATTAGCATCGACTACAAACAACTCGTCATCTTAATCACAACCGCAACATCACAACAAATAAAAAGACACCAATTTAATGCTAAAGATCTCAGTCACAATCAAACATCATCGACCAACACCGTTACCATCAAAATCAAGACCAAACATCATCCAATACCAAACATCAAAACCAATCCTACATCTAAACACTACCAATACCGTTACCATCACTCTTAAATTCTTATGAACATCAAGAAACCGTAAAGAAATTAAAAATACATTGACCTCAGTTTTCTTCTCGTTCACATGGCACAACAGATGACCAAAAGATCTTAAAGATCATAACACGAAAAGATATCATCACAGGTCTCGGAAATGAAACGTAAATGAAAAACAATTTATTAGATCTCGGTTTTAATTTCGTGTTATACAAAGTCATATCGAGACTATTAAAGTTTATCACACGAAAGCCAAACCATCATCGATCAAATTTTGAAGCTTAGCTTCATCGATATCTGAAAAAGAAGAAAGATTCATAACAATTATGTTACGCTCTTTTCTTTATTTCATTGATACAAACCACAACTAAGAAGATACATACCCTAACTTTCTTTGCGTTCACTCTTTGATGATGATGAGATAAGACGAGTGGCAGGTGGATGAGAGGCAATTGGGGTCAATCAATTTTTTTGGTTATCATAAAAGGGACGGATTTTTTCTTTTCAGATCTAATTTTGAGATGTGGGAGCTGAGTATTTTTTTGGTGTAGGAAGGGGGCGGATTTTTTTTAAGTGTGATTAGGGTTAAGTTGATGTGTTATGGTGTCTCTAAATACCCGAAATATTAGGGTAGATGGGGTATTGGATCGGTTATAGGTAATGGGCTGGTAATCCGTGATTTTTGTTTAGTGTATGGAATGGGCCATTGTGTTGGGCTGAGAAGAATGTTAATCCGAATTAATTTTAACAATTGTTGGATGAAGATTAATTATCAAATGTATTCTTTATACATTGTGATAATTTATTTTTGTTACAATTGTTGGTTAAAAGGAGTGGTATATTTTGGGTTATTACAAAGCTTCACGAGGACTCACACGTCACGGCTAGTATTTGGGTTCATGAATATCAACGTGATTACAGAGTGGTGGATTTGGCTGCACGGTCCTATTAGTGCCTACGACTTGAGTGAGCCTGCAATTTGATCTTTGCAATTTGAGTTACAGTTGACAAATTGCGATTTGGTTAATTGCAAATTGACAAGTTGCTATTTGACTTGTTGCGACTTGACTGATTGCGATTTGACCAGTTGCAATATGACGTTGCGAGTTGACACTTGCGATTTGACTAATTGTGATTTGGTTGATTGCAATCTAACTTGTGGCAAGTTGACAATCTGTGACTTGACTTGTTGCGATCTGATCAAGTTGTGATTTGACTCCTGTAACTTGAATTTCAAAGATTAGTATTGCACTTCACTCTAGGCTATTCTTGTTGATTTCACGGTTTCTCTTGTAGATTTTAGAAAATCCCGCGAAAGATTCGATTTCTCGGTTTAAATCTCAAGAGCTGTAAAATCCCGTGAAATTAATTTTGGACAAGTAGGCTGGACTTGGATTTAGACATAATAAAACTTACGGGGTTTGACCAATTTTTCGGGATAAGTTTGTGCTTCGAGATCGGCAGGAATTGGGAAATTATGGTGACTTGGTTGGTTTGTTAATTCACGGGTTGGTGTACTTAGTGTCACAAACATCTTGGGGTGGATGGATGCACGATGTTTGATGACCCTTGTTCAAGCGTATTAATGGTAATTAGACTTGGATGTTCAAGAAGTGGATATATACGATAAAGAATGGAAGGTTGGGTATATATCACTACCTATATTTAAAGGAGTTACGTTGTTGTGCTCAATATAGGTTCTAAATCACAAATTTAGTGCAAGTATAAGTCGCGGACTTGTCCTTTATCAAGCTTCATCAAGTGATTGTTGCTTCTCAAGCTTCTAATGGGATTCTAGTACAAGATCTTCTCAAGAGGTGGTCAAACTTAAAGATGGGAGGTGGTTTGTTCAAAGACGTGTTTTAACCCGTTACACATTCTTCAGTCAAACATATTTCATCAAGCGGTGTTGGCATATTATGAGCTTCAGGGAATTTTTAATCTGCTAAACCATTGATGAGGAGACAAACGAGGGGTTACTACAAGAGAGTCTTAATCACCATCTTCATTGCAGTAGTTGTATTTGTCTCTTTCCATGTATTGTGCCTTAAAAATTCACTAACATCACAGACTCTCAGCTTTGACAAAAAGGTAATTTCATGCCCTTTTTGAGGGGGAGAATTAGCGTGTGTTTCCTAGCAGTTCCGTCTGTTTCCTAGCAGTTCCGTCTCCAGCGATGTGAATTTTAGCGGCTCCAGTTACAGCGGGTCAGATCGTATCGGTTGAGTCTCCTGCAGTTTGAATATTAGCGGTTCTAGTTTCAGTGGTTTGGGTCTTAGCAAATTGCCTAAGATTTCAGCAGTTTGATACTTGCTGTTGTGCAGTTTGTTCTTGAAATTTATTTCTCGGATAAATCTCAAGAACTGTAAAATCCTGTATACAGTACAACAACTATTCCATGCACTGCACCTGATAACATCCAAGTAGCGGGGTCAGACAGCTTTGTTTGATAGGACTAACTATGAGTCATGGGCACTGCTAAGAATTAGCGCATGTTTCTTCTCCTTTTTGGCTAGTCAACGGCACAAGATGATCACGAAGTTCATTTGGTATTCCTCATTTGAGATTGAAGCTGAATTTCACGAAGGCGTCTACTTATTTTATCTTGAAGTCGGGGTTGGTTGGATGCATGACCTTCAATGATAACTTGATCGTGCTTAAAACTTAAGTTGAAGACTTGGGTTATCTAGTTACCAGCAGTCGGGGTAACTATCACTTATGAGTTATTGGAGTACTCAGTGTCACACGTCAATGACGATGTCGATAATCGCAAGAGGTGTTAATGTCTCATACTTTGGTTGGGTATTGAGCACTTAGAGATTTGCTTGGAGCATTAATTCTCTACACCGTTCTTCCAACATTAGTGTAAGCTTAAGTAACAAATTTGGGGACTTCTACTTCAGTCTTCAGTATTGGTATATCGGGTTCCCTTCACCAAGTGGTCACTAATCTGTGTACAAGGTTGGTTAGTTGGCCAAAGGTTTTAAAAGTTGTGATGTGATATGTAATTCTCACAGGACACTCTTAACCCAAACTGATGGTCACCAATATCAAATCAGTCATGCCACTTTCAATCTGTTACTGCCTCACGGTTTCTTCTTGGTTTTGTAAAATCCCGCGAAAGAACTTATTTCTCGGTTTAAATCATAGATTTGTAAAATCCCGTGATGATTGATGACGTATAGTCCGCATTCGGGTCACGAACCCGACCCATACTCAAGTCCATCACGAATGGACTCCAGCCCATCACGAATAGGCTCAAGCCCATCACGAATGGGCTATTGCGATAACGGTTTGGGCTTACGCTGGCCCAAACCCGAAGTTATTTATGGTCTTGATAGGATATCTCTTATTTATGGGATATGTATCAAAACTGACCTATGCGGGATACGCTGAGGAGTAAGGAGCACGAAACCAACTAAGGTTTCGTGTGTATATAAAGAGTCTCTCGACTCTCATCAAAGGTACGACTTACAACCCTAACTCTTCAACTAAATCCTAAAAACCGATTACTTACTCTCACGCCGGAGGATAATCGTGGGAGACAATCCCACGATAAGCCTAACGGTGTCTTTTTGTTTTCTTAGTGCGCAGGTCTCAAGCATTAAGATCTGATTGGTACGGAATCAAGGAACGCCCAACTTTTGTATCAACAAGTGGCGCCATCCGTGGGACCCTACACTAAGAACTCTACGAAGAACTAGAATGACGAAGCACGGAAACCCAAATCAGCGGACTCCGCAGACAAAGAAAACGCATGACGACCTACTGGGGAAGAAGCAGCAAACTGATTCAGCCGCTAAGATGCCCTCTACTGGAGTAAAAGCCAGATCTGAGTATGATCCTACGCTTTTGGGCGCACTGGTTGTCCCAGAGGTAGACCTACAGCGCACTCCTCTCACCATGCCAGAAGTAAACTTCACTGAGCCACCAAATGCGCCTATCCGAAACAAGGATCTTGTTTTGGAAACAGACTCCCTCGCGCTAGAAGGAGTCACGCCTGAACTAGCGCCAAGTGATTTCGTATCTCAAAACTACGAAACCTTGGCTGCGCTCATGCGAGAGGAGGCGAAAAAGAGGTCAAGTCAAAGTCTGCACGCCAGGCTCAACTTCGACCCTGAGCATGAAGCATCCCCACCGCGCTACCGAAAGGAAAGACGCGAGAAGGATAGCCGCAAACACCCAGTGTTTACTAGGATTGGAAGGAAGGTTGTGGATGACGAAGCAGCCGACTTTCAGTATCTGGAGGAGCATGATAGGCTTGGGCGACGGTGCTCCCCAAGTGAAAGCCCTTCAAGCTCTGATTCCGAGGATAGTCGGCGCAAGCGCCGCAGAGGAGCAAGCTCGGATTCCGATGATAGTCGGCGCAAGCGTCGCAAAAGAGTAAGCTCATCCTCAAGTGACTCCTCGGACAACGAGGACAAAGAAACAGGACACTGGAAATCAAGGGGAAAATACCGCGACCAGGAAGACGAAGACATGTCTCGTCCCTGGCGCCGCCAAAAAGTTGATGCGTTCACTAGGCGCATCAGCGATTTTTCGGAAAATAAGAGAAGGCGCATGCCTGCTAATGTCAAAACATATGATGGGACAGGTGATCCTGATGATCACCTAAAAATTTTCGAATCAACAGCCACTATCGAAAATTGGCCACAACCTGTGTGGTGCCACATGTTTAACTCTACATTAGTAGGGAATGCGCGCAACTGGTTTAGTAAGCTTCCACGCAGAAGCATCGGTGGGTTTGAAGAGTTGCATAAGGCGTTTCGTTTGAACTTTACTCAGAGGAAGAAGTGCGCCAAAAACCCTGTCGAACTCGCTAGGGTCAAACAGCGCCAAGGGGAATCCACAAGCACTTTTATGGAGCGCTTTAAAGATGAATGCATACATGTCAAGGCATGTCCTGAAATACTAAAGATCTCAGGGTTTGTGAACGGGATCAATAACCCAGAGCTTATCAAAAAAATTAAATGATAAGGTTCCCCAAACCTTTGATGAACTGATGAAGCGCACGAGGTCCTTCATCCAAGGAGAAGCCGCCGCTGCGGATAGCAAGAAAGGCTACTCAAACCATAGGTCACAAGAAGAGCCAAGGAGACAATCTAATGACCAGAGTAGCAATCGTAACAAAAACTATCGCAGCCAAGGGGGCGGACGGGGAAACGACAAGTATACCCCACTAACGAAGACTCCAAGGGAGATATTTGCAACGGAAGGCGCGAACTTTCCGAGACCCCCACCAATGCGCACCCCAGAAGGGCAGCGCGTGGGGACCGGATACTGTGAGTATCACGCACAGAAGGGCCATACCACTAATGAGTGTGTCCAATTGCGCCAACTAATTGAGAAACTAGTAAAAGAAGGCAGATTGGACCATCTCGTTAAAAATATTAAGGATGGGAAAGACAAGCAGAAAACCGGAGGCAAGAAAGAAGCGCCTAAGGAAAAAGCTGACACTATCTACATGATACAATCATGGCAGCGAAAGACTAGGCAAAAGGTGAGCCAGAAATTTTCTCATGGAAGCGAAATCTCTTTCCCCACCTTGGCTGCGGACAACGCAGTGGCAGAACCACTCACCATTGAGATAAATGCGGGGGGTCACGATATCCACCGCATGTATGTTGATGGAGGGGCATCAGCGGATATAATGTATGAACATTGTTTCAAGAGATTGCGCCCTGAGATACAAAGACAGCTAAGTCCAGCCATGACTGCGCTTACTGGCTTTACAGGAGAAAAGATATGGCCCATGGGGCAACTGCGCCTACTAGTCGCTGTTGGTAGTAAGGAACACTCCACGACAGCCTGGATGAATTTTATGGTGATCAGATCTCCTTCATCATACAATGGCATTATTGGAAGACCAGGAATCTCGGCAATACGCGCAGTACCGTCCACAGCGCATGGGATGCTCAAATTCCCAGTAGAAGGTGGCATTGTCACCATCTACAATAGCGCCGCACCACCTCAAGAATGTAACACGATTACACGAGAAACAACGCATACCCCAGAACAAAGCGCAGCTAAAGTATCAAACCTAAAGGTTGCAATTCACCCTGAATACCCAGAGCAAGAAGTATCGATTGGGGGATCGTTGTCTGACAAAGGAAGAGCGGCCGTGTGCGCACTCTTGCAAAGGAATCTGGATATCTTCGCATGGGAACCAAAGCACATGACTGGTGTGCCACGCTCGATTGCAGAACACAAGCTGAAAATCCGACAAGGATATTCCCCAGTAAGGCAAAAAAAGCGCGGCCAGGCTCCAGAGCGCGCAAAAGCCATTCTGGAAGAAGTACACAAGCTTGTGGACGCAGGCATCATGCGAGAAGTCTATTACCATGATTGGCTCTCCAATCCAGTAATGGTCAAGAAGAGCGATGGTAGTTGGCGGATGTGTGTGGACTTTACCGATCTTAACAAAGCATGTCCACAGGACTGCTACCCACTACCAGAGATAGACTGGAAGGTGGAATCCCTTTGCGGATATCCCTTTAAATGTTTCTTAGATGCATACCAAGGGTACCACCAAATCCAAATGGCTAAGGAAGACGAGGAAAAAACAGCCTTCCACACAAGCCAAGGCGTCTTTTGTTATACAAAGATGCCTTTTGGCCTGAAGAATGCGGGCGCCACTTACCAGCGACTGGTAGATAATGCATTTGAAAAGCAAGTGGGCCGCAACCTAGAGGTCTATGTAGACGACCTTGTCATAAAAAGCCATACTGAAGATGAAGTGGTGCGCGATATTGAAGAAACATTTAGAACACTACGAAGTATCAACATGAAGTTGAATCCTAAGAAATGCACTTTTGGCGCTACAGAGGGCATGTTCCTAGGATATTTGATAGAACCAGATGGCATTAAGCCATGCCCAGAAAAAACAGAGGCTGTCATCCAACTTCCTTCACCGCGCACGTTGAAAGAAGTTCAATCTCTGAATGGAAAGCTAGCCGGTTTGAACAGATTCCTGTTCAAATCAGCGGATAAGTCACTTCCTTTATTTAAAACACTCAAGAAGTGTACAAAAAAGGGAGACTTTCGTTGGACTACGGAAGCGGAAGAAGCTTTCACATAGCTTAAGCAACATATAGCAGCGCTTCCTAAGCTAGTCGCACCCCGCCCAGGGGAGGAGTTAATCGTCTACTTATCTGCAACTCATGGAGCGGTCAGCGCAGTGTTACTGACGGATAGAGATTCTGTATAAACACCGGTATATTTTGTAAGCAAAGCACTCAAGAAGACAGAGATTAATTACAGCCCAATGGAAAAGTTGGTCCTGGCGTTAGTGTTCGCCGCCAAAAGACTGCGTAGATACTTTCAAGCGCACCCAATAGCGGTGATCACAGACCAACCTATCAAGCAAGTTATCTCTAAACCTGATACATTGGGGCGATTACAAAAATGGAGTGTGCTACTAGGCGAGTATAACATCTCTTACAGACCACGCACTGCGGTTAAAGGGCAAATACTAGCAGACTTCATCATCGAAAAACCAGATACCGATGACTCACCTCCACCGAGCAAGGTAGAATTACAAGAACCATGGGTCCTGTTCACCGATGGATCTTCATGCGTGGATGGGTCGGATGCTGGCCTTATCCTCACTAATCCAGAAGGAATGGAATTCACTTACGCACTGCGCTTTGAATTCACAGCCACGAACAACGAGGCAGAATATGAAGCCCTAATCGCCGGATTACGCATTGCAAATCGAATGGGTGTACGTAACCTAAAAGCAAATGTGGACTCCCGATTGGTAGCCAACCATGTGTTGGGCGAATATGTGGCTAAAGAGGATAACATGGTCTAATACCTCGACAAGACCAAATCACTAATACAAGGCTTTGACAGGTTTACCATTAAGCAAGTTCCTAGAGGTAAAAATAAGAAAGCGGATGCGCTAAGCAAGATCGCATCTTCTAGCTTCGCGCACCTGTCAAAACAAGTTTTAGTGGAGATCCTAAAGAACAAATCCATCTCGTAAATGGAGATATCTACGGTGATAGAAGAGCAGGATCCTACATGGATGACCCCCATCATCGAATTCATAAGTAAGGGCAAACTGCCCGATGAGCAGAAGGACGCTCGACGGATACGGCGCACAGCGCAGAGGTTCGAACTTAGAGATGGTATCCTATATCGGCGCTCATTCCTACAACCATGGCTTCGGTGCGTTGGACCTCTTCAGGCAGATTACGTACTCCGAGAGATCCACGCTGGTTCATGCAGTATGCATTCAGGACCACGGTCTGTAGTAGCACGAGCATTGCGCTCAGGGTACTACTGGCCCACTATGCACCGTGATGCGCGCGATGTGATAAAGAGATGTAACGACTATGCGCTCTTAACCATGATCGGGTTAAAACCATTATCAAAGTTCAGCTATAACATCACAAATGGCTGGATCGAGGCATTTAATCGAAAAGATGTGACTACGGGGTTAGCTCAATATTATTTAGTTGAGGCTGAGGTGAAATTTCATGGGTGCGTGTACTTAGTATCTGAAGATATCGGGAGGTTGGATGAAGATTCTTCGAGATCCTTGTTCGAGCTTTCAACATTTACAATGACGAGGACTTGGATATCTAGTTATTTTTTCTTTCTCTCTATTGCAAAATAACTATCACTTTAAGGAGTCACGTTGTAGTGCTCAGTGTCACACGAAGTTGTGGATATCCAAGAGGTGATGTACGTCTTATACTTGATGGTTGGTTGGTTGAAGAGTATAGAGTACTTAGGGATTCGATGTTGCACGAAGTCTCTGCACCACTCTTTGTCTCGCATTAGTACAAGTTTAAGTCACAAGTTCGGGTTATGTTACTTCAGGCTCAAGTTCATCATATTGGGTTTTTCTCCATCAGTGGTCACGACGTCAAGCCGACAAAATGATAATGGGGTTGGTAACGAGTTAGATGAGAGAAGTAGTAAAGAGAGAGATTATGACGTCTGTACACATCAGTGCAGGCCTCGCTCTTCATCATAATGATGTCTGTTCAAATCAGTTCAGGCCTCGTTCTTCAAAGAAAAGAAAAGTGTACGCTTGAGTGCACTTTATCTTCAAAAGAAGAGGAATCTTCTTATTTTATGGCCATTCTCATCATCAAGTTTCATGCTCTTTCCGTGCTTATTCAGTCTTCTAGTGGATCGACGCATATTGGAGTATACTATTATTCACTTATTCAACCAAAAATTGCAGTTGACAGGCATATGCAATTTTTGAGGGGGGGAAAGGGTGAATAAACAACATGCCAGTCTTCAAGTATCGTCAAGTGGAGCTACTTACCGTTGATGGTATTCATATTCACTAGTTCAATCATCAAAAATTGCAGTTGGCAGGCATATGCAATTTTTGAGGGGGGGGGGGGGGAAGGGTGAATATTAATCTACATGTTGATTGATGATTGAGAAATGCTCATACGACTCCTGAATACGTCAATTCAGGAGTCGTGCAAACCATGGTTCTCCAACACTACATCTTCCTCCGTCTATCAAGGTGTTGAAGAACATTGTCATGGAATGCTAATCGACGTCTTCTCACGGGCTGGTACAATCAGTAACAAAGGGTTTATAGTCAATGCTTCATGTACACTTCATTAGGCTGCATGTACACATCATGATGATGATTCCGATTTATCGTAACCATCATGGGGGAGAGAAATGTGTACACCAAGGACGCACAACAGGTTCACGTGATCGGGCTTAATCATTTATTTCGGTGTTGATAACCGCAGAGATGATCAGTGGTTCAACTTGTTACCTTGGTATTAACGTTTCATTGTTACGTCATGGGCTGATTAATCGTAACCATCAGGGGAGAGAGAATGTGTACATCAAGGACGCACAACAGGTTCACGTGATCAGGGCTTAATATCCAAGGATAGATACATACTATAGATGATCAGTGGTTCAACTTGTTACTTTGGTGTTATACTAAAGACTGAAGAAGGTCGAGTCGTCAGTCTATTCTACATTCTCTGTTGTGTGTTATCATCTCATGTGTATGCTGCGGGCTGATGGGTTATATGTAAGGTTATTGGAAGGCATTTGGTGAGATGAAGATGGTTGGTATTCTGTTCCTCCATTTTGGGCAATCTTGAAGAAGGTCGAGTCTACAGTCTACTCTACATTCTCCGCTATGTGTTAGAAGACTAAAGACGGCATGCATTTGGTTATCATAAGACTTCTTCATATTATGGGCGTTCATCCAAAGTCTTCTTTCTATTATGGGTGTTCATCAGAAAGGTTGTCAGATTGGGGGAGAGCACTAATTAGGGGAGAGTGAAAAGTCTGAAAAGGTCTGAGTTAATCCCTGATTAGATGTGCTCACATTGCTCTTCAGCAAGTAAAGGAATGGCAGCGGAAAAGATCCAAAAAGCTGAGGAGTAATGGTTTTGGTTCGTATCCTTGTACATATTTTCTTCATACATTTTTGTTCATATTTTATACCATTTTGTAATTAGTTATATAGTAAACCTGCTAATTGTTTATAGAGATACGTATAACCAGAAAAACCATAAAAATTGAAAAATAGAAAATACGAAAAATAGTTTCACCTAGGCATGTCTTCTGTTTATCGATAACATTTACGGACTTAGAAATGTCATTCAATAATGGCATGGGTCTTTAAATGAAGCTCGAGCAGAAGTTAAAATGGATTGGTAAAACATGTCTAAAATGGCTTGCTATTACTTTAGATAGCAACCCGCGCTTCATAATGGGGAAAGCACGTCGCCAAAAAGACGGCTGTTCCTCCAACTGGGTGATGTTCACCTGGGCATGGATTACTGTATATCCATGTTTCTTCGATCTGATGTACGTTTCAGTGCATCATTTCTTGAAAAAGAAGAGAAATCTTCTTTGTATGCAAATAGTTTTCATTCTGTGATTCTTTTGAAAATTATTTGTAAGACACTTGGTGATTATGTGTTGCTTGAAATTCTTTTATACTTGGATTGTGCATAAAATTTGTCACTCAATCAACGACTACAAATATTTAACTAGAATACGGGTCATTGATTGAGGGGGAGAGTGAATTCAAATTTTATATCATCAAACAGATTTATTGGTTAAATCATACTTGTTAGAAATGGTTTTGTAGTTAATGGGGAATTAGTTGAAGAGGATCTTGCTAAAACTTTATATCAAATGGCCAAACGTGTTAGTTGCTAGAAAGTTTAGGACATTATGTGCAATTTGCTTATAGTTTCCTAGCTTTATGTATCTAGAAGGTTCATTTGTGTTACTTTGGAATCCTCGTTTAATCCCCTAAATACTTTAAGACTCAAAACCTAAAAGAAGTAAGAAAACCAGTTGTGTTTGATGTTATTGAATACTCCTATGACATTTGTATGATCTGAATGAATGAGTTTCGAATGTTGTTTGACTCTTGTTAGTCGATTGCTGCTTAATTGTTGTTGATATTGTGCATATGTTCTCAGGATTCGCTTAGGTATATAGCTATCATGATAGAATCATGTTCCTAAGATCCTAAATTGAATATTGAAATATGTGTGAATTGCCATGTTCATGATTGCTAATTGCTCTTCATGCTAGATAGTGGTTTGACGTATTTCCTGATTGTGGTTTGATTATAAGATGAACTTGGTATTATAATGTGGCAAGCTGCTGAAGGGTAGCTATTAAGGAATAGTGTATCTGTATGTATGTATATCTGTGTTGATATTCTTATGCAGATTCCATAGCCAAAATGAATGTGCCAGTTCCCATTCTAACCATGTGATCAGACGTTCAAACTCTATTGATTGGCTCAGAATTCACCACGACAACAACATCGGCAGCAACAACAACAACAACACCGTCATCACCACCACCACCTTCAGTAAAACAAAGCAATATTTGTTCCGATCTCGCCAAGTGGGGATCTACAATTCTTGGACGTACTTGTTGGTGGATGGATAAGCGATGTTGACCACTGACTCACTCAGAAAAGCGGGTGATTACATCATCTGCGCAAAAAGGTCAATATCATTTGTGTCATAATTGTCGAATTGTGCATAATAAGCAGTGAATCTCCCTCTTAGTTTAAGGGGGAGCATAGTATGTTTCATCATCAGACTACATTAAATCGGACACATTTTCTCCCACATTTTCTAACTTATTTAAATCAATTGGGATCACAAATCTCAAAAGGTTTGAAATTTTTGATCGGGGGAGAGAATGTGATTTAAATATGAAACTGATGAAAATGTGATGTTTTGGAATTAAATGTTAGGCTCTCCCATATGTGCTAAACCCTTTCGTATATCGATGCACATATTGAGGGGGAGCAAATGGACAAAAAGGATTTGGCACCGCATGAGATCGTGACTCAGACGTAACCAATGAATTGACGAAACACAAATTGTCATCAATCGAAAGGACATATCCTGGCCGGGTAATAATTTCAAGCTGGTCTAACCAGTGATGTAAGCGTGTCTCAAAAAGGATGTGTCTAAGTAGAGTGTACCGTTTCGAGAAACTTTCTGTGAACTTGACCAGGACGGGTAATAATTTCAAGCTGGTCTAACCAGTGATGTAAGCGTGTCTCGAATCGGTCATGTTCACTGAAAGTTAATCAATTCAAAAAGTGCGAGCTCTACCTAACATGTGCAAATTTATAAAACAATCAATCGAGCACATGTTGAGGGGGAGCATTTGAAAAATATAAAACTCTCAAGTGTTTGCAAAAATGTGTTTCAGAATCATGAACACTTTGAGAGATTTTTCAAATATTTGGTTTATGGCTATCGTGGAAGTACACCAAAGACCGACCATTTTAATGAATGTATGGAGTTATAAGGATGGTTAGGTTAGGCTCAAGTTCCCACGATCCCGCCAGAGCCGGAGGGATCTACCCAGGGACAATCCACTAGTTAGTGTAGAAGTCCTTAGGTATGATTAAAAAATGAGAAAAGTGGATAAGGGAAAAGTGCCGACTGAGATGGAGCTAGTACTGGAACAAACCCAACAAGGTACTAGTAATGAAGTCTCGGTAAGCACTGAAGGGGTTGAAGAATGAAAAAGAATTGTAAAGATAAAGGGTGAAAAGAAAGAAGCCCTCCTTACAACTTAGGCAGAAACCGGGTCAATTCATATGCTGTCAGAATCACTTAGATGATTGCTGGCATTGAAGACAAAGTATCATGGACCCAGTGATACGCTGCACAACCCTTCCTAGCCACTCAAGGTCCCTCAAAGGACTCTTGTTTCATTTGTCACGGAGTTCAATACATTTCTATCGTCTCTCTCACTCCGAGTTAGATGATATTGAAAAGGTGGCAGTCCTCTCCAGCCTTCGATCACCAAATCAAAACGCACTATTGAGTCTAGAGCCACGAGATTCATAATAAGATCTCATAGGAACACGAATTATTTCTACACTGGTTGTTCAACATTAAGGACACCAGTTGTAAACTTATGAGTCCTACGCAGATCTTAGCAATCTGCCAGAACATTTATGAGAGAATTTACAAATGTAATTCTCAATGATTGAATGGAAATTCCTGCCAGGGTCAACATCAAACAGCCCTGAAAGCAGGTCACTTCGGTAATTCACTGTGGATTACGCTTAGTGATCGCGGCAGTTTCAAACGGTCTACAGTCGTGGAGTGATCTCCAGCGACTCACCTAATCGTTGATATACTAAGGTACGATCTTAAAAAGCCCTCTGTGGGTTTTCAATTAGGAACGGTCTTGGTGAGGATTAGAGAAAGTTTTCACACTATGCTGTTAACAATCTCGAAGTCCAAACCTGTAAGTACCGGTCGATTTGTTGCTAACTGTCGTATGCAGGAACTTCTGGCGGTTGTAGCTGTTGAATGTTGTAGCTGGTTGCAGTTGTAGCTGGTTGCAGAAAAGATGTCAATCCTCTACCACATGTTCACACTACATCATCATCTTAATCAAAGAAGTCATGATCAACCTAAAGACCTTTAACACAGCTTCTGCAAACTCTGATGCTGAAGATCATGACACCAAATAGTGTGAGCATGTCGGCTCGAAGACTATCACATCACGTGGAGACATACTGCTGTAAGATGACTTGGAAACAAATGTTGGATGATAAGGTCGAAGAATACTCAAAGATCATCCAAGACAATCAATCAGTCATCAAATGATTACTGCTGGATGCACAATGCACAAAAATACAAGACTTTGAAGAATCAAAGACTACGAGCTATAAAGACAAGTTCAGAAGAAAGAATGCTAGAATTCAAAT
The DNA here is from genome assembly GCA_021014915.2 of Artemisia tridentata subsp. tridentata. Taxonomy (NCBI): domain Eukaryota; kingdom Viridiplantae; phylum Streptophyta; class Magnoliopsida; order Asterales; family Asteraceae; genus Artemisia; species Artemisia tridentata. The sequence continues at coordinate 437,918,663 of CP139507.1, read as the reverse complement.
TATTATTTCCGGGGTGACCTCCCTTAGGGGGAGATTGTTAGGAATATAAATATTCAGATGAAGGCTCGGTCACCCCGAGTATCTATTTAGCATTTACATAGCTCGTAGGCTTATTTATATTTGCTTAGTAATATTAGTATTAGTATTAATAGTATTAGTCGTATTTATATTTGTGGAGTGGGTCGGGGCTTTCCCCACTGTCAGCTCACTCTACAGCCCACTAGGTGCACAAATATTAGTAAGTATATAAACCCCTTCCCACTCATGGGAAGGTTGAAACTCTTGTCATATTTCACACACTAATCTAATTGACACAAGTTTTCCCTTCATCTCTTTCTCTCTCTAGTTTTCTCTCTAACTCCACCATGAACATCATAATCTTCCACAATCCAAGACCACCCGAATCCCACAATAATCAACATGTTTCGATCCTACAGGAGGATTTTCGTGGTCCGTGTGTGGAGCTCGTTCCAATGCATTGTATCACGTATCAATGTTTTTGTGTTATCGTAGTGTGATAACGTAATTAAATGAGATAACCTCTCATTAACAAGTGTCAGAAAATAATTAATGCACATTTTCTGATAAATAATCATAATTATTAAAATGGAAAATTACCATTTTTTACAAAATCAAGCATTGGTCACACAACACTACAATGCTAAACTTTTGTGAGACAAGTATTAGCTAATATGGTATTTGCTGTAATACAAACAACTTTTTTTCATTAAAGATTTTGTAGGGGAAAGCTTAGTGTTGATAAGCCTAAACAAATCTTCCTTAATTTCTTCATGTATAGTTTCAATATGTTGTGATTGATACATTATAGGTTTTGTTGTTTCAGTGTGCTATAGAGAGCCTAGAGTGCTTATTCTAACAATTTAGATTAGTTTGTACGTGAGCGGTGAAGATGCAGTTGAGAATGAACCTAGAGTGTTTCATTCCCATTTTAAGTATTTTATATTAGGAAATAGGAGTTATAGATGCATGTAGATATATGCATAGAATAAGCTAACATGGACTTGAACCTGCAATTTAATAGAGTAGAAACCCAAGGTGGCATATTTTACATGTTTCTTCAAAAATATGTCTCTTAAAACTTTTGTAAAAAAAAACATGTCAAATGGGTCAATGGTTAATTATCAATTAAGGGGGGCGTTTAGGTAAGCTTATTTTTCAATGTTTAATAGCTTATTGTTTTTTGCAAAAACCATTATGTACTTTTAAGGTGTTTGTGTTAGCTTATTTTAAAAGGCTCATACCTTTTTAGGGATTATATAAGCTAAGAAGCATAAACACATAGATTAAGCCTTTCCGAAATGAACACAAAACTTTTAAGCATAAGCCTACTGAAACACCGCTTTACTAATGTAATATGAGTGTAACAGGTTCCAATTGCATGTCCTCAAATCATGGGTCAGTAAGAATGATTAACATCAGTAAAGGAGTTAGTCAAAATTGTTGTGGGTCGATACATCTTTACCCGGTATCTTTTCATAAAAATTCAACCAAATTGACCCGTTAACTGGTCCACATTTCCCATTTGCCACCTTTAATGGCATAGCGACTACTTGGCACAACCTTAAATAAGTGAATATTGTCTTGATAATTTGAAGTCTGTATGTCTTCATGATATTATAGTGGCTAATATCTTACCACATATTTGATGTTGGGTTTTGTTGATATAATTAGTTCTAGACAATATACTAACACATTTCATAATAATTTCTCCTATTCACTGCATGTCTTGAAAACCATTCACGAGGCCGTTGTAAATTATTTTTATCATGAAATGAAATTCCCAACAATGCTCAACCATTCGATGATAAAAAGAATAAGCAGTTCAGGTGATCGAATATGTCTATCGTAATGTTAATATAAAAAGCAGTTTCGACCATTTAACTCGCTTATTATTGATTTGTTCCTCTGCATCCATGTATTATATCTTTAGAAAACATTTATTTCAAGTAAAACATGATGCTTCCTAAATGATTCTGTAGACAAACTAAAGCAACACATAAAGATAGTATTATAAAACTTTTAAGGTGCAAATCAATTGATACTTATTTTCATTTAATAATGAATGTAAACTTTATAATACCATTTTCTTTTCTTTTACTTATTTGCAGAATTGCAGGTTCCATTCTGCAGGGGGTCATCATTTTGCGTACATGTAACTTTTGCCTATGTTAATTTTGTTCCAATCATTTTTTTTCAGTCCTATTTGTTGTGCTAAGAGCCTAAGACCTTATGTGATTGTATCGTTAATGAAGTTCTGTTGTAGAACCGTTGCCAATTAAATGCATGAAGTAGAAATTATTGTTTGGCTGTGAGCTTTGTTTATATTGTTTTATGATTCTTCATTATAAAAAAGGTCGGTTTCATATAATTTGATGGTTGACATTTTAAGTGAAACTAAAAATATGACATTTTACATGGTTCTCAGTGACACGCAAATGGAGCTTTTATCGTTTTATGTTACGTTTAATGTGCAACTTATTATTGAGGTTCTATGTGCACCTTTTTATGAGGCTATTGAGCTTCTAAATCTTACATATGGCAACCAACAAAGTTTACGTTCTATGTGCAACTTATTATTGAGGTAGTAAATTGAAAATAGTTGTAGTGCAAGGGTAACTTATTAGGTGTTCACGTAATACACCTTTTGTTGGAGTGTTAGAATGGTTACTACATACATTTGCTTCGGAAGACAAACATATTGGACATCACGAGGCAATGAACGTTTATTACATAGATATTTACAAGCATTGTATTTTATACTATCATTCACTTATAACTTATTATTCCGTTACAAAAAAATTTCATGCCGTTTATGTTCATTGTTCTTTCTTACTTTAGTTACGTACTTAAATTTTTGATGCAAAAACCAATTAAAAGCCCGTGGATTCCACGGGTCTATAAGCTACTGCATATATCACTACTAGAAAAAGGGCTTTCCTTGACTCCAGATGCGAGTCAAGAAGAGACCTTATGACGCGCACATTGGAGTCAAGGAAAGACCCGTCATAAATATTCATGACTCGCATTTGTGCGTCATCCCTCTATGACTCGCACTTATGACCCACGTTTTATGACTCTCCTTTTTGCGAGTCATAACCTAATTTTTTTTTTTAAAAAAAATTAATTTTTTTCAGTTCCTAATTTTCTATTAAATGACAATTAAAAACCTGATAATACAAAATTAAAAACACAAATATCAAAATTAACACCAAGAAACAAGCTCCAACATCAACTGTCTTGTAAGTCATTACAATAAAACTATCGAATACATAGATTTCAGATTTCTGACCAAGTCGTTCACAAACTAAAACTCAAAACTAGAAAGAGATATACACACTTAAGTACCTAAATCTCCTCCTTCATAGCTACCAAATTACGCCTTGATAGCATACTGGAGAGCTTGTTGGGAGCACCACCAGTAACCTTAGCAACACGAAGAAGAGCAAGTTAGCCAACGCCCCATCCTCTGAATCTCCTTCCAAGTCCTTTATAAGCCCTTTTATTAGTTCAAAAAGAACCTCGACCTGCAACAGATAACCAATCATGAAGGTAACACAATATTGGTCAATCACCTCAACAACGAAATGATGAGTAAAACAGTAAAGATGTTCAATACCTTGTCAGCAGAAGATACACAAGCTTGGTTGGTCATTATGCTTTGGATGATAACCATAGCCATTATTTTATTAGTCCCATTATCAAGGTGATCCATTACTCGAGGATAATTAGACAGCGTCAAGGAAGTGACGATATCACTGTATTTTTCAAGTGGAGCGCTCAAAAGTGCAACAACTTGTTTTGTCGCTCTACTGTCTTCAAGCTTAGGTTTGTTAGAAAGTTTCTTAACACATGATCCTTATCCAAGAAGAGAGCAAAATCTTAACATTTCATTTTTAAAACTGATATGTAAAGCTAAATGATGAAATGATCAGCAGCATGGAGTCGTGTGAGGTACATATTTACTGCATAAAATCTCCTAAAATCATCTTATTCGAAAATCTGGATACCCAAGTGAGTTAGTTACCTGATAAAGTTGGGGACCTTTGTCATCATAACCAGCAACATTGTACTTGAACTGAGAGCAATCTCTCCTGCAAGCATTTTAACTTTCTCCACTAAAAGGTCCATCTGATCTATCGAGATTACGCCCTACAATTAAACAAAAGATCATGAATAACAAAGTTAATATTAAGTTGTTTACAAACAAACTTATGCAATTCGCAGCAAGTCTATTAAAAACTATTAGTCCAAGATGAAAAACAAGCAGAGAGATGTTGAAACAGCTTATACAAGTTAAGATAAGTCCAATTGAATCTGATGAAAGGGTAATGCAACAGTGAACACCCCTAATGACCCACTTTAACCCATGAACCAAACACCCTATAAGTTAACTGTTTTGAAGTTTAAAACTAATAATGACCAAATTAATCTGTGAATCAGACTTATTAATAATCAACTAACTTAACTAGACTGAAATAAGCACTACTCAAAAGATAATATGAGGTAGAGTAAGTACCTCCTCAGTCTGAAATCGTTAGCATCCTGCAGTATAATTAAAATTGGTAAATACATATCTGTTTCGATTAATTAACCGAGGAGTAAGACAAATCAGCAGATTATAAAGTTATCAAAACAATAATAATCATTTTTACCTTATGGCCCGGCCTCTTTTACCATCAAAACAATCCACAACATCACCAAACTTCAAACTCGACACCACCTATTTGAACCAAACCCATACACAACCATGAACCAAACTTGATACCAACCACATTATTACTCATTTTTATTATTTATTTACACGTTTTTATTTGTTTATCTCGCAACCCGAGGGTTTTTGAGACAAACCCGTGGTGATAACTTGATAAAAATGGTGGGTTTACCCACCTTGATGCTCGGCTCGAACAAGAAACACGAAAAGAGGAAAAAGGTGTTCGGATTCGAGTATAAATCTTAGATTGAAGTGGTGTTAATGTAGGTCAAATGGCGCGTTTGATAGCTTAAAATGACGGGAAGGAAAAATGGTGAATGATGGTGGTGGAGGTGTAGGTGGACGCGCAGCGGTGGTGGAGTTCTCGCCGGATAAGTGATCGGAGAAGAAAGGAGATGTGGGTGGGTGTGTTTGTCGGCGTAGAGAGAGAAACAGAGAAGTTGAATAACCCTAAGGGGTTATTATATGTGGTATTTATATGGGTGTGGGTGCAGACTTTTAGAGGGGTTTGAGAGGGGGCGGGAGTGTTTTGAGTGTTTTGAATAATTTTAGAGGGGTTTGAGAGGGAAGTTTTAGTGTTAAGAGCGGGAAGTGTTTTTGGGAAAAAAAAAAAAAAACGAAGGAGATGACCCCTATTTATGACGAAGCAAAACGAGCGTCATCTAGCAGGCTAAATTTTAACTGATTATGACCCATATGTTATGACGCTTTTTAAAGCGAGTCATCTTCGATAAAAAATTTACTCGTTATGACTCTTATTTTATGACTCTGCTATTTGCGCGTTATCTTTTAGTGTGCGTCATAAAATGCGAGTCAAGGAAAGCCCTTTTTCTAGTAGTGTATATAAGGGAAAACTTTACTTCGCAAATTATATCTTATATACTAAAAGGCGTTTTTGGTGTGCTTCGGATGGGTTGTGCGGAACAGTGGTTCGCACAGTGCTTCGCACAGTAAACTGGCTGGAAGTGTTGTACGCTCGGCAACTATTGTAGTATTAAACGCTTAAACAATTGCACATATACTAAAAGGCTCACACAATTCATTTTCATCATTAGACACACACAAAAAACACACCCGTCCCTTCCCTCCCCACTTCTTCCACCGCCTTAAAATAATTCCCGTCCTTCATATTCCAGCTTCATCAAATCCCAGATAAATTGCGCCGCCTCATTTACACCAATTCATCTTCTACACCAATTCATCTTCTTGAACATTCTTCCAACCAAACCCCCCAAAAAAATCCTGTTCTAGAACCCACTTTTAGGAACAAAAAAACACACACTGATTTACACACCGACTCATTATCTCTTTCCCTCACCACAGAAACATCGGACAAACACAGATATCTGGCGAAAGATTTGGGTTCAAAAGCATCGACGGTGACACCTTCACCGGAAATATCAGGTTTGTTTCAAATTGGCTTAATTAATATCACAGTCATCATTAATTGTGTTTTAGTGGGTGTTTTTTATACGGATTTATGTTCACAGATTGCTTTGTTAGATTGATTTAATATGTATATATGAATTGATCTTTTGAATTTTTAAACGGTTTAAGATAGATAAGTGAATAGATGTGTAGAAATGATTGCTAATGGACTAATATGATAAACCCCTAGGGCAGTTTGATCGAATGAACTTGATTGAGATGGTGACTTTTTGATGATTTGTTTGTTGTTTGAATGAAGTTACGTTGTTTTACTTTTACAGCTTTCGTATGACAACATCAGAAGTCAATTGATTCAAAAGTTTCATTCATGTTTTAGGTACTTTTTTTTTTGGCAATTTCTGGACCAGATGCCGATCAGTTGCCTTCAATGATTGCTATACTGAAACGCATATCATGAAAATGCGTATGCAACCATAGCTGCTGCTACTCAATGCAGTTAGAAATACGATGGTGATAGTGCAGAGTAAGTATTATGTAAACAGATCACTTTTAGATTAAGTAAAGGTTTTGTGTACCATGAGGCAGCTAATCTTCTATTAGGATTTGTGTGTTCTTTATATAATTTTTAGATTTAATTATTTTGTCACTGGCTTTTTTTCCCCCTTGCTTATGGGTGTTGATTTGCATTTATTTTTGGGCCAGGCGTGAAAGTAGGAAGAAAATATTGTATGAGATCATTGCGGCACATTGCGACAAGTAGGCAAAATTGTATGGGATCATTGCGGCTGTTGAAAGCACAGACTAGGAACAAAATATTGTTGAACAAGAGTGCCACCACTGCTATATTATGGTATGATTAAGGGGGTATTTCAATTAGCTTATTTTACAGCCATATTAGCTGATTTGTATTGGGAAAAGCTCATGACCAATACACAGAGATTTAAACATTAGAGCAGTGAACGGAGAGTGGGCAGAAGGGAAGGAGGTCCTCATACGGAGTCGTAGTTGTTTTTATGGCATATTTTATCATGATTGTTCCGTTTATCTTATTGATACTCTTATGTGGTTACAGATTATCCGCAACTTCAGTGCTAAAATGTCTCCAAGTGTTTTTTACGTGCTGATATTGTGAAGGTGAGACTACCATAATTGAATTTGGATGCTGAAATGGGTGTCGGCAGGTGCGTTTGGGTACTGAAATAGCGGCTGAAATGGATGCGTTTAGAGCCTGATATTGGTAGATTTGGGTGCTGAAATGGGCTGCAAATGGGTGTGTTTGGGGGCTGCAGTAGGAGCTAAAATGGGTCAATGTGGAGACTGAAATTGGTGTTGGATTGGAAGCTGAAATGACCCATGACATGGGCACATCTGGCTTTTGAAATGCAGACCGAAGTAGGTGCATTTGACTACTGAAATAGCGCACTTAGGTGACGAAATGGGGACAGAAATGGATGTGTTTCGGGCATGCAGTACGGGATAAAATGGTAAGTTATATTTTTCACAATTTAGAATTAAAACGTAGGCCTGTAACACTATTTATGGGTTCATGTTTGTGTTGAAGATTTTAAGAATCACTCATGGCGAGACAAAAAGGTTACTTAACAGTGGTTTCGGTTATTTGGGGGTAACAATCTTTTCAGGGACCATAAGGTTGTCTATTCGATTTTTTGCAAAAAAAATAGTCATGTGCCAAGTGATATACATAACACACTGATATAAATGAAAAGCAAAAGGTAAATGATCACAAAATTGTTTCAACCATCACTTCTGATATAGAAGATACTGAATAGCAGGTGTAAACCAGTCACATTATATCACTTTCTTTAAATCATTTTTCATGGGAAAAGATATGGTTACTGTTTCGCTCATAAAATTTAAATGGCACAGGTTGGACTAAACAACAGTTGCATATAATATTAAGCTTTGACTGGTACATGCAGTTGACAAAACCATGACAATGGTATGAATCATACATTCTTTATGAGGTGGTTTGTTTTCATCCTCAAAATGCAGGGAAGCATTACCAAGGAACGACAAAAAATAGCATGTATAATTTTGAATGTGGTTTCCGACATTAGAAATTGATGAGGAGCATTAACTGTGTAAATGAAATATTTTTATACAAATTGTTTTTACGTAATGTGTTACATTTGTTAGGTTTAGCTTCAATGGTTTTGAATGTATAGAAATTACTAAAGTTTATAATAGATCTAACTTATGATAATATCTTTGTAAATCATCTGTTTCATACAAACGGGCTTCACAAGATGTCTTAATCATAACAACCCCGCAGCAACGCGCGGGTTACAATGCTCGTAGCAACCTAAAGGGAAAAGACCATTGTGTCCCCATATCTTGTTTTTAACGTTTTCTTTGACATTCTTTGTTTTTTATTCTGGTTACATCTATCCTCACTTTCACAGTTCCACCCCCAGGCCTCATAAATATTACAGTAAACTTTACTAGGATATGAAAACAGGCATATTCTTGTTGTTTCCTTTACACCAAATTCATATTTCCATCCCTACTTCAAGAAGTAACTGAATTCCAGAAAATGGTTTTATGTGATACTTGAGTTTGATTTGATCCAATCTATTTCAATGGACATTCAGTTGATGGTCACATATTGACGGCAATTATCAACGCAATCGGTTCACTTCTTATATACACCGAAATCATCAACTGTTTCAATGTTCCACATCGTAAACATAGTTAAAGTATCCTAAAACTTAGAAATCCACCCTACAAACGTTGGTGACTGGCGCCAGGCTGTCAGTTGGTTGACGGGCAAAAATTATAATTGAACTACATAATGAAGGTGTGGAATTGAGAAACCGACTATTAATTTAAGGGTTGAATATGCGATGGAAGAGAAACGATTGTGTTTGGAATGTATGGTCAAAGAGGTAGCAAAGAAGAGGTCATAAACAAATCTTGAGGGCATAAAGTCTTTACAAGTCAATTTGCCGTGTGCGAAACAAAAACATCCGTGTTACTCCCTTCGTCCTAAAATAAGTGTCCAGTTCGACTTTTCAGAGTCAAACTGGTTCAACTTTGGCCTTAAATATTTTTTTTGTGTTATATAATACTTGATGAAAAATTATACCAATGAAAAATACACTTAAAAATCAATCCATTCATATATGTTGCATCAATTATTATATAACACTCGCAAAAATAGATAAAGTCAAAGTTGAACTAGTTTGACTCTGAAAAGTGAAACTGTACACTCATTTTGAGACGGAGGTAGTAATATCATTTCCCTAAATCTAGGGTGTGTTTGGTAAAAGTAGCAGTGAGCAGTAGCCACAGCTCACAGCCCACCGCTCACAGCTTCTTAAAAAAACATTGAAAAAATGAGCATTCCTAAAAAATTGCAAAGCTCACCGCTCATTTGCCAAACGAACAATAAAAATCAAAAAGCTCATTGCTCACCGCTCATCGCCCCAAAAAACTCCAAAAAGCTCCGCGCCAAACATACCCCTAATCATACACTTGACTCCGTCATTCCGTATCAGACATGGCTCAATCTTGACAACTAGGAGGTCCAAACCTATAAGGTCCACTCGGACCATGCACACCTTTCTGATTGTGTGAACTCCTGGAAAGTGTTGAACCATCCAATAAACCCATTGAAAAACCCATTTGACCAAATGAACCTTATGATCCGAAATTTGATCAATTTAGCCATATAGGATATTGTCATGCTCCACGCAACTTGCTCTTACAAAACTCAGACACATCATTTTTAAAGTTATTTGTAAAATTTATACTACAAATATGTTCATACTTATTAGATCATATATATTTATTTATCACCGATATAAATAAAATTAGCCTTTTAATCAATTAAAGTTTACCTTGAACAGTTGTGATCAAGGGCTCTGCCAACCAAGGCTGTCAAGATCGCGGTCCCGCGTAAGATCGTTTTTGTCTTTGCAAGATTGAGATCGTAGGATCGGATCGAGATCCTACGATCCTACCAATTTATCATATTTTATAAGCAAATGATAAACGAGTCAAACTTTTTATATTTCTACCCAACGTCAACGATAAATTCTTATAATATCCTATTGAAAATACCAAAGTTCAAATTTTAAATACCAAAGTAATAGTAAAACGCAAAAAGAAGCCAAGTTTCAATCGTTACATTAACGATTTAGCGGAATAAGATTACATAACATGGTTCCTAAACGTCCCAAAAGATACGAGCCATAATACCAAAAGATTCTTAAATAAACCATCACTCATCAATCTATTATTATATGGAGTCGTGCATTAACATCATTTTCGTCATGTAAATCAAAATCCGGTTCTTCGAATTCATCATCTCGACCTATAAATAGAACGATAGTAAAATATGTGTTATATGTATGAGACTTTAGAACCAACATGTGAAATCTAAACATAACAATAAACTGAAATAAAAGTGTTATGAAATACTTAAAACAAAAGTGTTATGAAATACTTGAAGAAAGATATTAAAGATATGAACTACTTGCTAAGTTACTAGAGCTGTTAAGTTACTAGAACAAGAAAACAACTAACAAGAGCTGCTTAATCATCAAAGTGGACACAACAAAGACCAACAGTGGCAAATTAAATTTTCAAGTTGACACAACAAAGTAACAAGAGCTGCTTAATCATCAAAGGTGACAAATAAGTAATAACAACTAACAACAAAATTACTTCACTACTACAATTAAGTGGTTCAAATAAAAACTTAAAAACTATGAAAAGGTACAAGAAAAAACAATAATTTGTGTAAAGAAAAAACAATAATTACATGTATATTGCTTCGAGTAATTAGAACAAGAGACGAAAAACACTAATTTTTTTCATGGAATTAGAACTAGGGTTTTTAACTTTTTATTTTGATTTGGGGAAACTAGGAAAGAATGAAGCGTGTATAACTGTATATTACTTTTGCAGTTTTGCAGATCGAGTTTAGCAACTTTGGGCCTAAGAAAAGTAGTGGACTAGTAAGTCCAGTAAGTGTAATTTAGAATTTTATCACATTTGGTAAACTCGTATCGTCACACGATCTTACAAACGAGTTTACGATCCTACTTACGATCCCACCTAAAGTGCGATCCTATGACGATACTACACGATTTTGACTAGAGTGCACGTAAGATCGTATGATCTTACGTGTAAACTCGCGAGTTTGACAGCCTTGCTGCCAACAGTTACTAAACAATTTATGTTGCCAAGTTCTATAACTAAATATGTTTGTTTGCATGAATCTGATAATGTAGTCTATAGATGATGTAAATATAAATTTGAGCACAAAATTGAAATGTTAAATATACTAGTAATTCAGACCCGTGTGTTGCACATGAGTTGTATATAAGTGTTCATAGTGTAACCTTCGGCACTTGTTTTCGTCATTATATATCTAAGTTGTGATGGTATCACACATTTTCTAAGCATGACACACATTTAAAATAGTTTATTGACATTAAAAGAGTATATGTGAAGAGACTTTTTTCAAGATGTTACATTTAAAAGAGTCTCTTCACATGTAATTTTTTAATATGATAACTCAATATTAGCATTGTATAGACTATAGATACATACATAGAGGATCGAGATATATACCAAACGACCAAAAAAGTATTCGAAACATTCAAATTTTCCACCAGTTGGATGCATGCTTGATTACGCTCGTATAATAAAAAATCAGCTCCAGTGACCCAAGTCCGAATCATAAACCCGCTCCAATCAGTCAATAGACCCGACATTTAACTAAACACAATTAGACCTAACCCTACATTTTGTGTACTCCGCCCCTATCTCTAAACTCACACAGACAGACACATCTATCACCATCATCAAATCTATCTTCTCCCCACAAACAATTGCATCTCATCTTCATTTAATACCATCAAATCATAAAACGAATCACACATCCAACGATTTGAATAACACAATCCGAACAAAACCCTAACATATGTCTTTGTTCGCGGTTCAAATCTAATTTTGATCTAATTGCTGTTTGCGTAATGTGCGGCACTAATTTATATGAAAATGTTAAAATCGGGATGTTGAGTAAAAGCATCGGTCACATGTTAAATAGACAATATGATTGTGATATAAATTGTATTCGAACGTTCATATTTTCACGCGGGGTTAATAACATAGTTAATGTTATACAATGCCAACTTGGGCTGCATTAGGACCCGTGCGATGCACACAGTAAATAGTGATCTTTCATTTGGTATGTGTATAAATAAAAGTAAAGAACTAAGCCATAAACATAAATACAATATAATTGATCAAATTATTTAATTCGGAGGAGTCGTTGTATTTGTGTGTTTTTTGCTTAGGAGAAAATGAGTTGTAATGTGACTCAGACTAAGTCGTCCTGAGTTGGCGGTTTCCATTAATTTAGTTCGATCAATATCACTTAATTAGGAAATTATAAACATTAATTGCAAAAAATAAAAAACAAAATAAAAATATGTTTAGAATGAAGTATGGGTTACGTAAACATTTACTATAAGTTAAGGAATTGAATAAAATTACTTAAGTTCCATTACGTTACTGGATTACATCGACTTTTTAGAAACTTATGTGATTTTCATTGCTTTTTTTTATTGCTTAAAAAAATAATCTAAACTTGCATTTTCCATACATTTTAATGATTGTATGTCTTGACTTGGAAAGGGTGAGCCTTATTCTTTCTTGAGAGAATCACTTTCTATAAATTTATGATTTATGAAACGGGGCCCTTTTAGTTTAACTTGCTATCAATCCAAAATCATCTTTTAAAACAAAGAATATGTCAAACGTATTTTCTATGGGTTCAACAATACTCTTATATAAATTCTTAAGTATATAAAACACATCTTCAACACCATCGGAGCCAATACTAAATACTTTAATCTTCGAATAAAATGAAACAAAATTGTTAATACAGTTAAAAGATATATAATCAGTTATAAAATGCATGGTTTGAGTTTGATGAAACGCTGTCGTACTTAAAAAGTTCAAAACGACATGTTTTAAACATAACCAAAGTGACTTTTGATCTGATTAATTACTTATTGAAACAAAAGCAATAAGCAATTCAAAGAATACACTGTCACGATATTCGATATCAAGAATATTTCGATCAAGATTACATTAGATTGTTAAGTATTCTTGAGCCTCATAGTTACGTTATATCGATTTAGCATTGGTACAATAATTAAAAATTATCTAATGAAAAAAGCGTCATTATGTCGACGTACTCTAAATCAAAACCAAACAACACAGCCCGTCTTGTAGATTGATAACCTAAGCCCAATCCAATACTTAATACCCAGTATTATTACTCATGTGCTCAACCCTAAAACACATTCTGATAAACATTCGCCTACCACTCTCTCCTCATTTCACCTAACTCTCATCAACATCATCAAAATCGAATCTAAATCTCATCATCAACCGTAGTCCTAACCCAATGACTCGGACATAACAACCATAACCGTGCCTCGATGTTTTCAATTTCTGCTCAATACCGAATCGGGAAAGCATAGGGGCTTCAAGATCCGTGAGGGGTCTTGGGTAGGTGTTTGTTTTGTTGTTTTATTTGAACGGACCAAAGAAAAGATAGTAACGTATTTGTTATTAATCTTATCTTCTTGTTCGGATATTTTAATGAAGTATAATCTTCAAAAAAAATCGATGATGATAGTTTTCGTGTGATTGACCTTCAATGGTTTGATATTACATACCTTTTTCTTCTTTGATGTTCAAGATGAATCAAGAACTTGTTTAAACGGCTTAAAGATCCTAGGATGGGTCTCGGCTAGGGTGATTTGATGTTGTTTGCGTTTTTGTTTTTCAAACCGAACAAAAAGAAAGATTGTAACAGTTTTGTTATGGTCCTTTCTTGCATAAGTTCGGCTTCAACAAATTCGATTCTTGTAGTTGTGTGATTGTGAGGGTTCATGGTTGTGTCTAGTTTGTAGGATTGGTTTTTTCTTTTTCAGTTTTTGAGTCATAGTTTTGGATTTGTTGTTGTCGGTTGTGAGACGTGATGTTGTTTGTTATTTGTTGATGTTGGTTGTTCGATTAAGGTTGTTTCATGTTGGTGAAGATCGGGGGAAAATGATGTGGTGAAAATGGTGATAGTGGCTATTTATAATCTTCAAAAAGCAACCGAAATGATTATTTGCTACATTTATTCTCAATTGGTTCATATTCATCCTGGATATTTAATTAGTCTGTTTTACTTCATCTTCCTGACCTTCAATTCGTGAGATGGTTGGTTTGCCTGCAGCTTGCATATTTCACTTTCAATTCATGAGCCATTTATTATGAACACTTTACATTTATAAGGCTACTCAATCTTTATAATATAAGATATATATTTTTTTTTATCAGAATGAATAGTATGTATTGTGAGTAGGGGTGGCAATTTCTGACCCGACACGAAACCCGACCTGAAACCGACACGAAAATTAACAGGTTCGGGTTGAGTGTAAATAGATTTTGGGTCGGGTTTGGGTCGACCCATTTAACCCGTTTATTAAACAGGTCAGGTTCGGGTCGGGAATAAATTAAACGGGTTAACCCGCTAACCCGCTTATGATTTTTTTCTTAAATTAAAATTTATTTATATTTTATTATACGGGTTAAACGGGTCGACCCACAAACCTATTTAACCCATTTAATGTGCTAACTTTAGTATATAAACGGGTTACATGGGTTAACCCGAAACCTGTTTAACCTATTAAACACGTGTAACCTATTTAACCCGCCTACCCAACTATATATGTGGGTTAAATGGGTCAGGTTCGGGTTATGTGTAAACAAGTTAGGGTTGACATATCTTACCTAATTAATTAAATGGGTCAGGTCCGGGTTGGGGTTTTCTGACCCGCCAACCTGAACTCGCCAACCCGAACCCGACCCGAATTGCCACCCCATTTGTGAGGGCGTATACAAAAGTGCAAAAAGAAACTGAAAAAACTAGAGTGCAGCAACAAGCTAGAGAATATTGAATCGTTAAAATTTAAATGAATAAATCTTTAATGACGCGAAAATAAGTTATAATCTTCGTCTGGTTAGTATTGTGGCTTAGAACATTCAGGTGCCATTTGTCCCTTAAAACGCTTAACATCAATGCAGTAGTTGTAGATCATGTGGTTATCTCGTACGCCCTGCTGACTCATTGTCAATTGCTTATAGACGGGAGATGTCCACCAGTTGGCTCGGGTCGGAATGGCACATTGGCTAATGCTAACTGGCCCGTTCCACTAACAAGCTCTGGCCCTGAACCTATGGTAATAAGCCACAAAAGGTGCAGCGGTCCAGTCGATTTTAACTAAACCACCTCTGGTAGCCCAGTTATTGGCATTCCATAAACTTGAGTAGACTCGCATCCATCCCTTGTTGGTTTGGGTATCCAATCCCTTCACTTTCATAGTTTCTAAAGGTTGAATAATTAACAACTGTATGCTAATACTATAAGAAGTTCAATCTTGCTTTGAGTTAGTATACTTACACAACTTCAGTAGGATTCCAATGAATGGTGTAGTTATAATAATCCGCAGTTGGGTCAAACCACAACTGAAACTGTTGTTCTCGGTTACCTTGACCTTGGGTGAATATGTTTATGTGCACCGTGTACGGCTCTCCTGTCGAGTTTCCTAAGAACTCAAAGTCAATCTCATCATGTTTAGCACCCATAGAAGACAACTGTCATAATCCAGCATAAACAATTAGAATGATCATTGCTATTTACATATGATCCAAAATGAAGTTTTGTCGTTGGACTTACATAATATGTTGTTACAATTTCGTGGCTCCCAAATAAGAATGCCCTCTTTGATTGTATTACAGATCATGTAATATAAAGTTGGAGTTTCATTTGTTATAATATAATCTAGAAGAAACTGTATATTATGAACGACTGAAACCTTCTTTCTTTGATTCTTTGATCGAAATACGGATGAGATCAGAAAGGCCATCAATGGGGCAAACGACGCAATAAGAGATATAGTTTAATGTTTATACCTGATGTTTGGTCCAAAACGAGTCGTAGGTCATCACCATTACCTAGAATCGAAGAATGTTGAGCACCCCAATTGAAATACATACTTTTTGGGAAGTTTGCGTTAACCATGGATGAATGAAATGCCACTGCCACTGCCAACACAAAAACAACCATGACCAAAGCTCGTGAACCTGCCATTTTTCCAAATTCTTGATTATTATGTATGTTACTGGTGGCGGTTTTTGTGCCACTGTCCATTTTAAAGTTTTTTTTAATAGCATATATTGATCTTGTCTTGAATTTTGACATTCTTGCAGCAATCATACTGTAGATGTCAGTAACATGTATCTATGTTTTACGTTAAGCATCATATAGGTAGTTGAATAATACTTGTTTGGTTAATGATTGATACATCATGCTTTGTAAATATGGTTAATATCATCTCTTATGGCATTATCACCAGACAATAGACATAATAACTTGGTTAATGCATGAGTCAAAAACATGCACCTTCTATACACATTGGGGGTCTGTTAGAGTAGTAACGCAAAAAAAAAAAAAAAAAAAAGCCCATGGAACATGGCCGATTTAATCGTACGACCTTGCAAATTTACTACTAATAGATTAACAACATTGAGCACTACAGATTTTCTAGGAGTATCCTTTTTTTTTTCCGAACACTCAGTCGGGATACGACATCTGTGAATAGTGAAGCCTTGCACATACCCTAGACAACGAGATGTTGACCATGGGCCGTTACAAGTATTCGGAGGAAAAAACCCAAAGGCTTGCCATCCCTAAGAATCGAACTCAAGACCTTTGGTAAAACCGGGAGTGCCTTTAACCAACTGGGCTGATCATCATTGGCTTTCTAGGAGTATCCTAGTATATTGTGATCAACCCTCAAAACTTTTGAGTCATTGAAGATAGAGAGCAAGACTTGATTTTCCGTAATGAGTCAAAATACCAAATATCTTAAATGAGATGGTGTCCTTATTATGAATACGGTAGGTAAACAGACGAGGTATTTCCTATTCGAGTTACTTGTAAGGGTGAGTATTTGACTCAGATGTACCTGTGACCGTTCTATACTTTTTCTTTAATTTGCCACCCCAAAATATTTACCCAGTAATTTTAACACATGAGATCTCTTATAAGAATATTCGTATGCCTGGCAACTAAATCACTTTGGTGGTGGTTATTATATATGACGGCTAAACTTTTTAGCCAATGTACAAATATTTAACAAAGAGTAAAGCTTAACGTATGCAAAACACGGTTTTAGTAGGTGCAATATATTGGTCATGATAAGCCGTCTGTGATCTGTTTGAAATACATATGAAACCATAGAACTAGTGGGATTGTGGGAATAGAATGTAGAGGCTTTCTTAGACGTGCACCACAATTAAAAAGATATACGTCTATGATCATATCATCATTTGTGATTTTATATTGATAAATGTCTTATAGAAAGCTATAAGATGTATATCGATCATTGTACTTCTTAAAATCTTAATGATAAGTGAACTGCCATTTGCATGCATTTTGACTACTTATCTCCAGCTAATGAGATAGTATATGATTATAGAAGTATCAATACTTTGTGCGCGTGATAAGTTGTGACATACGCTGTACATTAATATTGTTGTCTTAGCATATAAATGGGGTATAGTTAAACTAATCGGTTGTAGATTCAAGTTAACTGAAATTGGAAAATGATTTGGCCGTATGAGAAAGGGTGAGTGAGTCGACATTAAGAGACTAAATTGAATAGCACGTTTTTGCATAGTAATAGAACCTCCCATGTCATAATCGTACTCATCGACAATTCTTCAAGTTCAAGAATTATCTAACTGATATTGCATTGGATCGACGACTCGAATGCTTTTGTTAATCTAATTTGTATAAGTGAGGTGATTCAAACTCATTCACTCTTGCAATACAATGTCGTTGGATGGTACTTTTAGTTGCGGGAATTTTGTTCAATTCTAAAGTCCGAAAAATGTTCATATTGTTATTTTAGGTCGTTTGAAAATAAATGCTTATTTTCTATTTTAACCGATTAAATTATCTCTAAGCAAATATATATAAGTGTCTCACTTTGCATCTTATAATTTGAGACTAAAAAAACTTTACCATACAAACTGATTCCGTGTTATTGTTTACGACTTAAAAGGTCCATTTCGAACAGGACCCTATCTTGAAAATCGGAGGGTCCAAAACTTGAAAATCTTGAAAATCTGGAGGTCCAAAACCAAAACAATAAGGTCAATTCCGAACAGGACCCACCTTTACCTGAACTCGTAGCAAGTCTTGAACCATTCAATAAACCCTTTTTTACCAAATACAGATTTCCTCTAAGGATTCTCTCTGGATGTGTCCTACTTTAAATGGGAGAACCAAGTGTAGATATTCGACTCTGGTAGGCTTTCGTAGATGTAGTAGTCCTAGTGAAATAAATTTGTCAGCATATAAATTTTAATTCAACTAACACGTACTCAATGAATGTTTATGAAGGAAATCAAATTGAACCGATAAAAAATCCTAGTTTGTCATGCGGAAAAATTGAATTACGTACTCGGTCAATAAAAGTCAAAATTAGGTATTAGATTGATCAAAATTGGTGGTGTTGCATTAATGAATCAAATAACAAAATTAACTTTGCTAGATGGGAAGAGCCGGAGAAATATATGTCATGATTTCTTTATTTATACATTTTTTTAACTTCATCTTTGCTTCCAACATCACTCAATTCCATACTCCATTATTATAATGTTGGAACAATGAAAGCAATGTATTCCTTTATTTATACCTTTGTTAACTTTATCTTTGCTTCCAATATCACTCTATTTTATATTTCATTCTTATAATGTTGGATCAGGTATCTTCTTATGCTTATCTAACAATGAAAGCAATGTTTATGTCACAATTCTGTGAGAATAAAGTTGTTGTCATTCACAAAATGCCATTGGCATCATATGATGAAACTCATTGAACATTAAAAAAATATTGTATGAATAGCTTTAACCATTCAATTCAAACATTAATAATTGAAAAAGATATTGTGTAAATATCTTAAATTATTCAATTCAAATATCTTCTTAGGCTAAAGGTAACGGGTGTCACGCCATCTACTATATTCGATTATATATAGTAGTATTTGTGAAGTGATGACCTGGGTTTGATATAACACAAAGTGTTTGATGAAATGTTTCAGTGAAGGTTAATTACTTTTTTTTGAACCTAATCAACAGAGAACTTTATTGTTGTGGTACGTACTCAATGAATGTTTAGACTATGCCAGGAGAATGAAATTCAATAATGAACACTGTTAAGCTGAGAATCATCAGTGAAGCAATCATCCAAAGCTAGCTATTAGTCAGGTTTATGGGAATAGGTCATTCATTGAGTTAGCTAGTGCGAGTCATGAAAGATGGAACTGCCCCGGCCCGAGCTTACTATTAGATGACTGATTATGGCTGGTTGTTTAGGGTGCGTTTAGTTGGAGAAAAAATTCTTTTGTTTTTTATCTCTAGTTTTGTAAAAATTTAGAAGGGAAATTTATCATCACAAAACACTTGAAAATATAGAAAATGCGTTTAGTTGATGTTTGTATTTTCTATTTTGAAGAAGGGGAAGGAGGGTTGTGGGTTACAAAGGAAAACAAGGAAAACAAATAAAATTTGTTTTGTAGTTTTCCTTGTTAAGTTAGGAAATAAAGGATTTTGTGTTTTACAAAACATTTTGTTGGAAAATGTTGATTTGAACGTGGTCTCTATTTTCCTTATTTTCTATAAAACATTTTGTAGAAAACCAGTGTGTTTTCTCCAAACCAAACGCACCCTTACAGTCATGCAAATACAGATTTCCTCTAAGGATTCTCTCTGGATGTGTAATCCTACTTTAAATGAGAGAACCAAGTGTAGATATTCGACTCTTGTAGGCTTTAATAGATGTAGTAGTCCTAGTGAAATAAATTTGTCAGCATATAAATTTTAATTCAACTAACACGTACCATTCATATCTCCTTAAAAAGTTTAAATAAATGGAAAAACCCAATAAATCAACATTTGTTGTCCACATGACCACATCTGATAGTTATATATCCTTGAGACTAAATGATGTACGTCTTTTCTATAAACAACATTTAGTTGTAGCCAGGAGTGGGGGCAAAACTGAGACAAATTATAAAATCAAACAACTATGCGATTATTGATGATTATGCGATTATTGATGATTTGGATGTTTCTGTTTGTTCATGGGTGGTTTTTGTGTTTGTACTTGTTCACCAGGTTTTGCTTTGCAAAATAACAGTATTTGTAGTTGACCTTTGTAGCTTCTTGAGGGGTGAGCGCGGTTCCAGAACCGAGAACCGCAAAATACATATATTTGGAACTGAGAACCGGACCGAAGAGTGTCTTTCGGTTCCGGTTCGGTTCTCAGGTCCGGTTCGGGTAATTCGGTTCTACCTGATTGGAACCGAATTTTTTTTAAAAAGTACCAAAAAATTCAACATTTTTTTATGTTTGCACTCATTTACGTCTAAAGCGTAAATAATATTGAACGATTAAAGTATATAGCCGAATATATTTTGAAAAACACGTTGTCGCTAAATGCCTTTAACCCATTTACGAATGATAAATTTATTTGTGCCAATAGAAATAGCTCTGTTTGCGAGTGTTGACAAAAAAGAAAAACACAAGAATTTCCATATACCCTCAACATGTCCTTTAAGTAATAAAAATGCAAGGCAATCAAATTAAACAAGTTAATAGCAAACCAATTTGTATAATAAGAACATATAGCTATACGTCAGTAGCCAACAGAGCTAGCATGAGAGGAGGGGGCTGTAGAAGTGCAGAACTTATTAATGACATGATCATAGACATCACATGAACACATGACGGAAGTACAAAAATATAAACATCATCACATAGAAAGTGAAATAAACATTCAAGGGAGCAAATGTAAAGTGATTGCTAAGTAGTTATATACAGTTTAATAAAATGCTGAAGTGCTATACCAAACACCCTTGTACTGAATTGATATTCTGGTCATTTTGATGCATTAACGTGTAAAGTGATTGTTAAGTAGTTATATAACATGAATTAGTTTTGTTGTGTCATCCAAACACTAGAAAGTAGAAAGGTGACCCCGCAAACAGTCCAACACTATCTGAAGTCGGGCGGTTCTTCGGTTCCAGAACCGATACCCACAGCTCCGGACCAAAACCGAACCGAGAACCGAAATTTGAAATATCTAAGAACCGAGAACCGGAGAGCAGCTCTAAAATGCGGTTCGGATTGGGTCGGTTCCGGTTCGGTTCTCGGTCCATTTGCTCACCCTCTTCTATGTAAAAAATGTTGACTTTGTAGTAAGTTTAACAATATATAAATCAGGTATAATAAGTTTTGCTCAGGTTCAATTGGTATAAAACAATCATCTATCATGCCAAAAATTGGTATTAAGAACGAGGAATTATATTATCATCATCGCAAACCATTATACTATTTTCCATTCAAATACAAAACATAAAAAGGAAAAAACAAAACACAAATTCGGTCATCAAATGATGCTTTTTCTAAATTAATAGAAAAGCATAACTTAATCAGCATCGAGAAATGTTTTCTTTCTTCATTGCCAAAAGAATACACATTAAAAGTATATATTAAATCACGAAGTAAACGCTGTCGTTTTGTACTACCGGTTTCCCGCCAAAAGTTTAGCCCACGTTTGGTAGCCCATCTGCCTTACATGTTTGCTGCCAGATTCTTGCCCGCTTTGGCCCAGTTTAAAGCCCAGCGTATATAAGGTATAATATGTAAAATGTTTTGCCGTATAATACGAACATATAGGTTACAAATACACTCTGCTATCGAACGTGTCAATGATCTACTGCCTTATCCATAAAGTTTTTACCTAATGTTGAATTTTGTGTCAATTTGTATGGCTTAACTTTGGAAAAGTACAATGCTCCATGCTTTTTACACTGTTACAGGCAATGAGAGAAACTTTTATACTAAAAAAAAACTCATACTTGCACCCAGGGAAGAGTGCTTTATCTAAAAAACAAAAAAAAAAAAAAAAAAAAAAAAAAAAAAACATTCAAGAAAAGAATTCCAGCCTCTTCAGGATCGTCTCAAACAGGTTTGTTTAATTTTCTTTCACGCTTATGCACCGTTATTTTGTTATTTGTCTTGATCTTTTTTGTCTTCCATGCATGCATTGTTGGTGATGCTTGGATCCATGTACATTTGCTTTATATATATTTGCTATATGTATGATGCTTATAAATCCGCTCTTCTATGCTTCATGTGCATTTTTTGCTCTCTTTGTTTGCCTGTATCCATATGAAACTCAGTATTATTAGATCTGTGCCATATGAAGACTAAAAAAAGAGCGATACGTAGGGTTACATCTTTTGTGGATAAAGGAAAGCAAAAACTGTGTGACCTTTCTAATGAACACCGGTTTGTTTCGGAAAGACCCCATTCTACATCTTCAGAAATTAACGATGCAGAATTCCTATGTAATTTGCATTTCTTTTTATGTTTCAGTCACTGTTATAGGTGTTGTTTTCAGGGTTAAGAGCTTTACCGTTCATGTTTGTTGCAGGCGACGAAGACATTTTTATGGCCGATGCCAACCGCAGTGGAATTATATCTGAATGTGTTACGCGCGCCTTCACGTCCAAGGCTGCAGGCCCTTCATCTAATGAGACTCTTCCAACCGCTGCTCCGTTACCACAGCCCTGCAACGTAAATGTCCAAACTAATAGTCAGCAACGGCGGCGCCAAGGTTTCATTGCTTTAAAAAAATATATGAATAAAAATAAATAAACATACCATCTGAAATCCCTTTGCATTTGCTTACCGCCTTTTCTTTTATCTGTTGCAGTTACGATGCGTTCTTCATCAAACAATGCCCGCACTCCGCACAACAGAACTAGAAGGGCTAGGCAAGGTGTGTTACCGCTTTCAGTTATCCTGTTTCATATGCAGGCTAAATCAAACATCCTTATTTTCACGGGTCCGTTGTTCAAAATTATATTTTATATGTCTAATGCAGGTCCGCCGACTACATATATACATATGGGCAGATGTGATCAGATCTGCCGTCATTGCGGTGCACGGTTCTGGTATGATGAGAGGCTTGCTTCCAGTACTAGAGCCCGTGTTGATTATCATAAATGTTGCAATGGCGGCAAAGTTAGGCTGGATGCTCAGGATGAATACCCGCAATATATAAAAGACCTTTTTACTAATCGGCATTTTATGGAGAATATTCGCGCATACAATCAAATGTTCGCAATGACATCATTGGGTGCAGAAATAGACAACTCTATAAACATGGGTAGGGGTCCTTATGTCTTTAAAATTTCCGGACAGCTTTACCATCGGATAGGTAGCCTCTGTCCAGAAACGAATATGCGGCCGCAGTTCCTGCAACTATATATCTATGATACAGAGAATGAAGTTGCAAATCGTTTAGAGCACTTTCAAAGGTCTGGTCAGCGCCTGCATCCAGACGTTGTGGAAAATTTGATTGAGCTACTAGACGACCACAATGAATTAGTTCAGTTTTTTAGAACTGCAAGGGATAAAATGGCGGAAGCTGATATTCCAGAATTCAAGGTCCGTTTGTTTGGTGTTGTCGGTTCAAGGCAGCATGAATTGCTTACAGGCGATTCTATTGGTGCAATTGTTTTTTAGGGCGGACCAGACGTGGAAACTGAATTTGATGTGGTCGTCCAACAGCATGATCGTCAGCTGCAGCACGTGAGCAAGCTAAACGCGTCTTATATGTCAATGCAATTACCATTGGTTTTCTTCTTTGGTGAAGATGGATACCATTTGGGACGCGTGTTATTGACCAGACGTACATCGGCCGACCCTCCCAAAAAAATGACAATGAAAATGTACTACGCATACGAGCTGCACGACCGTTTTAATGAGTATCGCCTACTTCCAAGGAGTGGCAGGCTTTTTCAGCAATATGTTGTTACAGCTTACTGTAGCATTGAGCAGTCAAGAATTGACTTTATAAGAGAACATCAAGGTGATATTCGAAATGACTATATGGCAGGCCTGCACGATGCTATCTCACGCGGTGATACAGACGGTTCAGATGTCGGTTCAAGGACAATTCTACCTTCTTCTTTCACAGGAGGACCGCGATATATGTATAGCCATTATTTAGATGCTTTGGCTATATGCCGGGTGCACGGGAACCCATCATTCTTTATCACGTTCACGTGCAACGTGAACTGGCCTGAGATCCAAGAATATATGGAGCAGTTCCCGCATGTCACGGTTGCCGACAGGCCTGATGTTGTGGATCGTGTCTTTGAAAGAAAGATACATCAGTTACTTAATTTCTTACGAGATTCAAGGCCTTTTGGCCATGTCGAAGCAGGTAGCGTTTAAATTCTTTATGCGTAGACTCTCTATCAAATTACTATACTTAACAGATGCTTAAATACCTATCATCTCATTGCAGTTTTATACACGGTGGAGTTCCAGAAGAGAGGGTTGCCGCATTGTCATTTGCTCCTGTGGGTCAAAGAAAGCCACCGTGTACAAGCACACACAGATGTGGATAGATATGTTTCTGCAGAGCTCCCAGACCCAGCAACTGATCCTGAAGGCTATAGAGTTATTACTGAGTTTATGATGCACGGCCCATGTGGATTGGTAAATACATCAGCACCGTGTATGCGGGGTAGTGATGTATGCACTAAGAAGTTTCCTAAAGCTTTTTGTCCAGAAACCTTCATTGATAAGAAAGGATATGTGCATTACCGTAGAAGGGATTCAGGCATAACAACAATGAGGCAGGATGTTAGCCTTGATAACGGCTATGTTGTTCCACATAACCGATCTATATGCATGCGGTTCTACGCACATATCAATGTTGAGTACTGTGAATGGTCAATGCTTATAAAATACCTCTTTAAGTATATTTCAAAAGGCACTGACAGAATCGTAACTCATATTACAAGAACACTTGGAAGTACAGGAGCAAGCACAAGCCGTCGTTCATTGCACATTGATGAAATCAAGAATTTCCAAGATGCTAGATTCATTGGGCCACATGAAGCATGCTGGAGGATTCTTGGATTCAACATACATAGCAGGGATCCACCGGTTCAAATACTTAGGCTCGTAATAAAATGATGTGCAATGTATTCTCCCCCGTAGGTTTGAAATGAAATATTAACTTGAAAAACGGGGCTATGAAAACTCACCTGATGCAACGGATATGACAACCAAAAGGAAAGTGTACGGAGACGAGGCTCGGAGTCTAACCGCAACTTAATATGAATGTAATGATTTAGGTCCTGAAAGGATGTCGTGTATGCAATTTGTGAAAGTTATATCACCCGTACATGTTTGTTTGTGGTTTTTGTTATAAAAATAACGTTACTTCGGTATTTCTTAGTAATAGTTAAAATATAAAATTTTTGAATTTTTAACAAGTATGTATCGTCACTACGATATGTATGTTTTGAAAATGAATGTTTTGATAAGTTTATGACTCAATGAAAATAAGGAACTATAACACTACAGCTTCCGTTTAAGTCATTTTGCCCAAATCCACATTTAAAACGTCCAATTTCCATTTCTAAAAATAATAACTGGGTACTATTCCTTATATGAAAAGATGTCAAAATATATTTTTCGTCGTTAACTTCGTTAAGTCATAACTTCTTCGTTATAGGTCGGTTTGTAAAGTTCTACCTATCCCTGCGAAGGTATTGAAGTATACTAAATCATTTTAAGGTCTCGGGGCCTCGGTTTATCTTGTAAAGCTAAGTTTTATCGTAATGAAAATCCGGACAGCAAACTATTATTTTCTGATAAATAATTATTGATAGTATTATTTGGAAAACTTGTATCTCCTTCGTTATAAATCCGTTCTTATCCATTCAAACGGCCACGTTTTCGTTATAAAATCTATTTTCTATTTCTTTGACTAAATCCTTGTAAAAATAACTTGATTTTCTAAAACATAAAAATTTGGACAGCGCTTCCGCGCCTATTTTAAATGATCCATTTTTCTAAACTAAAAACCCTTTGAAATCAACTCCAAATCTATCCTAATCTCTTCCACCAATTTCTTCGACCAATATATAGTTCAAAATTAGTTATGACAACATATAAAGTGTAGATCTAGAATATATGACAAAAATTTAGTAAAACAACCATAAATTTATATATATATATATATATATATATATATATATATATATATATATATATATATATATATATATATATATATATATATCTCATAAATCAAAGTAAAAATGTTCCAAGGCTTGTTTATACTCATTTTTCTCAACCAACAATTTTGTAAGACTTATATTTACTTGATTTCACCATAAAAATTGACAAACATGGGTATAGGTGATATATGTAATCAAATGTGTTTAAATAAGTTTTTAAACATAATAAATGCATAATTAAGCATATGTAATGTATAAAATACATAATGAAAGGTATAAAAAAATATATTTTTATACTTACTTGATAATGAAAGGTTTTTGGAAAGATTTAGAAAAATAGAACCCCAACGGTTATTCCAAATCGATTTATAGTTAATATATAACCCATAAATGATCGAAATACGCTTGAAACTAACAAAATCGGATCTTTTCTTCTTGTTTCTTCTTATGGCCGAAATATATAAGTGAGTAGAGAGAGTTTTTGAGTGATTTTTACAAGTGGAAAAATGAAGGAAACTAGCTTGCTATTTATAGTGAAAATAAGGGCATTTTGGTAATTTAAATGTAAGGGTATTTTGGTAATTTCAATATTTTGTCAAAAAGTCATCAAAAGGGGATGGGGGTTGCTTGGGCCGGATTTTTAGGGGTATGGGGGGGGGGGGATGGTGCATTTATTGCATCGTCTAAAAATATCTTGATTTAATATTAATATAAGTTAGATATTTATTATTTAGGTATTGAGTTAGCTAGAAATAAATTTTAGTGGAACAAAATGAAATATAATAAAGTCATAAAAATTATAAAAATGTGTTTTGTATAAGTATCAGGTGTTTAAAATAAGTATTGTTTCGCCAAAAACTTAAGTTATCGTAAGTATATATATTTAAGAATATATATAATAAATGAATTTAAAACACCGGGTAAAATAGTTCTAGAATATTTGTAACATTGTAATGAGTATAAAAATATGTTGGAACCATTGTTGGGAGTATCGGGTATATTGTTTATGAATAAAAATTTGTATAAAAGCGTTTATTTATTTAATAAATATAAATAAATAGAAATGTAAATACGGATAAGGCCTAAAATGAAAACGGTAATACTGCCAAGGTTCTAGCCATATGAAGACTAACTCTAGTCCATATGTTGTCCACCAAATGATGTTTCTCGGTTACACGATTTAATTCTTAAAGTTACGCGTAAAATTTAATTTACTCAAAAATAGTGAATAGTGAAAACTACGAGGATGAATAGTAAATTTTCGGAGATGAATAGTAAGATTTCAAACAGTCTTCCACCCTAAAAGGAATTCAGTCCTTGAATTCAGTTAGTGTTGGTCTCTGGAGTGGATTTGGTGAAAAGATGTGAAAATTTGAGTTGCATCTGGTCTTCCCGCTCCCAAGTAAACTCGGGATCTCTTCGAGAATTTTAGCGAACTTTCATGATAGGAATTCGACTCAGCTTCAACTGTTTGAGATTTTTGATCCCTAATTCCTACAGGCCCTTCGATAAAGTTTAAGTTTGTCATCGAGTTGAATTTCTACTAATGGAATGATGAGGGATTCGTCGGATAAACACTTCTTAAGGTTGTAATCTGAAATGTATTGTGCACACTACTGAGCTCTGGTGGAAGTTCAAGTCTATAAGCTACTCGGCCGATTCTAGCTAGTATCTTAAATGGTCCAATATACCTAGAG
Organism: Artemisia tridentata subsp. tridentata; assembly: GCA_021014915.2. Taxonomy (NCBI): domain Eukaryota; kingdom Viridiplantae; phylum Streptophyta; class Magnoliopsida; order Asterales; family Asteraceae; genus Artemisia; species Artemisia tridentata. Next base: position 437,890,629 of record CP139507.1, on the reverse strand, counting down.
TTCGATTTCCCGCGTTTCCAAAGTTGTATCATGCCTTTCTAAGGCAAAACTTTCAACATAACTCGTTCTCCAACTCGAATCCTAATGGTTCACGGCTTAGGGACACCTAATGCCAATGATTTGCGTCACGTACCGATCCAACTTTTCTATTGTTCTCTTGTTGCTTGTACTGATTCTTGACCTGTACGATTTTCCTTTGTTGTTTCACAATTAAGTCCTAGACTAGTGAGTTGGGCTTTTCCGATTTTTGGTCTGTCAATAGGTGATTGGTACTTCGATCATAGGGTACCTCAAAGGGTGCAGTCTTTATATTCATGTGATGGTTATTGTTGAAGGTGAAATCTGTCAATTTCAAAAGATTATTCTGAATATTTCAAAGTTGATTATATGGCGCTAAGCACGTCCTATAGTGTTTGGATAGTTCTCTTTAATATTTGTTGGTCTGAGGATGGTAGAGCGTGCGTATATCTGGTTTGGTAAGAAAATATCTTAAAGGGATTGCCAGAAGTTTGAGGTGTATCGTCTACCCTTTATTAGGAGTATTTGAAATTTGTACAACGTGTCTCGTGACTAATTCTATGATGATAGGTTCGTCGAAAAGGGCATTATCGGAAAGATAAAGCTATGGTAATAGTTTTGATTCCTCGTGTCTTGCTCTAACTGATGTCACGATATGAGTCTCCCTTTGCCTAAGGTGCTTAGTCTTCATTGCTAAGATTCTTACTGTTTAATAGTTTTTCCCTAGATTTCCTTCGTCAAAAGTTTCCATGCTATTTTTTGTCAACCACAAGATCCTAAATGTATGAAGTGTTGTAGTATGGTGGTTAATTTTCAAATTTTGACTCGATATGGAGGGTTTTGTTTGAAATCATTTTCTGAATTTACAAGTTTGAATAAATAAACTTTCCTACAAGGTATATGATTTGTATAAACACATTTTAAAGAAAATTCGTTTGAATTGAAAGCATTAAAAATGATGAAATAGTCAGGTAAGTATGTCTGCATGAATGCTTAGATGTATAAAGTTTTGTTTCTGGTTTCGGATAATGCCTATTGGTTAACATTAGGCAAGTCTTGCAATTATGAGTATTCAACTTACTTGGTCATTTCTAAAATGGATCATGACTTAGGTTTGTTGTCTTACTTGGTCTAACTAGTACTTCTGAACTGATAGGATTTGGTGACTATGCCAAAGATAGTGATTTGGATTGCCTCGTGAGGTCTTAAGATTTCTGTTGTGTTATGAATCAACTTACTGTATGTTTCTAGTTCTTGTTTGTAGTTCCGAAATCCCTTCGATGTTTTCTTATGTCGTGGAATACTCCTTGTAAATGGAAAGTCTTTCCTAGAAAGGTCAATGGTAAAAATCCAACTTAACAGTTAAGTGAGTAATTAGTGGTGTAGGTACCTAGAGAAGGTTTGTCAATAGGGATGTTTATGAAAAATTTACTTGTTTACAAAGCTTTACTTTTTGAGATGTTTTGAATGAAGCTTGTGATTAGGAATTTTTGAAAAGATGATTGTTTTCTTCATGGCATAATTCTTTCTGAATTATACATAGGTGATCAGGCTATGTATAATTGAGGACTAATTATGCGATGCTCGGTTTAGTCAAAGTAGCATTACGTTTCTCAAAAGTTTTAGATGGTGTTCAACGTGTTGTTTGGTAAAATGGTAGTCTAAATTCTGTTTTTGACAAGAAAAATCGGTTCGTATGGGAGTAAATAGTTGGTAGAATGCTAGTAAATCAATTTATGAGATGATGGTGGTGATGGAACTGGGGAGGGGGACAGGTGTAATGGGTGGTGATAGTACAGGGGGTGTAGATATGGTCTCAAAGTCCTCAAACGGCCCAGTCTCAGCAGACTCATCGCCGGAGGATACAGGAACAGGAATGACTGGGGTGGTTGGGACAGTGGATGATGACGAATCGTCCCCATCTGAATCCGAGTTGAGGAAGATAGGATGGGTATCTGAAGACATCTCCGTGACAATCGACGTAAAATGAAAGTAAATAACCTGCATAATGTATGTATGAAACCGCATGTATAGTGAATATGCACTTATGATGAAATGATGAGATGCTATGATGATGTGGTTATATGTAACCTCTCGTAATTTTCCCTATGAATAGTGAATGCTAATAAATGATTAACGAATCATTACGTTATTTAATAACCATTTCTACTGGTAACAATTTTTTTTTTTGTTATTTATGCTATATTATTTTAATCACAACGATACTTGTGATTACCGTTTACCTAGAAACGATGCTTACACACGAGCCTTGATAGTCTAAAAATCATGAAGATTACATAAAACAATTAACGTTTAATACTTAACGTTTATACGTTTCGTCAATTAACCAAACGTGATCAAATACATTCCCGAGCTCACGAAAATTTTCACGAATACTCAGTAACTATATTGGACCTCGACTCAATATCCAATAAATACCGAATGGGCTGCTAGACTCATTGGGCCTCAGCCCAATAATTTGGCAAACCGAACACAACAAACGGACCCTTATTATTTCTTTTCTTTTCTTCATTGGGCCTAGCCCACCAGACGAACCCAAACACAAACCCAACCCAACCAAATTTTATAAAATCTATACTTATAAAATGCGACGAGGGACGTTTACTTTGCCTCAATTTCGCTCGATTCGACATAACAACCATATCATTATTTTGCTCAACTCGATTCTCAACCCAGCTGAGAATCGAGTGTGACAAACCTTATGTTCTAAATCGATCAATTACCTATTTAAAATCCATCAAAGCTCAACGCACTTGACATATTGTGAACACAACCCAAGTTTCATGTTTTGGCCTAGTTGTGTCTCGTATAACTCCCAACTCGACCCAACATATGTTTTGGCTAACGAATAAAATTCGTACAAGCTCTTATCGAATATACAAACTATCAAACGACCCCTACATCTATTTTGGTCACGTCTAACATGTGTTAGATCCATGAGATACACGACCAAGCCACAAAACCAACACTTAAAATCCATTTTGTCTCTTCTCCTTGGTGTTTACCGGCTGCCAAGAGCATCACAAGCAACCATCATTTGGTTCATTTATACACTCCATAGTGACTAAACAATGAACTTCCCTGCTACTCTCTTACACCCTCATCATGCCTCATCATTTCATTCACTACAACACTCAATGATTCACCTTTAAAATACCCTCAAACCGATCGGCATTCAAACACACCAACACAACCAACTCAAAAATATTTCTAAGTAATTTCCAAGTTATGAACTCGCCTAGCTTAGCATAAATTGGGAGGTGTTCGAGTCAAGCAACGAGTCACATTTTACTCGACCCTAAATCCTTGAAGTACCAAGAATCGAGTTACACATCTTCCTTGGCTTAGCTCAGTCTCAACATCGTGATACGCCCCACCTTTTGAGGTGAAGTGAGCACACTCGAACTTTTCTCACTGTTATATATTTTTGTGATTCCATGTTTCTATCGTAAACCCATTTTACTTTAGACGAATATCTCGTTATTTACATTTACAACACATAGGTTTTATTCGACACTCTAAATATTTGCCATGCTAACTATCGAAAACAACAATTATTCGAACTCTATATAAATGTATCAACCATAAAATCACACGTTTCTAAGTCACATTGGCCCTACTCGAATTTTATAAAACACTTAGAATATTTTTGAGGCTTTAAAACTGTTTTCATAATGGACTATGTCGCTTAACTTTGGCCTTGTATTTTACGAACTCGACATACAACACTTAAGTTTTATAGCTCGACCTGATAGTCGAGCTACCAAACTAACGAATCATGTATGTCATTCGACCTAGAAAACTCAACTCGAACCTTGTTAAACCCCAAAGCAATTGACCTAAAATCAGTCTTTCACAAACACTAAATATTAGCGATTGGGCTTATAAGCCCACTAAGCTATTTTTAAGCTTATCGTATAAGCTGTGTGTATAAGCTCAATTGTTATGTTTTTACAACCATAAAATGAGCCCAAAGTCAGGCCCAACTCCCCTCTAAACCCATTGGATCGAAAACCCATAATGGGCCATATATATGGCTCGTTAACAGCCCATAAGCTGAAAAAATAAGCTCTTAACAAATTAAGCAGTTTATATAAGTTACAAAAGCTGTTTTAAATTTATTTATGAAATAAAAATAGTGAACCTTGATTTTTATAAAGTTCGGACTCGTTTTGCAAAAATTTGCTAACCGAAGGACTAAAACTGCCAAATTTGGAAACTTAAAGTAAAAACTGTCATTTTGGTATCTTGTGATGAAAACTGTAAATTTATGAACTTTTGAGTATAAAATGTAAATATTAAAAGTTTTAGACTTAAAATGTAATAAAAACTTAACCGAGGACTAACGGTGCAAAGATTATGCCGTTAGGGTATAAAAGTGTAACTTTGTAAAAACCCAAAGGTTATTTCTGATTTTATACTTGTAATAATATTTTACGAACCCAAAACCCGAAACAAATATGTTTAGTTTCACAAGTCGACATTTAACGTCACATTTTCTAATAACTATATACGTAGTTATATAACTTAAAAATATATATATACGTAGTCACTAAATATTTAACGCATAACATAACAATTCATAAATCAACTTTGATTTATAAACAACGATCTCTTTGGCCAAACTTATATACTTCAACGAACGAGCACATATCCAAGATGTTATATATATAACTTTATTTTCTTAACTACAAACATTTAAACACGCATGTTTTAATGTTACAAATAAAATTATCAATCGATAAAACCTTAAACATTATGATTTCGCGATAAACCAAACTTAGACTATCAAACCACTAAAACTTGCCATATACTATATAGGTCGTGTGTTGAAGCCGTTTCCTTTCATCGTTTAAGTTACGATACTACCACCGCTACTGTACTACTAAGGTGAGTTCATAGCCCACACTTAAACTTTTAAATCCTTTTTGTGGGGAGATACATGCTACAAACATGAACACAAACTTTTTGTATGCTATGACGGATGTTATTATTGCTTAAGTAGCTATTGCCAGAAGTCCCTCTATCATGAACCTTAATCACTTGCAAGTGAACGTAAATAGTTGTGAATAGATCTATTTGGGACTGACAATCCCCGTTTGGGTCTGCTAGGATGAGCCACCCAAGCGCACTTTATTTAAACAAACTTATAGGTTATTGGCAAATACCTATCCCGAGGGCCTATATACTTTACATCATTTTGATGCCTGTTAAGCGTTGCGTGTCATGAGCTTAATGCAATAACAACTTGATTTCAACTTGTTTAATTGTAATTCGATGCAATTAACACTTATACTTGTGTTCAAACTATTAAACTTAAACCTATGAATATCACTCAACTTTTGTTGACTTTTAGCATGTTATCTCAGGTATCTAAAGGCTGGAACTCAAGGCACGGAGTGGCCACTAAACCCGGCACGGGTTCTAAATAAATGTTTTATCATTCAAATTTAAATAAACATGTTAACTATGAAACATCTTTGTATCTCAAATGCTTGTATTTTGAATGATAAACTTAAAACGTCTTTTTTTAAAGTCGTTTTCTATGGTTATGACTGCGATCCACTACGTAACACCCAATTAAGTCTTCCGCTGTTGATATCCGAATTTGGGGGGTGTTACAGATTGGCACCATAGCTCATGGTTATAGAGAACCAGATGTATTTTAAACATTGGACTATAACTACATTTTTAAAACGGACCATTTTAAAGGATAGCCACCTTATGCCCTCCGTGCCTACACACTTCCAACATTTTTAGGATGTTGCTTACTATATGAGTTTTTAACAAAGTTTAACATATTTATGATTATGTTAATAGCTTACATTTACTATTCGGGATTATTACAGTACTATGTCTTCGAAACCCCATCCTATCGCTGTATCATCTGATTCAGAGAATGAGGATCCTATGCCTTTCACTTCAGACTTTGCTCCGGCAGCTATACCGATGTCACCTGCTACTGACCGGTACATGGAAAGCCAGCAATTTCTACCGGCATCCGACATGGAGACTTCACCTCCAGCATCACCAATCCCATCACCTGGTCCGATTCGCCAGCATGGACGAGTGCGACAACTCCAGCCATATGAGCCAGAACCCTTTGGGCAGCTTTACCGACGCCCCGGAGAAGGTCATGTTCGCAAACACACTCCCCGAAAACGGGTATGTGCACCACCACTGATCATACCACCACCAGCCCCACTCATACCAACTTCGACTCCAGTAATATCACCACCCCCAGTTCCTGAGCATTCCAGGACACCACCACTTACACCACTATCTTCAATTCCACTACCTACTATCTTCTATCACCAGACCACCACTGTTCCATTACCATCCTCTATTCCACCACTTGCTTCTCCACCATCAGCTACTCTCAGTGAGCCTCTGCTACCTTGCAAGAGGACATACCACTTGGTTCCATCTTCATCGGACCCCTATGCCCAGGTCAGAGATGAGGCCGCAGCTCGCACTGGGACCCACAAGAGGGTTGATGCTCGCCGATGGTCTTTCTTGCTACCGATCATCCGTCACTGGAGATCCCAGGAGGGAGCACCGAGAGCTATGGAACTAGGAGAGAGTTCGACTACTGCTGCTTCGAGGATTCTTCCGGTTACCGGAGAACCCATCCATCACACCCTACCCCTACTGGCAGCCAGATTAGTCCGACATGAGGATCGTCTTGACGATATTGTAGAGATTCTTGATGACTTACCACTCGAGCAGATTGAGACACTTGGGGAAGAAGTGGAGAACCTTGTGATTGGTCAGTTGGCGATGGAGACAGTCTTCGATCAAGTAGGTACTAGTTTAGAAGAAGCCATTGAGACTATTTCTATACTAGGAGAGGCCACTACTTCGATGCAGACAGTGATTGAGACACTAGACTTTGAGCTTGACCGAGTTAGTTCTCAGGTTCTGATTCTTAGACTTATGGTTGAGGATTCCCAGGCTAAGGAAAGAGCTCGAGACCAGACAGTGGAGACCTTGATGGCAGTGATTGCAGATCTTCAGCGCCGCCTAGATGGTGCACCAGGAGGACCATAGATCAGAGATGTGTCAGTATAACTAAGAGATATCTTAGTCTACCAATGTTGTATTAATAAAGAATCTTGTATCTTTATGTTTTGTAAAACAAATCGAACAAGTTATTAATCTTATGTTGTGTGGATGTATTATATTGATGTTGATTTATGTATTCCATGGTTGTTTCTTACACTAATATGCATTATGATTCGCCATATATATATTGTCTCGTGAAATGTTGGTTCATATAGTACAATTCAATCATTTATGTTCTCATGTGTGTTGTGATTTGATTCAGACATGTCGTGAATATATTTATGATATGATACTTGCTGTGCCTACAGATATAAACCAGAATTATTATTCCCATAAACTCAATTGTCGTGGTTAATATTGTGGCTGTATTATTATAACCCATATTCAATTACCTTATGATTTATCCTAACCTAACGTGATCATTATGAGATTTCTAAAAATATGCTTCTGCAATATTGATAGAACTATGGCACGTACAAGGAAAGCAACCTCAGCCGCAAATCGTGAAACTTCAACGGCTACGCCTACTATGACTCCAGAAGCTATCCGAAAAGCAATCGCTGACGGTGTAAATGCAGTCTTGGCAGAACAGGCGGCAGCAAATGCTCGCAACAGTGGCACTAGTCTACCGACAGGAGAAAGTGCAACAGCTGCAAACCGCAAGTGTACCTACAAGGATTTCATGAGTTGTCAACCAACTTCCTACAAAGGTACTGAAGGAGTAACTGAACTTGCTCACTGGTTCGAACGATCTGAAACTGTTTTTCAGAGAAGCGGTTGTACTGAGGATAACAAAGTCATTTTCGCTACTGGAACTCTCATGCAAGATGCTTTGTCATGGTGGAATGCTACCGTCAAAGCCATGGGAATGACAGCAGCCTACCAGCTCACTTGGGCTGAGTTTAAGACCAAGATGCTGAAGAAATACTGTCCCCGTTCTGAACTAAGAAAATTGGAAGATGAATTCCATCTATTGGTAGTAAAAGGAATTGATCTTAAAACGTACAACAGGAGATTCCAAGAGCTTAAGATACTATGTCCTACTGTTGTACCAAATTTCGAAAAAGAACTAGAGAAGTATATCAAAGGGCTTCCCCGTAGTATTGAGGGAAATGTCACTTCATCGAACTCGCCAACTCTAGAGGCAGCCATTGAACTTGCTCAAAAACTACTGGACCGAGAGGTCAAGTACAACAATGAGCTCAAGAGGAAACTCAATGACAAAAGGACCACTCACCACAACAGTAACAATAACCACCGCAACAACGACTTTAACAACAACAATCACAGAAACAATAACCCGTACCATCAAAACCGAAACAATCGTCACCATCAACAAAACCAAAGACAGGAAACCGCCAAGGCCTATGCTGCTACTGAAGGCAAGGGATACCAAGGTCAGAAACCCCAGTGTAACAGATGTAAACTACACCACAGTGGACCTTGCACAATCAAATGTGCGAAATGCCAGAAAGTGGGTCATCAGACAAAGGATTGCAGGAATCCCGCTACTGGTAGTAACCTACAGCCTGTAACTCCAACTTCTACTCCTGTGGAGAAGTAGGTCACTTCAAGAACCGCTGTCCGAAAGGGAATGGTCAGCAAAAAAATGCTCGGGGAAGAGCGCATGTGCTAAAGGAGGAAGATGCCCCATTGAACCCTGACGTTGTCACGGGTGCGTTCTTACTCAATCAACATAGTGCTAGGGTATTATTTGATTCTGGAGCAGATAGAAGTTTTGTACCCACTACATTTGCTCCTTTGCTTAACATTACCCCCTCCAAACTAAACACCACTTTTGAAATTGAAATGGCGGACGGAACCTAATTGGCACCGACACCGTAATTCGTGGTTGTACCATAATCCTACAAGACAACCCTTTTCCCATCGACCTCATGCCTATTCAGCTCGGTAGTTTTGACGTAGTCATTGGTATGGATTGGTTATCCAAACACCGCGCTAGAATACTCTGTGACGAGAAAGCTGTACATATTCCATGTAAGGGTGAAACTCTTATTGTCCATGGTGACAAGAATAAAACGCGATACGGTATCATCTCATATATCAGATTGGTGAAATACATGAATGAAGGATGCCAAGCATTCATGGTTCATGTAACGGAAAACAAATCGAAAGATAAGCGAGTTGAAGACGTTCCGATCGTTAAAGAGTTCCCAGAAGTATTCCCCGAAGATTTACCCGGTCTTCCACCTCCCCGTCAAGTAGAATTCCAGATTGAACTAGTGCCTGGTGCGGCACCTGTGGCAAAAGCACCCTATAGGTTAGCGCCATCTGAAATGAAGGAATTGTCAGAGCAATTGAAAGAATTGTCTGATAAAGGCTTTATCCGACCTAGCTCATCACCTTGGGGAGCTCCGGTCCTATTCGTTAAGAAGAAGGACGGATCTTTCCGAATGTGTATTGATTACCGGGAATTGAACAAACTCACTGTAAAGAATCGTTACCCACTACCTAGGATCGATGACTTGTTTGGTCAATTACAAGGATCGAGTGTATACTCGAAGATCGACCTAAGGTCAGGGTACCATCAGTTAAGAGTTCGAGAGGAGGATATTCCCAAGACAGCTTTTAGGACACGTTACGGACATTACGAATTCCAAGTAATGCCATTTGGTCTAACTAATGCACCTGCAGTGTTCATGGACCTAATGAACCGAGTGTGCAAACCATACCTGGATAAATTCGTGATAATATTCATAGACGATATCCTAATCTACTCCCGCAACGAACAGGAACATGCCGAACATTTAAAGATTATTTTAGAATTACTCAAAAAGGAACAATTGTATGCCAAGTTCTCCAAATGCGACTTTTGGATTCGAACTGTACAATTCCTTGGGCATGTCATCAACAGTCAAGGCATTCACGTAGATCCTGCAAAGATTGAGGCCGTCAAAGGTTTGACATCTCCTACAAATCCCACAGAGATACGCCAATTTTTGGGTCTAGCCGATTACTACAGAAGATTTATTGAAGGTTTTTCAAAAATCTCAAAGCCTTTGACCGAATTAACTTAGAAGAACAAGAAGTATATCTGGGGAAAAGAGGAGGAATCAGCTTTTCAGCTATTAAAGAAAAAGCTCTGTGAAGCACCAATATTAGCACTACCTGAAGGAAGTGAAGACTTCGTAGTATATTGTGATGCCTCATATCATGGTTTGGGAGCTGTACTGATGCAACGAAACAAAGTGATAGCTTATGCCTCGCGACAACTCAAAACGCATGAAGCAAACTACACGACTCATGATTTGGAGTTAGGAGCAGTAGTATTCGCCCTTAAGTTATGGAGACATTACCTGTATGGCACCAAGTGCACAGTGTTCACCGACCACAAAAGTCTTCAGCATATCTTAGATCAGAAAGAACTGAACATGAGACAACGTAGCTGGTTAGAGTTACTTAGTGATTATGATTGTGAAATCCGTTATCACCCAGGAAAAGCCAACGTTGTGGCAGATGCATTAAGTCAGAAGGAACGACTGAAACCTCTCAGGGTCAGATCATTAGGAATGACCATTTGTTCACCCCTGCCCTCACAAATACTCATCGCTCAATCCGAGGCTCTTAAGGAAGAGAACCGACCTAGTGAAAAGATCCACGGCATGCCAGAAAATAAGAATGGCTTTGTGCAAAGAGCAGACGGGATGCTTTGTTTCAAAGAAAGAAGTTGGGTCCCTCTATACGGAGGTATACGTGATCTCATTATGAATGAGTCTCATAAATCCAAGTACTCCATCCATCCAGGTTCCGACAAAATGTATCAAGATCTCAAGAAACTTTACTGGTGGCCAAACATGAAGGCCGACATCGCCGAGTATGTCGAAAAATGTTTGACCTGTTCAAAAGTAAAAGCGGAATATCAAAAGCCGTCAGGATTACTCATACAACCCGAAATTCCTGTATGGAAATGGGAACGTATTACAATGGACTTTATCACTAAACTACCTAAAACATCAACTGGACTTGACATCATCTGGGTCATTGTTGATCGTCTCACCAAATCCGCTCACTTCTTAGCAATCAAAGAAACTGACGAGATGGACAAACTCGCAAAGCTATATCTAAAAGAAATAGTTTCACGACATGGAGTGCCGATCTCAATCATCTCAGATCGTGACAGTCGTTTCACATCTCATTCTTGGAAGTCTTTGCAAAAAGCCTTGGGAACCAAACTGGATATGAGCACTGCATATCATCCACAAACCGATGGACAAAGCGAGAGGACAATCCAAACCTTAGAAGACATGCTCCGAGCATGTGTTATCAATTGTGGAAAAGGTTGGGACAGACACTTACCTCTAGCCGAGTTCTCCTACAACAACAGTTACCACACCAGCATTAAGGCAGCACCATTCGAAGCACTCTACGGTCGAAAGTGCAGATCGCCTGTTTGTTGGACCGAAGTCGGAGATATACAACTTACCGGACCCGATCTCATTCATGAGACAACAGAGAAGATATGACAGTGTGTTTATGCTCAGAGACGAAAGAGGAATATGTAGATCATTTTCGTATTGAGTAGAATGACCCCTGTGTTCTGGAAAAATAGGTTTGATTGGCGTCCGGAGAATGTTGCAGACAGCACTACCAGGTATCTCGCGATGACAGAGTTTCCCACATAAAGGACCAAGATTGAAGACCGTTTTCAGAGTTAGAAACCTTGTAGAAGAGTAGTAGAAGATGTTCATGACAGGCGTTACCATGAAAGAAGCATATAAGAAGAAATTCACGTTACCACACCACATAGTCCAGAAGAGGTGCCGAAGGCTTGAGGGACCAGACTCAAGTTTATAATTCCTTTCCACCCTATGATCATATGAACAGACGTAGACAGACTACTTTGAATTGGAAGAGATTTAAAATCATGTATTTGAATGGATGAATTTTGAAGCGAACATTTGTGTTTGGGAGAGTTGATTCTGTGAAGGATGAATCCATTGATGACGTATTTCACTTCCTCTCAACCTACTTAAGTTCCGTTATCTGATGATAAGATCCTTTGAATGAGTTATGTTCCCTATTAGAAATCCCGTTCTGTGTTCATTATGCGTTTGTTGAATGATGGTTTTGTTATGAGAAATATAATGAATTGTGGAAGACCTGACGCTTTTGACGACGAACTTCATTTGATGCTTACGAATTCTGTTACGCTATTTGTACGTTATGTTTCTCCGATTATGAATTCGTAATGATGATCGATTCGGACCAACCCTAGGAGGTAGAAAGACTGGTAGGTGATTTAGATAAGTTTCTTTGATCACGACTTGAGATAAAGTATGACCATCATGAGGGCATATTTATATGATGCTAGTATTATGACGCCTGATCAACGTGATAATACTTACATCATATAACGTGCACTTATTGTGATCATAGGATATTTTGAGGAGTACCTTAGAAGCCTTAGAATTTCTGGTAGCTGTTTGAGATTATCTGCGTTATTGAGACTTTAGGTTCATTCTACCTATACGCTTATGCTGCCTTCACCATTATACGATTTGATACGTTTGGATTTTCGACACGCGTTTTGCTGACCTCTGCACTTCCAATAAGAATCTTAGGTACTGTTGTAGAGCTTTCTGCCGGTTGATGTTATCGACGATCTGTTTTCTGTACGTTCTCATCTGATTTGTCTAATCAAATACTATGGACGGCTTATCCGTCAAATCCTACATATTTCCGGTATCTCTCCCGAGAGAATACGATTATCATCTAATATGTTTGGTATTTTATTCTTTTGATCTGGATTCAGTATGGTATGTCCTTTCTGAAGAAACCGAAGCTATTATGATCAACAAGATAGAGTCATGAGAAACTAGTCATCCACATTTCCGTTCACAATCCGTTATGTTTTCCGTTTTGTTCCACTTCAATTTTCGAGGACGAAAATTTTCTTTTAGTGGGGAAGAATTGTAAAACCCCAAAATTACCACAATCTGAAATGACCAAAATACCCTCTAAATTTGAAAATTTTAAGAACCTATGAAATACGCTATAAATTAAAACTTGAGTTATATAACATGTTATGACTCCAAACTATACGATATGGACATGTAACCTAAAGTATTATATGAAATTATACAAGAACCATATGAATAAAAGTATGGCACGTCACACATAGGCCAAATTAATTTTAAGACATGTACAAATAATTAAGAAGATAAGTATGAATATTTGTCAATTTGGAAGGTTGCAAATCATCTCTAATTACCCTCCAAATTTTCGGCAACCCTTCCCCTAATTCGGCACCTCATGATCTATTTGCTCCTTCACATCAAAACCGTATCCCACATTTCATTCACACGATTATTGTGTTAAGACCAAATCATATTCATACCATGTTTAGAAGATACCATCTTATCTCATGCTCTAATAGAAAATACGTAAGTTATTATCCTTTCATCTCACACGTATTACCTTTTTGAACAAAACACGCTATTATTAATATCACAATGCATCGCCTTATTTTGTCCATCTTTCTCTTAACCATGCGAAAGCATATACAAATTTCGAACCATATCTGCTTCGTCCCTGGTCTGGCTTTCCCAAGAAAACTCAAATCTCAAATACACGTTGGCATGAACAAAACCGAGTGTGTACTCGCATGAGGCCAAGTTGGGTTAGTTTGTTTTAGTTCGAGTCCGGTTCGGGTTGTCACTCGAGTCTGATTTCGGTCCATGTTCAAATAGAGTTAGAATTTTGGGTTCGTGTTCGAGTTTGGTTTCGGTTTTGGTGTGCTGCTCTGGTTCGTGTGGGGTTAGGGTTAGTCTCGTTAGCAGGAGGTAAATATTTTGGCCCTAGTCATACTCTCGTAAATTGTACGTGTGGCTGTGTTTACGCCATGTTTCAGACTCGTTCATTTGTGGTTTACGGTTCGTGATTGGACGGAGTTTTGGTTTCATCTGTTCATATATGTGTGGGTACTGAGATTCGATCGTATTTTTGATCTATACTGTTCGGGTTCGGTTGGGCTGCGGTTTAATTTAAACTCAGTTTCATCCACGCGTAGGCAAGATCTGGTTTGTGTTCGTTATGTGTAGGTTGGGTTTCGACCAGATTCGTTTCATCACAGTCTTCGTGGTTGTGTTCGTCTTCGTCTTTCTACCTCGATCGTCTGGTTAGAAGGTAAACCCTTGAATCTCATTCACGAAGGAACCATTGATATTGTCGTTTATCATATCTCGTATATAAACCATTCAAGCATGCGATTATGCAACTTAAATGGATTTAAAAGATTTCAAGAAGAAAACAGTTGTCGAAGTTCAAGTAAATACGTAGTTAATATTATATGACTATAAGGCATGCATTGATAAACTAGATAAAAGAATTAATAAAATGTTGTTTTTATAAATGAAATGATATCTCAGTTACATGTAAAAATATCTTAGCTTTGAAAGAAAACAACCCATTAGACAGAATTCTTAATCCAAAGAACATCCTAGTGGTTCGCATGACAATCTTACAAGTTTAGGAGACGATAAACTTTGATACATAATATATTCGAGCATATGTATAGAGGTTAACGTAAGATGAACACGAAGGAATTCTTAATTTCAAAATGTCGAGTCAAGGTTAAACAAGGAACGAACATAGGTAAATGTTGGGGCGTATGTGTTCGCTGTTTTGGGTCCAAGATGGGGCGTTTGTGTGGGCTTGTATTTCATGAGGACGAATCGATTCGGCTATCTTACTAAAATAAGGCCATACGTAGTGTTTGCATGCATGGGTTTTAGTTAAGTCTAAAATTATGATTTATTTGATAAGTTGTCACTTTTAACCTTAAACTTTGGTAACTTACATATTTAACCTTAAACTTTACTAAATTGACATAATTAACCTTAAACTATTAAAATTGTCATTTTAACCCTTAATTATCATGAATTGTCAATTATAAACTTAAGGTATTAAATTACTATTTCGGGAAACTTGCTACAAACAGAAAGTTACTTAATCGGAAAGGTTGCTAAAAATAGAAGGAAAACTAAATAATGATCTAAAACGAGCCTATCAGTTATATGTGACTATTAAATTGTATAGGTTCAGTGAAGAAGGGGTGACCCTCCGTTCTGTGTGATCCGCCTTTATCCGTTTGTCGATTTGCTTAAGGTACAGATATTCTACCCTTCTTCAGTAAGGGTGTTTTCTCCTCTCATGACTTATGTATCTTGATTCGTTTTAAGATTCCCTAAGCCATTGCTATGTTCCCCTACACTTTGATTTGTTGTTTGATTCATTGTGACTTTGATGTTCGATATGACCCTTTTGCTTTGAGCCTCTATAATGATCCATTTGATATTCGTTCGTTACCTTGTGATATTAGTATTCGACTCACTTGATACTTCGAGGGTTCATTTGATTTTGGTAACTAGATGTGAAAAGCTTTTCAATTATATTATGGAAATGTTTTGAGGAAAATTATTTTAAAGATGATGTTTATGAAATATGCGAAACCACTCTATTTGGAATTTTACTAAGCTTTTGTGAAAACTACATTCGAGACTAATTTTGTGAAAACCGTTATTAAAGGTTATTTTTATAAAATTAAATTGATAAAGATTACTTTAAAAGAACCATTTGATTATGAACCTTCGATGATGAACCCTTTGCCATGAACCTTTGATATTTGGTCTTTGACTATGATTCGATGACTTAGACTATTTGAACCTTTGCTTTGATTTGGACCTTTGACCTTTGACCCTTCAGTTTGATACCCGAGCCAAGTTCGTTTCCTAGCCATGAAGGTAACATGGCCGTGTCATTTGATGCACCAGTGGCATGACTCACGTGTGGGTGAGTGATTTCTCACACCGTCCCCATATTGTTCGTAACGTGCACATTATATTTATTATGGCCTATATTATTGTTCGGGGGGCGTATGGGTTGCAATCCTAGGTTCGTGTCCGTGTTCGTGGACTTAACATGATTTGATATTATATATTGTTCGGTGACTGATGCTGGGTGCAATCCACGTCTTTCACAAGTTCGGGAGTTAGCTACTCCATTTGAAGAATGAGGACACCCCTCATATTATCTGATTATCTGAGAGGTCTCCCCTCTATATGATTATGAAGACATGGTTACTATATTTGATTTGTGTTCGGGCTCGTGGTGGATTACTGACCCTTTCTTACTTTAATTCCATTTGTTTATACCTTATGCTTTTCCCCAATGCACCATACTATATATGTTCGTTCATTTGCTTTCGATTTTGTTTATACATATCTGTTCACTGGGCTTTTTAAGCTCAGCCGCATTTCTTTCCTGCGGCAGGTTTTAGTTTGGAAGCTGGGTTATGGGTGGAGAGTACCTTGGACTTAGAAGACTATCCTGGATTTAGAGATAACTAGAAGAGATTTACATTTCAGACTTAGTATTTTGTTATTGTTCTCATTTGTAACCTTGTACTTCAGATTTTTCCTTTGAAACCTTTGGAATTCAATTGTATTATATGAGATGTATGCTTGTGTTTGCTTTGATATGTCACCATAACGTAATACTTCTACCCTTATCGGGTTGGGGTGTTACAGAAGAGCTATGCCGACGTGAGGAGAAAACCTATGGAATTCCAGATTGGAGACAAGGTCATGTTGAAAGTATCTCCCTGGAAGGGAATGGTACGTTTCGGAAAACGTGGAAAACTTAACCCTAGATACATTGGTCCATTCAAAATCCTAGAAAGGATAGGACCAGTGGCTTATAAACTCGAACTACCAGAGGAACTTAGTCGAGTTCACGACACATTTCACGTATCAAATCTTAAGAAGTGTTTGTCAGATGAATCTCTTGTAATTCCTTTGAAAGAGATTCGGCTCGACGACAAACTTGTCTTTACAGAAGAACCAGTAGAAATCATGGACAGAGAGATCAAACAAATAAAACAGAACCGCATCCCCATTGTCAAATTCCTATGGAACTCTAAACGAGGACCGGAATATACTTGGGAACGCGAAGACCAGATTCGAGCCAAATACTCACACCTATTTTCATAGACACTCCTATCACCTATCTTAGACCAGAATTCCGGGACGGAATTCAGTGTAAGTGGTAGGTACTGTAACCTCTCGTAATTTTCCCTATGAATAGTGAATGCTAATAAATGATTAACGAATCATTACGTTATTTAATAACCATTTCTACTGGTAACAATTTTTTTTTTTTTGTTATTTATGCTATATTATTTTAATCACAATGATACTTGTGATTACCGTTTACCTAGAAACGATGCTTACACACAAGCCTTGATAGTCTAAAAATCGCGAAGATTACATAAAACAATTAACGTTTAATACTTAACGTTTATACGTTTCGTCAATTAACCAAACGTGATCAAATACATTCCCGAGCTCACGAAAATTTTCACGAATACTCAGTAACTATATTGGACCTCGACTCAATATCCAATAAATACCGAATGGGCTGCTAGACTCATTGGGCCTCAGCCCAATAATTCGGCAAACCGAACACAACAAACGGACCCTTATTATTTCTTTTCTTTTCTTCATTGGGCCTAGCCCACCAGACGAGCCCAAACACAAACCCAACCCAACCAAATTTTATAAAATCTATACTTATAAAATGCGACGAGGGACGTTTACTTTGCCTCAATTTCGCTCGATTCGACATAACAACCATATCATTATTTTGCTCAACTCGATTCTCAACCCAGCTGAGAATCGAGTGTGACAAACCTTATGTTCTAAATCGATCAATTACCTATTTAAAATCCATTAAAGCTCAACGCACTTGACATATTGTGAACACAACCCAAGTTTCATGTTTTGGCCTAGTTGTGTCTCGTATAACTCCCAACTCGACCCTACATATGTTTTGGCTAACGAATAAAATTCGTACAAGCTCTTATCGAATATACAAACTATCAAACGACCCCTACATCTATTTTGGTCACGTCTAACATGTGTTAGACTATGAGATACACGACTAAGCCACAAAACCAACACTTAAAATCCATTTTGTCTCTTCTCCTTGGTGTTTACCGGCTGCCAAGAGCATCACAAGCAACCATCATTTGGTTCATTTATACACTCCAAAGTGACTAAACAATGAACTTCCCTGCTACTCTCTTACACCCTCATCATGCCTCATCATTTCATTCACTACAACACTCAATGATTCACCTTTAAAATACCCTCAAACCGATCGGCATTCAAACACACCAACACAACCAACTCAAAAATATTTCTAAGTAATTTCCAAGTTATGAACTCGCCTAGCTTAGCATAAATTGGGAGGTGTTCGAGTCAAGCAACGAGTCACATTTTACTCGACCCTAAATCCTTGAAGTACCAAGAATCGAGTTACACATCTTCCTTGGCTTAGCTCAGTCTCAACATCGTGATACGCCCCACCTTTTGAGGTGAAGTGAGCACACTCGAACTTTTCTCATTGTTATATATTTTTGTGATTCCATGTTTCTATCGTAAACCCATTTTACTTTAGACGAATATCTCGTTATTTACATTTACAACACATAGGTTTTATTCGACACTCTAAATATTTGCCATGCTAACTATCGAAAACAACAATTATTCGAACTCTATATAAATGTATCAACCATAAAATCACACGTTTCTAAGTCACATTGGCCCTACTCGAATTTTATAAAACACTTAGAATATTTTCGAGGCTTTAAAACTGTTTTCATAATGGACTATGTCGCTTAACTTTGGCCTTGTATTTTACGAACTCGACATACAACACTTAAGTTTTATAGCTCGACCTGATAGTCGAGCTACCAAACTAACGAATCATGTATGTCATTCGACCTAGAAAACTCAACTCGAACCTTGTTAAACCCCAAAGCAATCGACCTAAAATCAGTCTTTCACAAACACTAAATATTAGCGATTGGGCTTATAAGCCCACTAAGCTATTTTTAAGCTTATCGTATAAGCTGTGTGTATAAGCTCAATTGTTATGTTTTTACAACCATAAAATGAGCCCAAAGTCAGGCCCAACTCCCCTCTAAACCCATTGGATCGAAAACCCATAATGGGAAATATATATGGCTCGTTAACAGCCCATAAGCTGAAAAAATAAGCTCTTAACAAATTAAGCAGTTTATATAAGTTACAAAAGCTGTTTTAAATTTATTTATGAAATAAAAATAGTGAACCTTGATTTTTATAAAGTTCGGACTCGTTTTGCAAAAATTTGCTAACCGAAGGACTAAAACTGCCAAATTTGGAAACTTAAAGTAAAAACTGTCATTTTGGTATCTTGTGATGAAAACTGTAAATTTATGAACTTTTGAGTATAAAATGTAAATATTAAAAGTTTTAGACTTAAAATGTAATAAAAACTTAACCGAGGACTAACGGTGCAAAGATTATGCCGTTAGGGTATAAAAGTGTAACTTTGTAAAAACCCAAAGGTTATTTCTGATTTTATACTTGTAATAATATTTTACGAACCCAAAACCCGAAACAAATATGTTTAGTCTCACAAGTCGACATTTAACGTCACATTTTCTAATAACTATATACGTAGTTATATAACTTATAAATATATATATACGTACTCACTAAATATTTAACGCATAACATAACAATTCATAAATCAACTTTGATTTATAAACAACGATCTCTTTGGCCAAACTTATATACTTCAACGAACGAGCACATATCCAAGACGTTATATATATAACTTTATTTTCTTAACTACAAACATTTAAACACGCATGTTTTAATGTTACAAATAAAATTATCAATCGATAAATCCTTAAACGTTGTGATTTCACGATAAACCAAACTTAGACTATCAAACCACTAAAACTTGCCATATACTATATAGGTCGTGTGTTGAAGCCGTTTCCTTTCATCGTTTGAGTTACGATACTACCACCACTACTGTACTACTAAGGTGAGTTCATAGCTCACACTTAAACTTTTAAATCCTTTTTGTGCCGAGATACATGCTACAAACATGAACACAAACTTTTTGTATGCTATGACGGATGTTATTATTGCTTAAGTAGCTATTGCCAGAAGTCCCTCTATCATGAACCTTAATCACTTGCGAGTGAACGTAAATAGTTGTGAATAGATCTATTTGGGACTGACAATCCCTGTTTGGGTCTGCTAGGATGAGCCACCCAAGCGCACTTTATTTAAACAAACTTATAGGTTATTGGCAAATACCTATCCCGAGGGCCTATATACTTTACATCATTTTGATGCCTGTTAAGCGTTGCGTGTCATGAGCTTAATGCAATAACAACTTGATTTCAACTTGTTTAATTGTAATTCGATGCAATTAACACTTATACTTTTGTTCAAACTATTAAACTTAAACCTATGAATATCACTCAACTTTTGTTGACTTTTAGCATGTTATCTCAGGTATCTAAATTCTGGAACTCAAGGCACGGAGTGGCCACTAAACCCGGCACGGGTTCTAAATAAATGTTTTATCATTCAAATTTAAATAAACATGTTAACTATGAAACATCTTTGTATCTCAAATGCTTGTATTTTGAATGATAAACTTAAAACGTCTTTTTTTAAAGTCGTTTTCTATGGTTATGACTGCGATCCACTACGTAACACCCAATTAAGTCTTCCGCTGTTGATATCCGAATTTGGGGGGTGTTACATTATAGTCTAGGGTCCATGATACAACCTAGTTCGCTATAACCTTAGCTCTGATGCCATTCTGTCACACCCCCAAATACATGATTTGCAGCGGAATAGAATACCTGAGGCGTGACTGGCCATAGCATCACAGTTACAGTAATATTGAACGACCTAAAATGTCGTTTTAAAAGTACATCGTTTGATTTCATAAAACATTCAGAATTTACAAGAGATAGGTCCCAAAAGATTTGTCAAGTTGCGGAAATAAGTTTGTTATAAATCAAACGATGGTTTAACTGCATAAAAATACAAGTGAGACGCGTCGTCACCGCGACTCTATGATAGGTCCTCATGCAGGCCATGATGTGAATGCCTTAATTACCTGAAAATACATTGCTAAAACGGTCAACAAAAATGTTGGTGAGATTCATAGGTTTATGTAAATGATAAATCTGTACGGTAACCACAAGTAAAAAGTAAAATGACAAGAATGCTACATAAAAATCATACATTGGCTCTTAAGCTCATGACCCCGAAGCTAGACAGATTATGTAGGCCCCACCAGAGTATTTTGCCAGACACTCTGAATCTGATATTAAATGAAAAACATCCGTTCGACCAGTTGGATCTACCAACCCGGATGGAGGAGTCACCCTCAATAGATCTATTCACTCACTCTCGCTTACTACGTAATTAACGGTTCATGATAAATAAAAGGGGACTTTAACTTGGCAATGTGGTAACTTAAGCAATGTAAATGAATTTAAAGTACTTGGGCTCGTAATAAAATGATGTGCAATGTATTCTCCCCCGTAGGTTTGAAATGAAATATTAACTTGAAAAACGGGGCTATGAAAACTCACCTGATGCAATGGATATGACAACCAAAAGGAAAGTGCACGGAGACGAGGCTCGGAGTCTAACCGCAACCTAATATGAATGTTATGATTTAGGTCCTGAAAGGATGTCGTGTATGCAATTTGTGAAAGTTATATCACCCGTACATGTTTGTTTGTGGTTTTTGTTATAAAAATAACGTTACTTCGGTATTTCTTAGTAATAGTTAAAATATAAAAATTTTGAACTTTTAACAAGTATGTATCGTCACTACGATATGTATGTTTTGAAAATGCATGTTTTGATAAGTTTATGACTCAATGAAAATAAGGAACTAAAACACTACAGCTTTCGTTTAAGTCATTTTGTCCAAATCCGCATTTAAAACGTCCAACTTCTATTTCTAAAAATCAAAACTGGGTACTATTCCCTCTATGAAAAGATGTCAAAATATATTTTTCGTCAATAACTTCTTTAAGTCATAACTTCTTCGTTATAGGTCGGTTTGTAAAGTTCTACCTATCCCCGCGAAGGTATTGAAGTATACTAACACATTTTAAGGTCTCGGGGACTCGGTTTATCTTGTAAAGCTAGGTTTTATCGTAATGAAAATCGGGACAGCAAACTATTATTTTCTGAAAAATAATTATTTATAGTATTATTTGGAAAACTTGTATCTCCTTCGTTATAAGTCCGTTTTTATCCATTCAAACGGCCATGTTTTCGTTATAAATCTATTTTCTATTTCTTTGACTAAATCCTTGTAAAAATAATTTGATTTTCTAAAACTTGAAAATTTGCACAGCGCTTCCGCGCCTATTTTGAATAATCCATTTTTCTAAACTAAAAACCCTTTCAAATCAACTCCAAATCTATCCTAATCTCTTTCACCAATTTCTTCGACCAATATATAGTTCAAAATTAGTTATGACAACATAATAAAGTGTAGATCTAGAATATATGACAAAAATTTAGTAAAACAACCATAAATTTATATTAGTATATATATATAACCATAGATCTCATAAATCAAAGTAAAAATGTTCCAAGGCTTGTTTATACTCATTTTTCTCAACCAACAATTTTGTAAGACTTATATTAACTTGATTTCATCATAAAAATTGACAAACATGGGTATAGGTGATATATGTAATCAAATGTGTTAAAATAAGTTTTTAAACATAATAAATGCATAATTAAGCATATGTAATGTATAAAATACATAATGAAAGGTATAAAAAAATATTTTTTTATACTTACTTGATAATGAAAGGTTTTTGGAAAGATTTAGAAAAATAGAACCTCAACGGTTATTCCAAATCGATTTATAGTTAATATATAACCCATAAATGATCGAAATACGCTTGAAACTAACAAAATCGGATCTTTTCTTCTTGTTTCTTCTTATGGCCAAAATATATAAGTGAGTAGAGAGAGTTTTTGAGTGATTTTTACAAGTGGAAAAATGAAGGAAACTAGCTTGCTATTTATAGTGAAAATAAGGGCATTTTGGTAATTTAAATGTAAGGGTATTTTGGTAATTTCAATATTTTGTCAAAAAGTCATCAAAAGGGGATGGGGGTTTGCTTGGGCCGGATTTTTAGGGGTATGGGGCGGGGGGGGGGGGATGGTGCATTTATTGCATCGTCTAAAAATATCTTGATTTAATATTAATATAAGTTAGATATTTATTATTTAGGTATTAAGTTAGCTAGAAATAAATTTTAGTGGAACAAAATGAAATATAATAAAGTCATAAAAATTATAAAAATGTGTTTTGTATAAGTATCGGGTGTTTAAAATAAGTATTGTTTCGCCAAAAACTTAAGTTATCGTAAGTATATATATTTAAGAATATATATCATATATGAATTTAAAACACCGGGTAAAATAGTTCTAGAATATTTGTAACATTGTAATGAGTATAAAAATATGTTGGAACCATTGTTGGGAGTATCGGATATATTGTTTATGAATAAAAATTTGTATAAAAGCGTTTATTTATTTAATAAATATAAATAAATAGAAATGTAAATACGGATAAGGCCTAAAATAAAAACGGTAATACTGCCAAGGTTCTAGCCATATGAAGACTAACTCTATTCCATATGTTGTGCACCAAATGATGTTTCTCGGTTATACGATTTAATTCTTAAAGTTACGCGTAAAAATACTCGTAAAATTTAATTTACTCAAAAATAGTGAATAGTGAAAACTACGAGGATGAATAGTAAATTTTCGGAGATGAATAGTAAAATTTTAAAGTTTGAAAAATGACATGAAATTACGATTTGTCACACTATTAACCTAAAATTATGAGGATACTTTATTGTGTCCCGTGTGTAGTGATCAAATAAAAAGACAAATATCCGTACATTAGGTAAAAAGATTTTTTTTTTCAAAAATTTTCTCTAAAAATTCCAAAAAAATTCCACAAGATCAGTTATGTTGGTGCATGAAAAAGTTGTGAAGGAAATTTTTCTAAAAGTGGATATTTTTTTCCAAAAAAAATTATGAAATAATACGTTTGTGCATTAAATCACTTTTTTGTGCATCAAAAATTCGGTTTTGCGCACAAGTTCTTTTGACTTTTTTAATCAAAATAACATTGCGCATCTAACTAAAATAAGTTGAAAATTTTGTTCTTCAAATTTTTTTTGCGCATCAAAATTCGTTTTTTGTGCATTAAAAAAAACGTATAAAAACTCAAAATCAGAAAAACTTCTTTCACAAAAATTTTATGCACCAACATACCCTATCTTGTGGAATTTTTTTGGATTTTTTCGCGAACTTTTTTATAAAAAAAAATCTTTTTACGTATATATCAATCGTTCTTTTGAATTTCATCTAGAAATTCTAAGTTGCAATTTAGTTGGATAGAATGGTTAGATAATCCCATAGCTAACGTTTCTTCGTTAGCAATTTTTTGTTCTAGCTTTTGCTAGTCTTATATAAAGCTGCCGTTAAAATAAAAAAAAACATGACTTTCACGATTTTCATTTCTCCTCCCATTTTTTCCTCCAACATACCAAGTAAGGGAAAATAACTCTTTTTCCATTTCTCTTGTCTAGATTCTTTCTAGAAAGGGTTATGTTATGCATACCTTTTTGATGTGATATTTTGTCCTCTCACCCTCTCTGACCTATTTTGTTTACAGTACAACACAGTTTTTTATCAGTTTCTGTTTCGTATTTTTTGTCAGTTTTAAGCTTTTGACTTATTAAACTTTATATTTTTTGTTCCGTAATTTCAGTTTTATATTTTTTATATAAACAAAATTATAAAAATAAAAAATAATAATAAATATAAAAATGTAAAAATCATGTGTGGTGGGGGGGGGGGGGGGCACCGTTTTCTTTTTTGAAAGGTATGTATAACTTGTCCCTTCTAGAAAAAATTACATGTATAACTTGTCCCTTCTGGAAAAAATAACATGTTTCGTTCCTGTGAAAATGGTAATTATATTTAACACGATTGTATGTCCTATTTTAGAAGGAACTCCTTTTCCATTTCTCTTGTCCATGACATTTATATATGTCCTATTTCGTAAAAGTATTTGTCCTGTTTCTAAATTCTGAGTTCTATTAACACGATTATGACATTTAACAATATCAAATACTTTTACGAAATAGGACATACATACATGTCATGGTATTTCTTTTACTTTATCAATGTAATACATTTTGGGGGCAATTTCATATCTCCCCTCATTTTTTTTTTGAAATTTCATATATACCCAAACATGCATTAAAAACATTGTACATTATGCATTCAATACTTGCACTTTGGGTATATATGAAATTAATCATAAAAATAGGGTGATATATGAAATTAATCCTACATTTTGTATCAGTTTATATCTTAATAAACAGAATTTGGAAACAGTTTATAAATTTGTTTCAAAATTTCATGTTTTTAATGGTATATATTTGGTATGTCAGTGTCTGGACTTCACTACAAGAACTCAGACTTCTCACGATGAAAGTCCTTCACTAAACCACAAAAGAACCAAGTTTCAAAATCTGATTGTTGACCGTGACTTTTAGTGATGACGTAGTTGTACTAAAAGTATTTACCATATCTTTTACTTTGACATTTTTTCACGCCTATGGTAAATAAAGACCGTCGTACCTATAGGGGCGACATGTCGTCTCTATAGATATTTTCGTTTAATGATTATCCAAAACACATTTTGTTGGACTTGTAGCGACCACATTGTCGCCGCTAATGGCTTAACATCGTCGCTAAGTATTGTGCTTTTAAAAACAACATTATTGTCATTGTAACAAAGAATAATGGGCCGAGCATATGTTTTCGATATATGTAGTGTGCGGTAACCTATGTTTCATAAAAGCACAATACATGGTCAATTTGAAACACTTATGCCTTAAAAAAAATTAAAACACTTATTCTCCCCAATTTAAATAATATATTGTAAGTATACAGAATATAATGTAAACGTGAATGATAATTTGATTGCCTCATTCCATGATAATGTAATACCATATATATGATTACAAAGATTATTTGAGAAACGGGCTTGAGCCCAATGACTAATACGGGCTAACACTCCTTTGCAGTCCGAGCGGCGAAATCACGAAAGCTCGGACTGGAGTTGTAAACTAGAAAAGAAAAACAAAACATTAAGATAATAAAAAAACATAACTTGAGCGAAACTCTTCAAACATCAGCAGCACAACTGGAGAAGACAAATAACAGGGCGTGACCTAAACCATGAACAACACAATAATAATGTGTGGATTTGTGATCTTAGCACAAATTACCAACACATAGGCTTGTGACCAAAAGCACGAACAACACAATAATAATGTGTGGATTTGTAACCTTAGCACAAATAAATAAATAAATAAATAAATAAAAAAAAAAAAAAAAAAAAAAAAAAAAAAACGACGAAAGTTGGTTCTAAAATTTCAACCCCCAAAGAACCTTCCAAACAAACGGGGCGTGTTTTTCCCTAGAAAAACATAAAGATCCACCATTTATTTATTTATTAATTATTATTATTATTATTATTATTATTATTATTATTATTATTATTATTATTATTATTATATTATTATTATTATTATATTATTTTTTATTGTTATTTTATTATTTTTTTTAAGGAAGGAAAATGTTGCGGAATCTTACTAATCAAAAACAGATAAAAGCAAACAAATGCTACGTTTTTAATGAAATTGTAACACCCTTTCACTCACTTTACCCATAATACAAACATAAAGCGGGCCCCAAAACATCAAATTATTTTGTCCCCTTTCGAAACTAACCACCACCACTTTCATGGATTTCCGCCACGTCATCCCTGGCGGATCTCCTCTGGATGAATCGATCTCCACAGAAGTCGATCGAGGGTTGTTGGGAGGGTGTTTGGGTGTGGGTTTAATGGTGTTGGGGTGATGGACCTTATTGAAGGAACCAAAAGCCGCAAAATTAACATAAAAGAAATCGACAAGTGTATTACAAAAAAGAGTGATGGAGAGAACCTCTGGACCGCCGGCCGGAAAAGGAGGCGTCTGTTTTTGGGTTTAGGGTTAGGTGTTTTAGGATCTCTCTGATACCATGTAAGTATACAAAATATAATGTAAACGTGAATGATGATTTGATTGTCTCATTCCACTATATCATACTACTGCATGAGTCAAAAGACCCAAGTTATTCGGATAATTACCACAAAGTGGCGCGTGAAATTGAGGTCAATTCACCCTTAAGGTGATTTTGTACATATAAAATAGTCGTACTAGGTAGCTCCAATTTGACGCACAAAGGAGCGGAGAAACTAAGGTAAGCATAAAGCCATTAAAAACCCGTTTCTTTAAGGTCACAATTTAATGCGTACTCTTCTTATACCCTTCACACAGTTTGTCAAGTTGGGTAAGCCTTTCTTACTATTTGGTACAAAACTCATCAATCAACTAAAAGCTATAGTTTCTGACTCTTAAAACATGTCATAAATTATAAAAATTGCTAGTCTCGCCTGGGAGCGAATTACCGTGCGAAGCGAACTATCATCGGCACATGAGACCTTGCAAGATTCATAATTCATACACAAATCAAGTTTCACCATTTATTTAGTCCATATTATTTTTCTATTCAAAATTACCCTTTTGTTTAAAACATGTCAAACAAATATAAACAAAACAAATAATAATAAAAAATAAACAACTAAATAATACACACATAACATAACAATTAATATGTGAAAACATTTAGCCACATGCAAACTTTATTCGATAAAACCTATTAATAATCAATTCTAGGTTTATAATGTATATATTTAACTAAGGCCCTCACTTACAAAGGAAGTGAACCACATGCATCGACGAATCGATTGCGTAAGCCATAATTAAATATATACCACATAGCACGCAATTGATTCATTAATTATATTGAGGTCTTCCCCAATTCAAGAATTATCAAAAAATAAACATGTGAAAACTTAACAATTAATACATGTAGACGACAATTCCATGACAAAACATGCACGTTCCATCATGGATATCACATAACAATTATCAGTAAGTCATAAGATCGCATACCATTAACACGTAATTATATCATGCAATCCCAGGGTTTCTAATCCAATTAATAAACAAAACAAATTTTTTTATTAATTAGGGCAATCACCCCCCCCCCCCCCCCAAAAAAAATAATTAAAAAAAATTAGGGTTTCGAATTATATAAACCCTAAAATTCGACATATATAATTAAACACAATCCAATATTTGTTTTTTATGTGTCTCGGTAATAAATTACATATTAATATAAGGCTCGTGATGCCACTGATGGAATTTAATACATGACATATCATAATTAAACACATAAAACATCAAAGCAAGTGCGGAAGTGTATAGATCATATAATACATAATTCATTAACCGAATATAAAACGTATGTGCACCTTTTATCAATTCTTCAACAATCAATTTTATGAACCCTAATTAGGGTTTATGTGGATTATAAGAATTACCCCTTACCGTTTTGTAATTCAATCCAAGATGTAAACAATAATGTGTTTACACTACGTTCTTGTACACACGTACTATTAACGAATTAATGTTATGCTAGTAAGAACACAAAACGATTTTTTTCTTAACAAAAAAAATCGATCAATCCCTTAAAGGGTTTTGGTCTAATGGTTTGAACAAGAAAAGAGGAGAGAAAACAATTTAGGGTTATTGTGTGTACAAAAGTTAACCAAACAATGACCCCTTGTGTTTATATATATAGGATGACAAAACTTGAAGAACAAGTTGGATTTGGATTGGGTTTACACCCTATGGCCGATCGATTCCCAACCCACAAGGGGTTCTGGAATCTTCTTGTTCTCTATTTTTCATCTATAGTCCTCCCTTTTATCATTTAACGTCCGTTAGTCAATTATCGTTAATTACGTTAGTCGTTTTGTATATTTAATAATTAAATACAACCTTTTATATATTAATTATTACTCATTAATCCTTCATACGTAAAGTGTGCAATCCCGTGGTTTCGAATTCGATCCTAACATACGTCTATTAATTTATGTCCATAAACTAACAATATATATGATTACAAAGATCATTCTAAAAATGGGCTTGAACCCAATGACTAATACTGGCTAACATATATAATTATTACATATTTTCAATACGTACACTGGTATAGAAACCTTTATTATTTACATATATACGGGTAGTAGGTAGACATATACTTAAAACACACCACACATGCGTAAGAAGAAACATTGTTTGCTATATACTTAATTAATATATAGGATCATCAAGTTGGATCTAGCTTCAGCCTTCATGGTCTATGGAAATGGTAATTCAACATTGCCATCCTTTATTAGAGGACTTGGATCAATTGAAGCATATGCTAATAGCTTTGGGTTAGCTTGCAAAATCCTCATTTCTTCTTCATCAAGGTTCACCCATGCTTCTATTCCTTCACCATCCTTTGTGTCTACTAAATTTACAATATTTATGAATACCGGGGCGCCCTCATCTACAACACCGGCCAGCCAAATCGGCCTCCCCCAACCGAAATCAATTTCGTAGAAACCCATCTTGCACCAACTTGTAAAGTTGTAGCTATTTATATCCATCCCTTTAGAATCAATTTCCCAAATTTCTTGAAGTGACTTCTGCATTTCGACATGTCCTTCATCACCTTGTGCTTTCCTCACGAACTCAACACTGACTTTCATAAAACTTTCGCGCACCAATTTCACCAAATCGTGCAATGTTTTCTCATTGCTAGGTGGAGACACCGCGCCAGCAAACCAAACCATGTTACCAAGTATGACTTCTGACAATGTTGTTGCAAGTTTTCTACGAAGGCTCACTGCATGGGTTAATAGAGAAGGTTTCTCCAAACCATATGCTTCTTTAGATGCCTCCATTGCACACTCCCATATTAAAGCAGATACCACCTCAACACGTGATGGTTGTTGCACTCCCTTTCTAGCTACCTCGATTTTCAGCGTGGCTAAGGCATCCGAACTAAATACAAATCTTTTCGTGACGCACCTTCCTTCCTTCAACAATAACTGAGATATAGCCATTGACATGTCTCTAAGCCAGAGGCTTTTTGCAGGGAAAAGAGATGGGTAACCTAAGTTTGGATACACAACTTCTTTATCTCCACAAGTCATGTTGGCCCATCCTTTTAAGAACGTGTAGACTCCACTCGCATCAACAACCTTATGGGAAACGCAGGCACCAATGGCGATTCCACCACATTTAAAAATGCTCACTTGTACATGTGTTACATGAGCAAACTCACTAGATTCATCTAAATTAGGTTCCAGTGGCAAAAACCTATGCATCATTTGGTGGTCAGGATGGACCAGAAAGTTTTCAAGATGAAGATGAACCAAAGCAGATACATAGCTAGCTCCAAAATCATTACAATCAATAGAATAATCTTTTTGGATCATTCCAGCAAGAGGGTAAAACTGAGTCAAGGTTTTTGATAGAGATTTCTTTAGAAGCACCAACTTTTCTAGGGCTTCAGAAAGATTGTTGCCATTCAGATTTGGGTAGAACAAGATGAGAGAGCCATAAGGAACATTTGGAATCTGATCTAGGACAGAAAGCTTGAATGTTTTCAAGTGGGATGGTGTTGGTGAGGATGGCTTGATAAACTCTTTGGAAATTATTTCAATTTCCATAGCATAAATGTATGGTACAAATCTGGAAAAGAGGTTATTGCAAAAAATATGTCACTATGAAGGCCTTTATATAATGAAATGCTCAGATGTACGTCGTATTACGCCAATATTGTGAGATTGGCTAATTATTTTTCTTATTTAAATACTATGTGTGTGGTCTAAAAGTGTATGATTTTGTCTTTCTTTTGTTTGAACATTATAATTTTCTAAAACAAATGTATAACAATATTTGACTATCACTACAATATTTGACATCATTTTTTATGTCTTAAAAAATGTCAAGCTTTGCAGCGGGTTTAAGACATAAAAAAACTTTTGAAATTAGAAACCTATTACTTTAACACTAGGGTTTTGCTAAACAATGCTCACTGGGCGGAGTTTAAAAATCATTTATTAACATAGTATTGTGTTTATTTTATTATCGTATACTTATTATTCGTTGTTTGCATTATTTATACGATAATAAGTATATAAGCAACTGATGGTCAAAACTAAAATTAAAGTCAAACAATTTAAATTGGCAAATTAATGATGTCACGAGTGGTTTTTCTGTAATGGTTACTTCATTAAAATATAAATACATAAATAGAAAATACAATTTTGAATCTAATCTGTTTTTAAACTTAATGTCTTATCTCAAAGATGATTTTAGATGGGACTCACACCAAACAGTCTTAGGTAGGATGTAACCAACATGGTGGCGGACCTAGCCGAAAACGTAAGGTGGTTCCTATTTGACAGCGGCAAAAAGGTGAAAAACCAAATGCTTAAGTCGGATCGGGTCGAATCAGATCAGGTCGGACCACATTGTGTTGAATCAGGCTCGGTCCAAATACAAACCAAAACACCATGTTTATTGATTCTAATATAACATTTAAAGTTTTTATCGATGTTTAATATCGAACCTCACATAAAATCTTTCTTTCGATTCGATGGCTCAATATGTACCAAATGTTATTTAATTACATCACTGTGATTCACTGATTTAAAACTTACAAAAAGTTTACCTTTAAAACATTGATAAATATGTGTAACTAATTGTTAATTTTTGTGGAAAATTACTTAATTAAATAAGTGTAACAATCTATTAGTTTGTTACTAGTAGTAATTATCTATGAAAACAATAAATACTCGCAGTTAATGGTGACTCACATTGAAAAATGAAACTTATTTATATTGAGACCTTAGATAATTATTAATTGGGTTTTGTTAACAATAACTCAAAAGGTTGTGATTAAGCTTAATAATTGTGAAAAAAATAGCATTTAATAAACTTATTATTTTCATATTTGTTCACATGTAATAATTATAATTATAAACATGTTGTTAAACATAAAATGTTTCATGTTAATTAATTATTTAATTTATAATTATGATCACAACCTATAGGATTTTTGTTAACAAAACCCTATTTAATTATACCGAAATTAAATTAAGAAACATTGAAAATTGAAAAGTCAACACTAAAGACCAAATACCCTAAAATAATAAAAATAAGGATTTGCTAAACAATGTCCATTAGGCAATGCTTAATGCATATTAAATAATCTTTTCTTTTCTAATTTAAAGTAGTATGTATTTAATACAAAATAAATGAACATTACAATTAACTTAAATATATGTCATTTTTAATTTAACAAAATCTAAATTTCCTTTTATATTCATATTAATTGTTGCCTTTAAGCATTACCGAGTAAGCATTGTTCAGCAAATCCCCTAAAAATATTAGACATCTTCTTCTTTCACTTTGCAAGTGGCTTCCGACCAAATCTCCGGTTACTTTCACTGCTCAATTTCAAAATAAGTTTTTTCCATTTTGTTTCCTTTGCGTTTCTCCCTTCTTCTTCAAGGTGGTTTCCGAAACAAATCTAAGGTAGGTCCCAAAGATACCTTACATATCGCTTCTATTAACTTTCGAGGTCTAAGGTGGTTCTCGGGAACCACCTGCCATAAAGGTGGCACTAGTACATTCAGGACAATTGCCGTCCAATTTTTATCAATATTCCCGACGTCATGACGTCGGCATAATGTGTTGCCGACGACATGACGTCGACACACTCTTGTCGAGAATGCTTCGTCGGGATTCAACTTCCCGACAAACAACCCCGACGACAAAGTGGGACCCACACGTTTTTCCAGTCAAACGTTTTTGTGGTTCGACAATATTGTCCCGACGACACGTCGTCGGGACCATAGTAAATAATTAACGATTTAATTAGCAAACTTAATTAATTATAAGTTAATACCGACGACATGACGTCGGTATTAACTTATAATTGTCAACAAAAATTTAATAATACCGACGTCATGACGTCGGTATTATGTATGAAAGTCAACAAATTGTATATAGTACCGACGACATGTCATTGGTATTTAGTTGTATTGCAGCTGTAATTTCCAGATTTTTGCCGCAAAAATTTGCGGCAAAAATCAACCCTAACCTGCTTTCTAACCATTACATTCCAAGACATTCAATACATCCAATACCACTAGAAAACGGCTATAAACTTTATAACGGCTAAAACGGTTATATATAACCACTAAACACTTATAAACTTTACAAAACGGCTATAAACTTTATAACACCCTCAAAATACATTATAAACTTTACATAACGGGTGTTATAATCGCTAGACCTAGCTGCTATATCTACAAATGTTGCAATATCCGCAATGTTCAAAGATAATAAGATTCGGGTCGCCAAAATATAGTTTCAAAGATAGAAACAACAGAAAATAACACATATACCTCTACGGCCCCTCGTCGTCATCCATATCATCGCTAAGACAATCATCATCATCATCACTCTCGCTGCCTGACGTACTCTGATGAAGCGAAAAGTGTACCGCTTTTAAGGGGTCATTTAAGCCTTAAATCGTATTTATTTGATCAAATATTGCCCTAAATCGTTCCTTTTGTCATTTTAGGTACTTTTGAGGAGAAATCTGGAAAAGGAGGCATTTTGGACGTTTTTGGAGCATTAAAGTGAAGAAAACGGCAAAGTCTCAAAAATCGGCTAAAAGTTACTCTTGACGGCGTCAAGATTTACTCTAGACGGCGTCATGCCTTGGCAAGAAAAGTTGGATGTGAAATTTACTCATGACGGGCCAGTGAAAATAGCATGTGAATTCTGATGGCGTCACGCTTTAACTTGATCGAGGGCGTCACGGGTTAAATCATAAGGGGACGGCGTCACGTTCATGGTTAGACGGCGTCAAGCCTTGATAAGCCAGAATGGATTTTTGAAGAGCTAACGAGGGACGGCGTCAAGAAGGTCATCCGGGAACCCTAAAAGCGGCGAGGTGACGGCGTCACACTCCATAAGGTGACGCCGTCAGATCCAAAAATCTATATATAGTTTTCTAATTTTTTGTCATTAGAGAGAGCTTAGTGTGTGGAATTTTGGGATAAAACCCTAAGACGATTTTAGCTACTTTTTCAGGGCTTTTTGCCTTGAGATCTTCCATGTTTCATTGAAAGATAAGTTATCAATTAATCATTCAATATGTCTATGTGTTGTTTGATTCTATCTTATTCTTGTCTTTTGTTTAACATGTTAGGCTAATTTTATCTTGTGTTTGCTTAGATCTAATGAAACCTAGCTATTGATTATTGGTTGTTAGTGTGTTGTTAGTTGTATTGGATGATTGTTTATCTATGTTAGGCTTAAGAAAACTGGCTAACTCCCTATTCGGTAACTTGCTTGAACGTCTTAAGAAACATGAACCAAATGCGTACTAAAGGTTTTTATGGTTGTATTTAATGCACAAGCGAATTCTAGTGATCCCATGTTAGGAGCTTCCTAGCCGGCTCGACATAGGAGTGAAGTAGGAGCTTGTAGAGTTGGGGAAGTAAGTACGCCACCCCACGAATGGTATTAAGGAATACACCCGTCATCCACGCAACTAATGCACACTAATTAACCGGTAAAAGATAGTTAGGGAGTAAGGAAATCTAAGTAAACACATTTCTCTACACATAAGTTTCTCACCACATTTTATTTTCAGTTATTTATTTTATTTGCATTCGTAGTAATTTGGGTTAGTTGACTAGCAACTAATTCCGCCCACTCTATCAAAACCGAGATTTTACTTGCTTTCATAAAATTATAAAAACATAAAAAAGAATCTTCCTCAACCCTTAGACCTAATTAGAGTAGCCTTTCATACCTAACGAACACTATTCCCTGTGGAGAACGATCAATCCCCCGTACTTACCACTACACTATACTACATCGGTCAGGTACACTGCCTGGTGGGGTTGTAAGCCTCTTGAGATCCCTCGAGAGGTAAAACCTGTTGTAAGGTTACAAAACCACGCAATCAAGTTTTTGGCGCCGCTGCCGGGGAATAGTTATTGTTTAGGTTGAATTTTTATTTCTATTAGGTCTACTCACTAGATTCCTTTCTAGTGAGATTTTTATTTTATTTTTCTAGGTTTTCTTTAGTCTATCTTATTTCTTTGTACTTTTGTTTGTGATACCTTCCACTTACCACATGAGTAACATTGGTCATTTGATCCCTGTTATTCGTGTTTTTCGCCGTGCAAATTTTCAACTACCCGTTCCCGCCTCCATAGTAGCAAACAACAACCTTTCACCCGACCACCACTTTGGTAACAATTCTGAGATGGAGGAGTCTGACCATGAGAATGACTATGTTAGTCCATTTTACTACTCAGACTCCGATGAGGATATCGGTAATGGAGAAGTAGTTAACGAGGAATGGGGAAAAGAGGAAATTGATCCCTTTAAGTATGTTGACCCTAGGACTAAGATCGAAAAGGATAGCCTCTTTAACATGCAATTCCCGTGTAAAATTGGTTATCATGATTTTTATGCTTATCTTAACTCATCTTTGCCTATGAACATTATCTCTCGCGCTAATTATAATAAAATCATGGTAGATGAGCTTGAATATCAAGGAGATAACATTGTTGCTAGGATTAAGCCACTACACGTGTTCGTAGGAAGTTTTGTGTATTTGGTGGATTTTATGGTTATGGAGAATTTAGGAGAATTTATCGATGACAAATTAACCCAAGTCATTTTTGGAGAACCCTTCAAAAGGTTGACCAACCTTGACGAAAAACTTGTGGACGGGTTAATTACATTCTCGGATGGGGATGAAGATTTTGTCTATCAAATGCCCCGAGCACATCCTAGGTTTAAGAACTACCCCATTGAATCTTGCAATAGAATTATGCCTATCGACTTGTTAAGTGAGAATGATAAGAGGAAGGGGCTCAAATATCCACATGAGAAAAATAAGAGATATTATCATGGATGTTTGGAGCTGAATGATGAATACAAGAGAGATGAGGCAACAATTAGATGGCTCACACTCGGATACGTGAGCATAAGCGACACTAGATGAGCCTTACTTTGAGTCTAGCTACAAGACTCGTTAATAAAGAAAAGCGCTTCTTGGGAGGCAACCCAAGCTTTATTTGCTTTAATTGCTTTGTGTGTTTATTTATTTATTTGTTTGATTTTATTTTCCGTATGTGTGTTTAATTTTTATCATTATTGATTCATGTTCAAAACTAATTTGTGAAAATGCTTTATTTTGTTTTTAACTTCGTCTTAACTACATATAAAGGTATTTTGCAAAAGTTAAGTGTAAGGGAAATCTAAATCGGTTTATTAGAACACAAATGAACATGAATCATAATAATATTAAATTAGCATACATATTAGTATTTGTTTGAGTCAAATGCTTGTATCGAGTCATAATGATGTTTTGCAGGATTTCCAGGAAGTAAGGTAAAGGTTTTTCCAGAAATTTTCCGGAAACTTAAAATGAAAATTTTTGTCAGGACATTTCTGACGGCGTCAAGGTTTATAACCTGACGGCGTCAGATTTAATTTCCAGAAATTTTTGAAAGTTTTGTTTTCATAAAAAGTTTTTATTAAAATCTCCAACTTATAATCTCCAGGAATCTGCAAAATTATCATTCCACAAGCATTATATCCTTATATATAGATTTTTCCCGCCGATGTTATGCAGGTTTTCGTGTTTGTTTTCTCAGGTTTAACAGGTTATTTTGGACAAGGAGATGTTTATGGAATCAAGCTTGTGGCGATGCATTAGTCATGGAGCTTCAACATTCTCTTTGGAGGAAGATCTAACCGTGTAATTTCACTATCCACCGAACGAATCAGGGGAGTATTTGATTTCATTCTTTTACTTTTTTTCTTTTACATCTTGTTATTTGAACATTGGGGACAATGTTCATCTTAAGTGTAAGGGGAGGGTAAAAGTACGATTTTAGAGAATACTATTGCGCTTGATTTTTGTTTGTTTAATAGTAGACGTGTAATAAAACTGAGAGAAATACCTGTTAGGGTAATTTTAGTGCCAAATTTAAAATTTTTTACAACATATAGGAGTGAAACTTTGATCTTAATGAGCGTCTCACGGATAGGAGTTATATGACTAGCACAAAAACCGTACCACTAAAAAATTTTCCACCCCAAATATGTGAGGTTCACCCCTAGAATTGGTAGGAAAAGCATTTATGCTATGATGTGTGTACCGGTAGCACTTAGATTCTAGAACTTGCGTTAGGACCATTCCGAGGCCACAAGTGAGACTACATTCGTGTAGTTAGATTTACTACATGATAAGAGGCATTAGGATTAACCCATTGTTTTACACCTGTGTTTTTGTTATAATTACATTGGCTACATTGGTCAAGTAATTCTCCCACACCCTTTGCGTTGTACTCATTTTTAGTACACGATACCCCTAGTACACCCCTCAGAGCCTATCTTTTCGTTTCGACCTTTAAGCATTTTACTTAAAGGAAGAATTTGTTACACCCCACTTAAATGTACACCCAAATCGCCTTAGCCTACCTTGTATGCACTCATTTTTAGTGCATTATTGTGACAACATTTGTTTAAACCCAAGTTAATTATCTAGTTGATTACATGGTTGCTAAGTCGAGTCATATCCTTGTACATATTGTTTTGGGACGATTGGGACTCATGGGTAAAGTACTAGTGTAATGGAGTAATGGGAAGAACAACATTATTACCCCCATATGTGCTAAATGTTTTAAAAGTACTCCAAGTTTTTCAATTATCTTAATTCGAGTCATTAGATTAGTATTTGTAAAGTTATGTAAAAATTCAAGTGTAAGGGGAATGCAACGCCCCTATGATGTATTATTTTGGATGGTAGGGCAAAAGTGTATGCAAAAAAAAAAAAAAAAAAAAAAAAAAAAAAAAAAAAAAAGAGAAAAAGAAAAATAGAAAAAACATACGGACTACCATCCCGTTTTATTTTATGTTTGTTTTATATTTTTGTTATTTTGTTATTTCGTTTCTAGCTTAAGATCGAGTCTAGTCTTGGCTTAGCAACATTGTATAGTACATGTAATTGATCAAGATTTTTAACTCGCCACCAGTAAAATATCCTTTATCCAACAAAACCGTGTTTTCCTTTTCCCTACACCTAACGTTATAACCCATTTAAAAGCCCTCTTTGATAGTTTATCTTAGGTGCTTACGCCTAGTGGAGGAGGTTTTCGATCCTTTCCCAAGCCTATGGTAATCTATTTGCTATGACAGGTAGTGAGAGATATTTTCCGTTTTCATTTATGAGATTTATTTTGATGACACTTGAGAGATGTGAGTATCTAAACACTACTTGTGAGGTGCTAGTATGTAATCTCCGTGCTTATTATGATTGAAGTGGAACGATTATTTGTTGTAATTACTTTTATGTTAGCATTAAATGACCCCTAACTTGTATTTTGATTAGAATAAAAGCGCATTTGCTTGATGACAAGCAAATCTCAAGTGTAAGGGTATTTGATGAAGCGAAAAGTGTACCGCTTTTAAGGGGTCATTTAAGCCTTAAATCGTATTTATTTGATCAAATATTGCCCTAAATCGTTCCTTTTGTCATTTTAGGTACTTTTGAGGAGAAATCTGGAAAAGGAGGCATTTTGGACGTTTTTGGAGCATTAAAGTGAAGAAAACGGCAAAGTCTCAAAAATCGGCTAAAAGTTACTCTTGACGGCGTCAAGATTTACTCTAGACGGCGTCATGCCTTGGCAAGAAAAGTTGGATGTGAAATTTACTCATGACGGGCCAGTGAAAATAGCATGTGAATTCTGACGGCGTCACGCTTTAACTTGATCGAGGGCGTCACGGCTTAAATCATAAGGGGACGGCGTCACGTTCATGGTTAGACGGCGTCAAGCCTTGATAAGCCAGAATGGATTTTTGAAGAGCTAACGAGGGACGGCGTCAAGAAGGTCATCCGGGAACCCTAAAAGCGGCGAGGTGACGGCGTCACACTCCATAAGGTGACGCCGTCAGATCCAAAAATCTATATATAGTTTTCTAATTTTTTGTCATTAGAGAGAGCTTAGTGTGTGGAATTTTGGGATAAAACCCTAAGACGATTTTAGCTACTTTTTCAGGGCTTTTTGCCTTGAGATCTTCCATGTTTCATTGAAAGATAAGTTATCAATTAATCATTCAATATGTCTATGTGTTGTTTGATTCTATCTTATTCTTGTCTTTTGTTTAACATGTTAGGCTAATTTTATCTTGTGTTTGCTTAGATCTAATGAAACCTAGCTATTGATTATTGGTTGTTAGTGTGTTGTTAGTTGTATTGGATGATTGTTTATCTATGTTAGGCTTAAGAAAACTGGCTAACTCCCTATTCGGTAACTTGCTTGAACGTCTTAAGAAACATGAACCAAATGCGTACTAAAGGTTTTTATGGTTGTATTTAATGCACAAGCGAATTCTAGTGATCCCATGTTAGGAGCTTCCTAGCCGGCTCGACATAGGAGTGAAGTAGGAGCTTGTAGAGTTGGGGAAGTAAGTACGCCACCCCACGAATGGTATTAAGGAATACACCCGTCATCCACGCAACTAATGCACACTAATTAACCGGTAAAAGATAGTTAGGGAGTAAGGAAATCTAAGTAAACACATTTCTCTACACATAAGTTTCTCACCACATTTTATTTTCAGTTATTTATTTTATTTGCATTCGTAGTAATTTGGGTTAGTTGACTAGCAACTAATTCCGCCCACTCTATCAAAACCGAGATTTTACTTGCTTTCATAAAATTATAAAAACATAAAAAAGAATCTTCCTCAACCCTTAGACCTAATTAGAGTAGCCTTTCATACCTAACAAACACTATTCCCTGTGGAGAACGATCAATCCCCCGTACTTACCACTACACTATACTACATCGGTCAGGTACACTGCCTGGTGGGGTTGTAAGCCTCTTGAGATCCCTCGAGAGGTAAAACCTGTTGTAAGGTTACAAAACCACGCAATCAAGTTTTTGGCGCCGCTGCCGGGGAAT
Source organism: Artemisia tridentata subsp. tridentata (assembly GCA_021014915.2). Taxonomy (NCBI): domain Eukaryota; kingdom Viridiplantae; phylum Streptophyta; class Magnoliopsida; order Asterales; family Asteraceae; genus Artemisia; species Artemisia tridentata. The sequence goes on along the minus strand of CP139507.1, from coordinate 437,850,558 downwards.
AGTTATTGTTTAGGTTGAATTTTTATTTCTATTAGGTCTACTCACTAGATTCCTTTCTAGTGAGATTTTTATTTTATTTTTCTAGGTTTTCTTTAGTCTATCTTATTTCTTTGTACTTTTGTTTGTGATACCTTCCACTTACCACATGAGTAACATTGGTCATTTGATCCCTGTTATTCGTGTTTTTCGCCGTGCAAATTTTCAACTACCCGTTCCCGCCCCCATAGTAGCAAACAACAACCTTTCACCCGACCACCACTTTGGTAACAATTCTGAGATGGAGGAGTCTGACCATGAGAATGACTATGTTAGTCCATTTTACTACTCAGACTCCGATGAGGATATCGGTAATGGAGAAGTAGTTAACGAGGAATGGGGAAAAGAGGAAATTGATCCCTTTAAGTATGTTGACCCTAGGACTAAGATCGAAAAGGATAGCCTCTTTAACATGCAATTCCCGTGTAAAATTGGTTATCATGATTTTTATGCTTATCTTAACTCATCTTTGCCTATGAACATTATCTCTCGCGCTAATTATAATAAAATCATGGTAGATGAGCTTGAATATCAAGGAGATAACATTGTTGCTAGGATTAAGCCACTACACGTGTTCGTAGGAAGTTTTGTGTATTTGGTGGATTTTATGGTTATGGAGAATTTAGGAGAATTTATCGATGACAAATTAACCCAAGTCATTTTTGGAGAACCCTTCAAAAGGTTGACCAACCTTGACGAAAAACTTGTGGACGGGTTAATTACATTCTCGGATGGGGATGAAGATTTTGTCTATCAAATGCCCCGAGCACATCCTAGGTTTAAGAACTACCCCATTGAATCTTGCAATAGAATTATGCCTATCGACTTGTTAAGTGAGAATGATAAGAGGAAGGGGCTCAAATATCCACATGAGAAAAATAAGAGATATTATCATGGATGTTTGGAGCTGAATGATGAATACAAGAGAGATGAGGCAACAATTAGATGGCTCACACTCGGATACGTGAGCATAAGCGACACTAGATGAGCCTTACTTTGAGTCTAGCTACAAGACTCGTTAATAAAGAAAAGCGCTTCTTGGGAGGCAACCCAAGCTTTATTTGCTTTAATTGCTTTGTGTGTTTATTTATTTATTTGTTTGATTTTATTTTCCGTATGTGTGTTTAATTTTTATCATTATTGATTCATGTTCAAAACTAATTTGTGAAAATGCTTTATTTTGTTTTTAACTTCGTCTTAACTACATATAAAGGTATTTTGCAAAAGTTAAGTGTAAGGGAAATCTAAATCGGTTTATTAGAACACAAATGAACATGAATCATAATAATATTAAATTAGCATACATATTAGTATTTGTTTGAGTCAAATGCTTGTATCGAGTCATAATGATGTTTTGCAGGATTTCCAGGAAGTAAGGTAAAGGTTTTTCCAGAAATTTTCCGGAAACTTAAAATGAAAATTTTTGTCAGGACATTTCTGACGGCGTCAAGGTTTATATAACCTGACGGCGTCAGATTTAATTTCCAGAAATTTTTGAAAGTTTTGTTTTCATAAAAAGTTTTTATTAAAATCTCCAACTTATAATCTCCAGGAATCTGCAAAATTATCATTCCACAAGCATTATATCCTTATATATAGATTTTTCCCGCCGATGTTATGCAGGTTTTCGTGTTTGTTTTCTCAGGTTTAACAGGTTATTTTGGACAAGGAGATGTTTATGGAATCAAGCTTGTGGCGATGCATTAGTCATGGAGCTTCAACATTCTCTTTGGAGGAAGATCTAACCGTGTAATTTCACTATCCACCGAACGAATCAGGGGAGTATTTGATTTCATTCTTTTACTTTTTTTCTTTTACATCTTGTTATTTGAACATTGGGGACAATGTTCATCTTAAGTGTAAGGGGAGGGTAAAAGTACGATTTTAGAGAATACTATTGCGCTTGATTTTTGTTTGTTTAATAGTAGACGTGTAATAAAACTGAGAGAAATACCTGTTAGGGTAATTTTAGTGCCAAATTTAAAATTTTTTACAACATATAGGAGTGAAACTTTGATCTTAATGAGCGTCTCACGGATAGGAGTTATATGACTAGCACAAAAACCGTACCACTAAAAAATTTTCCACCCCAAATATGTGAGGTTCACCCCTAGAATTGGTAGGAAAAGCATTTATGCTATGATGTGTGTACCGGTAGCACTTAGATTCTAGAACTTGCGTTAGGACCATTCCGAGGCCACAAGTGAGACTACATTCGTGTAGTTAGATTTACTACATGATAAGAGGCATTAGGATTAACCCATTGTTTTACACCTGTGTTTTTGTTATAATTACATTGGCTACATTGGTCAAGTAATTCTCCCACACCCTTTGCGTTGTACTCATTTTTAGTACACGATACCCCTAGTACACCCCTCAGAGCCTATCTTTTCGTTTCGACCTTTAAGCATTTTACTTAAAGGAAGAATTTGTTACACCCCACTTAAATGTACACCCAAATCGCCTTAGCCTACCTTGTATGCACTCATTTTTAGTGCATTATTGTGACAACATTTGTTTAAACCCAAGTTAATTATCTAGTTGATTACATGGTTGCTAAGTCGAGTCATATCCTTGTACATATTGTTTTGGGACGATTGGGACTCATGGGTAAAGTACTAGTGTAATGGAGTAATGGGAAGAACAACATTATTACCCCCATATGTGCTAAATGTTTTAAAAGTACTCCAAGTTTTTCAATTATCTTAATTCGAGTCATTAGATTAGTATTTGTAAAGTTATGTAAAAATTCAAGTGTAAGGGGAATGCAACGCCCCTATGATGTATTATTTTGGATGGTAGGGCAAAAGTGTATGCAAAAAAAAAAAAAAAAAAAAAAAAAAAAAAAAAAAGAGAGAAAAAGAAAAATAGAAAAAACATACGGACTACCATCCCGTTTTATTTTATGTTTGTTTTATATTTTTGTTATTTTGTTATTTCGTTTCTAGCTTAAGATCGAGTCTAGTCTTGGCTTAGCAACATTGTATAGTACATGTAATTGATCAAGATTTTTAACTCGCCACCAGTAAAATATCCTTTATCCAACAAAACCGTGTTTTCCTTTTCCCTACACCTAACGTTATAACCCATTTAAAAGCCCTCTTTGATAGTTTATCTTAGGTGCTTACGCCTAGTGGAGGAGGTTTTCGATCCTTTCCCAAGCCTATGGTAATCTATTTGCTATGACAGGTAGTGAGAGATATTTTCCGTTTTCATTTATGAGATTTATTTTGATGACACTTGAGAGATGTGAGTATCTAAACACTACTTGTGAGGTGCTAGTATGTAATCTCCGTGCTTATTATGATTGAAGTGGAACGATTATTTGTTGTAATTACTTTTATGTTAGCATTAAATGACCCCTAACTTGTATTTTGATTAGAATAAAAGCGCATTTGCTTGAGGACAAGCAAATCTCAAGTGTAAGGGTATTTGATGAAGCGAAAAGTGTACCGCTTTTAAGGGGTCATTTAAGCCTTAAATCGTATTTATTTGATCAAATATTGCCCTAAATCGTTCCTTTTGTCATTTTAGGTACTTTTGAGGAGAAATCTGGAAAAGGAGGCATTTTGGACGTTTTTGGAGCATTAAAGTGAAGAAAACGGCAAAGTCTCAAAAATCGGCTAAAAGTTACTCTTGACGGCGTCAAGATTTACTCTAGACGGCGTCATGCCTTGGCAAGAAAAGTTGGATGTGAAATTTACTCATGACGGGCCAGTGAAAATAGCATGTGAATTCTGACGGCGTCACGCTTTAACTTGATCGAGGGCGTCACGGCTTAAATCATAAGGGGACGGCGTCACGTTCATGGTTAGACGGCGTCAAGCCTTGATAAGCCAGAATGGATTTTTGAAGAGCTAACGAGGGACGGCGTCAAGAAGGTCATCCGGGAACCCTAAAAGCGGCGAGGTGACGGCGTCACACTCCATAAGGTGACGCCGTCAGATCCAAAAATCTATATATAGTTTTCTAATTTTTTGTCATTAGAGAGAGCTTAGTGTGTGGAATTTTGGGATAAAACCCTAAGACGATTTTAGCTACTTTTTCAGGGCTTTTTGCCTTGAGATCTTCCATGTTTCATTGAAAGATAAGTTATCAATTAATCATTCAATATGTCTATGTGTTGTTTGATTCTATCTTATTCTTGTCTTTTGTTTAACATGTTAGGCTAATTTTATCTTGTGTTTGCTTAGATCTAATGAAACCTAGCTATTGATTATTGGTTGTTAGTGTGTTGTTAGTTGTATTGGATGATTGTTTATCTATGTTAGGCTTAAGAAAACTGGCTAACTCCCTATTCGGTAACTTGCTTGAACGTCTTAAGAAACATGAACCAAATGCGTACTAAAGGTTTTTATGGTTGTATTTAATGCACAAGCGAATTCTAGTGATCCCATGTTAGGAGCTTCCTAGCCGGCTCGACATAGGAGTGAAGTAGGAGCTTGTAGAGTTGGGGAAGTAAGTACGCCACCCCACGAATGGTATTAAGGAATACACCCGTCATCCACGCAACTAATGCACACTAATTAACCGGTAAAAGATAGTTAGGGAGTAAGGAAATCTAAGTAAACACATTTCTCTACACATAAGTTTCTCACCACATTTTATTTTCAGTTATTTATTTTATTTGCATTCGTAGTAATTTGGGTTAGTTGACTAGCAACTAATTCCGCCCACTCTATCAAAACCGAGATTTTACTTGCTTTCATAAAATTATAAAAACATAAAAAAGAATCTTCCTCAACCCTTAGACCTAATTAGAGTAGCCTTTCATACCTAACAAACACTATTCCCTGTGGAGAACGATCAATCCCCCGTACTTACCACTACACTATACTACATCGGTCAGGTACACTGCCTGGTGGGGTTGTAAGCCTCTTGAGATCCCTCGAGAGGTAAAACCTGTTGTAAGGTTACAAAACCACGCAATCAAGTTTTTGGCGCCGCTGCCGGGGAATAGTTATTGTTTAGGTTGAATTTTTATTTCTATTAGGTCTACTCACTAGATTCCTTTCTAGTGAGATTTTTATTTTATTTTTCTAGGTTTTCTTTAGTCTATCTTATTTCTTTGTACTTTTGTTTGTGATACCTTCCACTTACCACATGAGTAACATTGGTCATTTGATCCCTGTTATTCGTGTTTTTCGCCGTGCAAATTTTCAACTACCCGTTCCCGCCCCCATAGTAGCAAACAACAACCTTTCACCCGACCACCACTTTGGTAACAATTCTGAGATGGAGGAGTCTGACCATGAGAATGACTATGTTAGTCCATTTTACTACTCAGACTCCGATGAGGATATCGGTAATGGAGAAGTAGTTAACGAGGAATGGGGAAAAGAGGAAATTGATCCCTTTAAGTATGTTGACCCTAGGACTAAGATCGAAAAGGATAGCCTCTTTAACATGCAATTCCCGTGTAAAATTGGTTATCATGATTTTTATGCTTATCTTAACTCATCTTTGCCTATGAACATTATCTCTCGCGCTAATTATAATAAAATCATGGTAGATGAGCTTGAATATCAAGGAGATAACATTGTTGCTAGGATTAAGCCACTACACGTGTTCGTAGGAAGTTTTGTGTATTTGGTGGATTTTATGGTTATGGAGAATTTAGGAGAATTTATCGATGACAAATTAACCCAAGTCATTTTTGGAGAACCCTTCAAAAGGTTGACCAACCTTGACGAAAAACTTGTGGACGGGTTAATTACATTCTCGGATGGGGATGAAGATTTTGTCTATCAAATGCCCCGAGCACATCCTAGGTTTAAGAACTACCCCATTGAATCTTGCAATAGAATTATGCCTATCGACTTGTTAAGTGAGAATGATAAGAGGAAGGGGCTCAAATATCCACATGAGAAAAATAAGAGATATTATCATGGATGTTTGGAGCTGAATGATGAATACAAGAGAGATGAGGCAACAATTAGATGGCTCACACTCGGATACGTGAGCATAAGCGACACTAGATGAGCCTTACTTTGAGTCTAGCTACAAGACTCGTTAATAAAGAAAAGCGCTTCTTGGGAGGCAACCCAAGCTTTATTTGCTTTAATTGCTTTGTGTGTTTATTTATTTATTTGTTTGATTTTATTTTCCGTATGTGTGTTTAATTTTTATCATTATTGATTCATGTTCAAAACTAATTTGTGAAAATGCTTTATTTTGTTTTTAACTTCGTCTTAACTACATATAAAGGTATTTTGCAAAAGTTAAGTGTAAGGGAAATCTAAATCGGTTTATTAGAACACAAATGAACATGAATCATAATAATATTAAATTAGCATACATATTAGTATTTGTTTGAGTCAAATGCTTGTATCGAGTCATAATGATGTTTTGCAGGATTTCCAGGAAGTAAGGTAAAGGTTTTTCCAGAAATTTTCCGGAAACTTAAAATGAAAATTTTTGTCAGGACATTTCTGACGGCGTCAAGGTTTATAACCTGACGGCGTCAGATTTAATTTCCAGAAATTTTTGAAAGTTTTGTTTTCATAAAAAGTTTTTATTAAAATCTCCAACTTATAATCTCCAGGAATCTGCAAAATTATCATTCCACAAGCATTATATCCTTATATATAGATTTTTCCCGCCGATGTTATGCAGGTTTTCGTGTTTGTTTTCTCAGGTTTAACAGGTTATTTTGGACAAGGAGATGTTTATGGAATCAAGCTTGTGGCGATGCATTAGTCATGGAGCTTCAACATTCTCTTTGGAGGAAGATCTAACCGTGTAATTTCACTATCCACCGAACGAATCAGGGGAGTATTTGATTTCATTCTTTTACTTTTTTTCTTTTACATCTTGTTATTTGAACATTGGGGACAATGTTCATCTTAAGTGTAAGGGGAGGGTAAAAGTACGATTTTAGAGAATACTATTGCGCTTGATTTTTGTTTGTTTAATAGTAGACGTGTAATAAAACTGAGAGAAATACCTGTTAGGGTAATTTTAGTGCCAAATTTAAAATTTTTTACAACATATAGGAGTGAAACTTTGATCTTAATGAGCGTCTCACGGATAGGAGTTATATGACTAGCACAAAAACCGTACCACTAAAAAATTTTCCACCCCAAATATGTGAGGTTCACCCCTAGAATTGGTAGGAAAAGCATTTATGCTATGATGTGTGTACCGGTAGCACTTAGATTCTAGAACTTGCGTTAGGACCATTCCGAGGCCACAAGTGAGACTACATTCGTGTAGTTAGATTTACTACATGATAAGAGGCATTAGGATTAACCCATTGTTTTACACCTGTGTTTTTGTTATAATTACATTGGCTACATTGGTCAAGTAATTCTCCCACACCCTTTGCGTTGTACTCATTTTTAGTACACGATACCCCTAGTACACCCCTCAGAGCCTATCTTTTCGTTTCGACCTTTAAGCATTTTACTTAAAGGAAGAATTTGTTACACCCCACTTAAATGTACACCCAAATCGCCTTAGCCTACCTTGTATGCACTCATTTTTAGTGCATTATTGTGACAACATTTGTTTAAACCCAAGTTAATTATCTAGTTGATTACATGGTTGCTAAGTCGAGTCATATCCTTGTACATATTGTTTTGGGACGATTGGGACTCATGGGTAAAGTACTAGTGTAATGGAGTAATGGGAAGAACAACATTATTACCCCCATATGTGCTAAATGTTTTAAAAGTACTCCAAGTTTTTCAATTATCTTAATTCGAGTCATTAGATTAGTATTTGTAAAGTTATGTAAAAATTCAAGTGTAAGGGGAATGCAACGCCCCTATGATGTATTATTTTGGATGGTAGGGCAAAAGTGTATGCAAAAAAAAAAAAAAAAAAAAAAAAAAAAAAAAAAGAGAAAAAGAAAAATAGAAAAAACATACGGACTACCATCCCGTTTTATTTTATGTTTGTTTTATATTTTTGTTATTTTGTTATTTCGTTTCTAGCTTAAGATCGAGTCTAGTCTTGGCTTAGCAACATTGTATAGTACATGTAATTGATCAAGATTTTTAACTCGCCACCAGTAAAATATCCTTTATCCAACAAAACCGTGTTTTCCTTTTCCCTACACCTAACGTTATAACCCATTTAAAAGCCCTCTTTGATAGTTTATCTTAGGTGCTTACGCCTAGTGGAGGAGGTTTTCGATCCTTTCCCAAGCCTATGGTAATCTATTTGCTATGACAGGTAGTGAGAGATATTTTCCGTTTTCATTTATGAGATTTATTTTGATGACACTTGAGAGATGTGAGTATCTAAACACTACTTGTGAGGTGCTAGTATGTAATCTCCGTGCTTATTATGATTGAAGTGGAACGATTATTTGTTGTAATTACTTTTATGTTAGCATTAAATGACCCCTAACTTGTATTTTGATTAGAATAAAAGCGCATTTGCTTGATGACAAGCAAATCTCAAGTGTAAGGGTATTTGATGAAGCGAAAAGTGTACCGCTTTTAAGGGGTCATTTAAGCCTTAAATCGTATTTATTTGATCAAATATTGCCCTAAATCGTTCCTTTTGTCATTTTAGGTACTTTTGAGGAGAAATCTGGAAAAGGAGGCATTTTGGACGTTTTTGGAGCATTAAAGTGAAGAAAACGGCAAAGTCTCAAAAATCGGCTAAAAGTTACTCTTGACGGCGTCAAGATTTACTCTAGACGGCGTCATGCCTTGGCAAGAAAAGTTGGATGTGAAATTTACTCATGACGGGCCAGTGAAAATAGCATGTGAATTCTGACGGCGTCACGCTTTAACTTGATCGAGGGCGTCACGGCTTAAATCATAAGGGGACGGCGTCACGTTCATGGTTAGACGGCGTCAAGCCTTGATAAGCCAGAATGGATTTTTGAAGAGCTAACGAGGGACGGCGTCAAGAAGGTCATCCGGGAACCCTAAAAGCGGCGAGGTGACGGCGTCACACTCCATAAGGTGACGCCGTCAGATCCAAAAATCTATATATAGTTTTCTAATTTTTTGTCATTAGAGAGAGCTTAGTGTGTGGAATTTTGGGATAAAACCCTAAGACGATTTTAGCTACTTTTTCAGGGCTTTTTGCCTTGAGATCTTCCATGTTTCATTGAAAGATAAGTTATCAATTAATCATTCAATATGTCTATGTGTTGTTTGATTCTATCTTATTCTTGTCTTTTGTTTAACATGTTAGGCTAATTTTATCTTGTGTTTGCTTAGATCTAATGAAACCTAGTTATTGATTATTGGTTGTTAGTGTGTTGTTAGTTGTATTGGATGATTGTTTATCTATGTTAGGCTTAAGAAAACTGGCTAACTCCCTATTCGGTAACTTGCTTGAACGTCTTAAGAAACATGAACCAAATGCGTACTAAAGGTTTTTATGGTTGTATTTAATGCACAAGCGAATTCTAGTGATCCCATGTTAGGAGCTTCCTAGCCGGCTCGACATAGGAGTGAAGTAGGAGCTTGTAGAGTTGGGGAAGTAAGTACGCCACCCCACGAATGGTATTAAGGAATACACCCGTCATCCACGCAACTAATGCACACTAATTAACCGGTAAAAGATAGTTAGGGAGTAAGGAAATCTAAGTAAACACATTTCTCTACACATAAGTTTCTCACCACATTTTATTTTCAGTTATTTATTTTATTTGCATTCGTAGTAATTTGGGTTAGTTGACTAGCAACTAATTCCGCCCACTCTATCAAAACCGAGATTTTACTTGCTTTCATAAAATTATAAAAACATAAAAAAGAATCTTCCTCAACCCTTAGACCTAATTAGAGTAGCCTTTCATACCTAACGAACACTATTTCCTGTGGAGAACGATCAATCCCCCGTACTTACCACTACACTATACTACATCGGTCAGGTACACTGCCTGGTGGGGTTGTAAGCCTCTTGAGATCCCTCGAGAGGTAAAACCTGTTGTAAGGTTACAAAACCACGCAATCATCACTCTCGCTGCCTGACGTACTCTCAATGCCAGAGCCACTCCTGCTCCCGCATGAGCAACTCCCGCTCCCGCCTGCGCCACTCCCTCCCGCGCCGTACCCGCTGCCGCCTCCTTCCTCACCTCGAAAACCAACCTGGCTAATAAACTCGTGTCATCGAGGGCTGCTTGAGACAAAACCCATCAACAAATCGAGCTGCTTCTGAGTTGCCGACTCTTTCTTCTCAGCTTTTCTGCTCTTCTTATCAGCTGCAACACTCTTCTTCTCAGCTTCATCAATCTTCTTTTGAGCTTCAGCAAGCTTCTCACATGACAATACGTCCCTTGATCATTAGTCTCGAACTCAATCGACTGTGGGCCGCTAAGTTCCACAGCTTTCTTGAGTGCCACGTTCTTCGTGGCTTGGCGTCGACGCGGCCTGCCGCCATCCCGACCTCCACTACCCCTGCATGTTAGCTTTTATAAAAGTGATGGTCATTTACATTTTATATTTTTGTAATGTGTCGTTGTGTAATTAAGTTAGAATAGTCAATGAGCTTTTAGTTAATCTAATAGGCTACATGTTAGTCCATAAAAGGCCAAAGCCCATCTTATTGTAAGAAAGTATAAATAGCCTCCTCCTCTCATTTGTAGAGGTTGGCCATTAGAGATGTGTAGTTACTTCTAGGATTGACACAGCTTACAAATGGATTTCAAAATATGGTAAACTCGTTAGCGCCGTGCTTAAATGAGTCCCAAAAGTTGTTGTCTAATCTGATCTCATTATGGCTTCTGGACACATCAGTTCAGGACCCGTGCTTTAAAGAAAGGAAAGTGCTTAATCAAAACTTTCGAGCACTTATCCTAAAAAATTTCAATGGCATGTAAGTATTTCAGCTTACAACCCGGGCTTAAACATTATGGCTTATGCACACATAAAAGTGCATAACCCATTTTTTAAAGAAAGGACCCTGTTGTACATCTTATGGCAACAATCCTAAAAGAAAAGAAGTTCTCACGCAAAGTTTATCAAAACAAACTTCTTAATCTTAAGCAAAATTTTATTCAAAATTCATCAAAAGGTTTTTCAAAACTTTTCAAAAATTTTGCTTAAGATTTTCAAATCTTTACTCCCCATTCGCCCCAAAGTTTACAAATATCAATACCTATGCACGTTTTGAGGGGGAGTATCTCAAAAACAAATTTGTTCCAAAAAGTTCATGCAAATCCGTTTCTCCTTATTAGCTTTCTAAAAACAATGATTTTTATTAATCGGTATCAAAAATATCATCGAAATGCTATTTTTGATGGGGATAAATGTGATTAAAATGTGATCGTGGATTGAATCTCAAAAAGTGCTCGACTCAGATTAACCCTCGAATTGACGAAAACTAAATGTCAGTAATCGAAAAGACTTGTCCGGGACGGGTAATAATTTCAAGATGGTTATCCAGTGATGTAAACGTATCTCGCAAAGGACTTCTGAGTAGAATGTACCAATTCGAGAGATAATCTTTTGATATGACCGGAACGGGTAATAATTTCAAGCTAGTCTGACTAGTGATGTAAACGTGTCTCGCAAAGGTCATATCAACTGAAAATCGATCAATTCAAATGTGAAAACTCTACCCAACATGTGCAAATTTATCTCAAAAATGCATGAGCACATGTGAAGGGGGGGGGGGGTATTTAGAAAATGCAAAACTCTCGAAGTGTTAACTAAAATATGTTTTATTCATAAACACTTTGAGAGATTTTCAAAAAGGTTTTATGGCATGTGATCAACAAATCTAGGATAATCATGGAGTAATAAGGTGATTATGGTTAGGTTATGTCCTATGATCCGCCAGGGCCGGAGGGGTCTACCCAAGGACAATTCCAATAGATTAGAATTAGAAGTCCTTAGGTATGATTGTAAAAAGGAGTAAATGAGAAAGGGAAAGAAGGGTTTGAAGAATTAAAAAGAAAAGTTTAATGAAAGGGTGAAAAGAAATAGCCCTCCATGAAAACTTAGGACAGAAACCGGGTCAATACATCTGCTATCGGTTATCACAAAGATGATACTGATATTGAAGACAAGACGTCATGGACCCAGTGACGCACTGCACAAACCCCTCCTAGCCACTCAGATATCTCTTAAAAGATATTTATTTCATTTCTCACGGAGAACACTGCATAATCTATCGGCCTCTCATTCCGAGATGTGTTGATATTGAAAAGGTGGCACTCTGCTCCATGCCTCCGACGACTAAAACCAAAACTCACATTATCGAGTCTAGAGATATGAGATTCATCAAAGATCTCTTAGGAACACTTCCAATATAATACACTTATGTTCGCCAAAAAGGACACAAGTTGTAGGAGTCTTAATGAGATCTTCAGATCTTGCCTTATATCGTGATGGTTACATGCTTCAAACGGTCTACAGTCGTGGGGTGATCCTCAGTGGCTCACTGAATCCTTGATGCACTTCGGTGTGTCTGTGTAAGCCCTTTCGTGGGTATCCGATTCAGAATGCCCTGGGCTAGGATTAGAAAAAGTCTTCACACTATGCTGTTGACGATCTCGAAGTCCGAACCTGTAAGCGCTGGACGATTTATTGCTAACTATTTTATGCAGGTACTGACGAAAGTCCATCTACCATCATCATATGTCTCAACATCTGCATCTCCACATGCTCATACTTATGAAGATCATCCTCAACAAAGCTCAAGTGAAAAAGTTCAAGACAAAAGGATCAAGTTAAAAACAAAGTGCTAAGACAACGTCAAGAAACTAATCAAGATGTCAAGAACAAGTTGAAGTATCAAGAGAGGATGAAATAAGTATGAAGTTCAAAGTATTATCAAGAAGTATGAGTATGATGGAGGAGATGTCATTGCAATCCTGTGAAGATGTTGATCGAAGGCAAGAACGACTAAAAGATGATTATGTTGAAGATCACAAAGCATGAAGGAACAAAAGAATCAAGACTATTCTACAACGACACACAAAGCTCAAGACAATGAAGACTAAAGATCTAATCATATGGAGCATCATTTGAATGACCATCCCTTAGGGGGAGATTGTTAGCTTTTATAAAAGTGATGGTCATTTACGTTTTATATTTTTGTAATGTGTCGTTGTGTAATTAAGTTAGAATAGTCAATGGGATTTTAGTTAATCTAATAGGCTACATGTTAGTCCGTAAAAGGCCCAAGCCCATCTTATTGTAAGAAAGTATAAATAGCCTCCTCCTCTCATTTGTAGAGGTTGGCCATTAGAGATGTGTGTGAAGGTGTGTGTGCTAAATGAATGAATGATTATCTCTCTAATTTCTCTCTCTAGAACTCTTTCATCTATCTTCTCTCTTATGCATTAGTGATTGTTGTTGAGTGTGATAAGATTGATCATAGGTCCTACACTGCCTCCCCCCATCCCCCCGCCCTACCTCCTCTTCGAGGTCGCTGTGATCTTGCAATTGGAGTGAGTGAAAACGTCATAAAGTAACATGTAACCAAATTCAAATGATCAAGTTTAAGTTTCTTTGAAAATAATCTAGAAATTCTTACCACCACGGCACCCGCTCTCAATATGACGGGGAGGGGAAGGTGGGTTACCAGCACCATCACCACCATGACTGCGCGCAACTGCTGCTGCCATCTGTAAAAGTACAAGTTGAATAACATATAGAAATTCGGGAACAAATTAATCACTAAAATCCTAAAACATTCACAAAAGTCTAACAATAATACACAAATTGACTAACATTCTAAAATCACATTCACAAATCGACTAACAATCACATATACAATTAATAGAATATAATCACAAACTCAACATGTAATAGATTTTCGATGCTCGATATATACTTAACAATCACTTTTACGACAAGTAACCGAACAATATACTAATTTTAAATGAACATAACATGTAACACAATCAATTTCACAAGTTAACATACATAATTTCAGCCAGCATGACCCGACACAATGCCAATGTTTCACAAGTTAACATAATTTCACAAGTGTAACTTAATCAATTTCACAAGTTAACATACATAATTTAACAAGTGTAACTTAATCATTATTGCAAGGAAAATAGTGTATCACAATGCCAATGTTTCAAGCACATGCATGCAACTACCCGTAGCAACATATATCTATTACACGAGTTCACCCAAACCTAGCTAGCATCTATTCTTATAAAGTACTATGTACGCGTGTATGCTATATGTGAAAGTAAATTCCCATCATCATCTCATGCCACTATGAAAGTCTATAAAATAAACACATTAGTTTCAACATCATATATAATCCATCATCATCTCATGCCGCTATGTACGCGTGTATTCTAGCAGGTCCAATACTTTAGCAGCAAACTAGTTAAGTCATAATTTCAGAATCTAGCTCTACTTCATGAGAGTATAAGATCACCTCAACTATTAACAACCCAACTACTAGAACCAACATTCAACTAATTCACACTAACGGTTAACTCATATAACACCAGCATTCAACTACGTACTAGAACCAGCATTCAACTAATTACACTTAAACCGCAAAGCATAAAAATGAAAAAACAGTACGGATATATAAACAACATACTGTCTCGGCTGTACGTCTCAGCTCTCGCTCTTGGGCTATGGTCTCTCGGGCTATATAAAAAGAGAGCACATTAATATATCGGTTGCTTAAAATTAAAGAGGTAAAACTGTTGACGGCGACATGTCGTCGAGATATCAAAAGTTAAAAAAAAAAAAAAAAAAAAAAAAAAAAAAAAAAAGACCACATTACCTATGTCTCGGCTGTCTCAGCTCTCGGCTCTCACTCTCGGCTGTATAAAAAAAAATGCTACATAATTTAACATTTACATTACATAAATTAATAAAAATTAAAAAAATAACAAAAATAAAAAATACCTGCTTCGTATGGAAGAAAAAGTGGGGAAGAAGAGGAAGAATTAAATAAGACAAGGGTTGAGGAAAGAATTAAACATGAGAAGAGGAGGAGGAGAAGTGGTGGTTTGCTATGGTTTGCAGTGGTGGCAGTGGTGGTGTAATGGTGTAGCGAATGTGATGGTGGAGACTGTGGTGGTGGTGGTGTACGGTGTTGCAGTAATGGTGTGGTGGTGGAGTACCGCTGGTGCAGTGGTGGTGGAGACTGTGGTGGTGGTGGTTAATTCGCCGGCGACGAGAAGGAGAGAACAAAAAATCGAGAGGGGGATCGATATGTGTCTAAGTGCTGACCAGATCTGTTTTTTGTTTATGTTTTAATTCTCCCGACAACATGTCGTCGGGACTAATGAAGTAACTTTGTCGTTTTGTTATTTGGCGGGATAAATGAAAATTTTGGGAGGGTTTTATCACATCAATACCGACGACATGTCGTCGGTAGGAATTGCATATACTAAAAAAAATATTTCTTTTGAATACTTTTATTTTATATATAATTTTAAATTAAATACTTTAATTTAAAATTAAATACTTTTATAAAATTAAAAAAATATTTAATTTAAATACTTTTATTTAATATATAATTAAAATTAAATACTTTACATCTAAAATTAAATAATTTTATAAAATTAAAAAAAATTAATTTAAATACTTTTATTTATTATATAATTAAAATTAAATACTTTAATTTAAAATAAAATACTTTTATTAAATTAAAAAAATATATTTAATTAAACGAATGAGCCGAGAAGATATGGTTGTACACGAGATGTTAAACGAATGAGCCGAGATGATATGGTTGTACACGAGACGTTAAACGAATGATCCAAGATGATATGGTTCTACACGAGATGTTAAACGAATGAGCCGAGATGATATGGTTGTACACGAGATGTTGATATAAATAATGCCTAAAAACATTATCAATACTTATTCGTATCTCTATGTTTTGATGATCACAAAATGTAAACTCATCAAACATAAACTTATTAAGTAAACAAGCATTTAGTTGTAAATATTCATTTCTACAACTTAATCACTTAAGGTATGAATGAACAAATGCTTAATGCATTATATGATCAAAGGAACATTTTCTTAATAACTAGATTTTTTATAAAATGACCCAAAACATTTTATATCTTTTAGAAAATCATTTTTGGTATTAAATAAAAATGTTTAATCTTTTATAAAATTATGAATTCAAATTTTCAACCAAAAATGGTAAAAATGTTCCAGAAAAACCTTCCCCACAAAAAGACAAATCTGGGCAACGGTCAGATGGGCGGCCCCCTTAAATATACAAGGCGGCCCCCTTAATTTTAAGGGGACCGCCCCCTATTTAAGGGGACCGCCCCGCTCCTCCAGCTGTCCAGATTTGCCTATAAATACTGGACTTTCCCTAGACTTTTTCTTCCCCTTTTGCACCCCAAATCTTCTGTTCTAAATCTCTTCTTATCTCTCTAAATCCTTTCTAAATCCTTTGATCATATATTCTTAAGCATTGGTTTTCAAGTGATCCAAGCTTCCATCATCCAAGTGCAAAAGAAGAATACTTCTATCAAACAAGACTAGAAGTATTACAACTTAGTATCATCTTGTTACTTAAGTTGTTAGTTTAGTAAACTTTGTAAATCATTCATTCATTTGTACAAGTTGTGTATATTTGTTAGATAGGTGTGAGCATAGTTGGTTAGGCTAGATTAGTGTGTAAGTAGTGAAGTTGTGAAGAAGTTAAGGTGTGTAAGTAGTGAAGGCGTGAAGAAGTAGAAGAGTATATAAGTAGTGCTAGGTTGTGAAGAAGTTGTGAAGCCGTAGTGAAGTTGTGAAGAAGTTAAGGTGTGTAAGTAGTGAAGGCGTGAAGAAGTCGTGAAGAAGGTGTGAAGCCGTCGTGAAGAAGTTGTGAAGCCGGTGTGAAGAAGTTGTGAATAAGTTGTGAAGAAGTTGTGTAGAAGTTGTGAGATTGGTTCTAGCTACGATTAGAACTCGACATTTAGCTTTGTGTCGTTAAACCGGTGTAAGCAAAAGTTGTGTAAGGTTTTCTCCGCCATAAGGGAGCTTGTTGACATAGTGAAGAAAACTCTCGAGTTAGGTGCTCGGGGAGTGGAGTAGGGCAAGGAAGGTGTCCTTGTAGCCGAACCACTATAAATCCTTTGTCTCACGGTTAGATCTTTCCATCTTTATCTTTCATTTCATTTCATTACTTTACTTGCATTGCTAATTTAGATTTACTTATATTTGTTCATATTGTTCAAGAGTTGAGTTCACATAAATTCGAATCTAAGTTTTTAAAAGTAAACAAAGTTTTCATAATAAAATTAAAAAGACGTAAAACTATTCAACCCCCCTTCTAGTTTTCCACAATTGGTATCAAGAGCCACGTCAAACAAGATTTTTAAAATATATTGTATTTTAAAACTTGAATCGATCTATGGAATCGGAAAAATATTTAGAAGGGCAATCTATGCAAAGATCACCGCTCTTTGAAAGTGATGGTTTTCTTTATTGGAAAAATAGATTCGAAACTTATGTGAAATCAAAAGATCTTGATCTTTGGCATGTTATTACCTATGGTGATTTTCCCCCTATTCAAAATAATCCTTTAACAAAAAAAGAGGAAATTGTACCTTTTGAAAAACAAAATGATGATTTGAAAAAGAAACTAGCTAAAAATAATGAGGCAAAAATGGTTATTTATAATGCGTTACCACGTAAAGAATACGAAAGGATCTTTATGTGTGAAACCGCAAAAGAAATTTGGAACTCCTTACTAATAACTCACCAAGGTAATAGTCAAGTCAAAGATAATAAAATAGATCTTCTTGTTCAACAATATGAACAATTTACGATTCCGGAAGAGGAATCAATAGATAATGCTTTTGCTAGGTTTAACACTATCATCACAAGTTTAAAAGCACTTGATGAGAGTTTTTCTAGTAAGAATTTTGTTAGGAAATTTCTTAGGGCTCTTCATCCAAAATGGTGGGCTAAAGTTACGGCGATTGAAGAATCGAAGAACTTGTCAACTCTTCAACTTGACGAGTTGATCGGCAACTTGAAAGTCTACGAAGCAATAATAAAGAAAGACTCCGAGATGGTCAAAGGAAAAAGAGAGCAAAGCAAGTAAATTGCATTGAAAGCTAGGAAGGAATCTAGTGAAGAGGATATCTCAACCTCCGAAAGTAATGACGAAGAATATGCAATGGCCGTAAGAGAGTTCAAGAAATTTCTAAAGAGACGAGGAAGATTCATAAGACAACCACGAGATGAAAGAAGATCGCTTCAAAGAAATAGGAATGATAACTACGGGAAAAGAAAGCGCTTTAGATGTGGAAGCCCAAACCATCTCATTGGCGAATGTCCAAAGCCATCGGGTCATGATTACCAAAGCGCCTTTGTTAGTGGAGCATGGAGTGATAGCGACAAAGACGAAGCGGACAAAGCAAAACAAGAAAAATGTCTTATGGCAAAGACATCAAATGAGGTACTTTCCGAAACCAAATACTTTAGTAACAAAAATCAATCATTAGATGAAAAGGATCTAGATAATGAATATAATAGGTTATGCAAATTAGGTAAAAAAGTCATGGCTAAAAATAAATCACTAAAACATATTAATAATCGATTAGAAAATGAAGTACTCGAATTAAAAATTAAACTACAACATTTAAAAAAAGGAAAAGAAGTTTTTTTAGAATGTAAAACATGTCTAGAGGTCAAAAATGAAAACGAAAAACTTAAAGATGAAATTTCCAAACTTGACAAGTTTAAAAATAGTAGTAACTCACTTAAGAAAATAATAAGTGTTCAAGGAACTTCGGGAGATGAAACCGGTCTAGGATTCAACTTAAATAATGTTTCAACTAGTAAAAATAAAAATGTAAAGTTTGAATGTCAATCTAGTAAACAAAAACCATTAGAGTCAAAAACTAAGTATATACTTATAAAAGATAGAAAAATACCTATTGCGAGTGATGAGGAAGTAAAAAGTTTTTATGAACCATCATTAAAAGCCAAAACCGGATTTTCTAAACCAAAATTAAGATCTAAAACTCCACCTCCAAATAGACCAAATAATCCTCATCCTCGGTCTAAAACCCCTCAACCTAGAAGAAATCAAGGTAGACAAAACTTTCCTAATAATAATAATCACCCAATTTGGAATTATTCACTTCAACCAAGTTTCAACCCATGGGGAATACTTTCACCATACATGCAAATGAAAACCATGTTTGGTTCAAACAATTTTGGACAAATGGGACAATGGGGACCAAGTGGCTAAATCGTCACTCATTGAATAATTTGGAAACTCATCTATGATTGGCTTCTATAAGTCAATATATCACCTTGAAGTATTTGAAGAAAAGCTGGACATAAGGTACGTTCTCTTGTTAAATTTCATGAGTAGTTACTTCATACATATTGTGAAAGCTTATTTTAGACCAACTTACATCTACTAAAATAAGTTACGTGATCGTTTATGGACTCTAGGTTGTTACACCTTTGATCTAGGATTTTGTCTATGACTAGCATGATGATAATATTGGCGGAATATTCAAACAAAGAATACAATACTATCACAACAAGGTTTTGTGAAATTCACCGTTTGTTATTACTCTTATCCCCAATGTTACATGATCAATTATAACACGATTACACTCTAATCAGGGATCAAAGATCCTTGAGGCTAAACAAACCTAACAACATTAGACCCCATGTCCAATGTTCATCAGACCCCATGTCTGATGTTCTCACACACACTCTTTAAGTGCTTTACATTTTAACACAACTTTGTGTTGTTGTAATTTGAGAGTACTAAGCACTTTGGTGATCACTAATCACATAGTGACACACTTTTATCTAAGGGGTATGATCTTCCTTTTATAACATAAGGAGATCATTACAAACTTTGATAAGTCTTTGGTCATCCACTTGCTTTAACATGTGTGAAGTTAATAAGATACAACATATATCTTGAGTGTTCAACTTGATGACTTGATAAAATATCTAGATATTATATTATGTATAAACATGACTTATACAAAATAAATATCTTCTTCAATCTTATCCGTCTAGCAGCAGTAATGACTCACTGATTAGCAGTAGCTCATTTGCACTAGCAGCAGGAACAGATACACTAGGAGCAGGAACAGTACACTACCAGCAGGAACAGATACACTACAAGCAGGAACAGACCAGCAGAAACAGATACACTACCAGCAGGAACAGACCAGCAGTAGAATCTACTTAGCGTATTTTGCTTATCATTTCAGTATTCTTCATGTTTCATTCTTCTTGTTCTGTGATCATCAAATCTATGAAAATATAATTCCCAACAATCTTCCCCTATTTGATGATTACAAAACAAATACGTTCTTGTATGAATTTCCCTAGACGAAGTAGAGAAATTGAGATAACTAAATCTCACCATGAATGAAACTATACTGTCTTCCCCTTAATTTATGATATACACCACATCTCTTCCCCTTTTTGTTATCAACAAATAGAGAATATTACAAATATGATCTTTACAACTATAAACTAATATTACAAATCCAGTCTATCCTTCTAATATCTCAAATTACCCTCCATTAAGCTTTCCGCGCTAAAAATGAACTTAAGACAGTAAAATTTTAAACCATTAGTAGCAATACTAATCAACAATAATAAGAATCAATAACTTTCCCTTATGGTGTTGCACAAATACAATAAATGGTTATACATCTAAACATTTAAGCTTCCCCTGAAACCCATATGTTAACCATTTCGAATCCTCCATTCTGTAGGCTTTTATGACTGATGAAGAAAAACCAACCATTACCAATTCGTTGATGAAATAAAATAAACCAACCTTGTGTCCTATATCTTGTACTAAAACCGACTTTGAATCTTGACTAAATCCTCATTTCCTATGAGACACTGAGCGCGAAAAAGCAACTCCTTTAAGTGATAGTTAACTAGGTCTTCGTCCATCCTCCCCTTGACCTATGAAAACTAGATTTAACAAGTCTCTGTCATAACTTCTTGAAGTACAAACAAGTTATCTTCTCAACAAAAGATATGATAAAACACAATTTTTAAAAATTTAACCTCAACTTCAAATAAGCAACAAATGACCTTTTTCACCAATAATAAATTGATAAACAAGCCTTTTTATCTTTTAAGAGCCAACTCTCTTCTGTGTGTGTATTCTTCCCCTTTGTGTGTGTAAACTTTGAAAGAAAACCAAAAATTCGACTATACCTCAACTGTTTCTGCAGCAGTATTCAACGATGCATATCTTGCAACCTAAGGCTCAGATTGAAGATCCCTCCAGTGAGAATCTACCTTGATATACCAAGAACCTTCAGTAAAAATTTCAGCCTGATCCAACGGTTAACGAAGGAGTTATCGCCTTTTGAAAATAGCTCTGCAGTGAGTTACGAAAATATGAACCAGATCTGAATTTTTCTTCTTTTTTTAGCTAAAACCTTTTCTTTTCCTAGATCCAGAGCCCCCCTCTCTGATACCAACTGTGAAAGCTTATTTTAGACCAACTTACATCTACTAAAATAAGTTACGTGATCGTTTATGGACTCTAGGTTATTACACCTTTGATCTAGGATTTTGTCTATGACTAGCATGATGATAATATTGGCGGAATATTCAAACAAAGAATACAATACTATCACAACAAGGTTTTGTGGAATTCACCGTTGGTTATTACTCTTAGCCCCAATGTTACATGATCAATTATAACACGATTACACTCTAATCGGGGATCAAAGATCCTTGAGGCTAAACAAACCTAACAACATTAGACCCCATGTCCAATGTTCATCAGACCCCATGTCTGATGTTCCCACACACACTCTTTAAGTGCTTTACATTTTAACACAACTTTGTGTTGTTGTAATTTGAGAGTACTAAGCACTTTGGTGATCACTAATCACATAGTGACACACTTTTATCTAAGGGGTATGATCTTCCTTTTATAACATAAGGAGATCATTATAAACTTTGATAAGTCTTTGGTCATCCACTTTCTTTAACATGTGTGAAGTTAATAAGATACAACATATATCTTGAGTGTTCAACTTGATGACTTGATAAAATATCTAGATATTATATTTTGTATAAACATGACTCATACAAAATAAATATCTTCTTCAATCTTATCCATCTAGCAGCAGTAATGACTCACTGATCAGCAGCAGCTCGTTTGCACTAGCAGCAGGAACAGATACACTAGGAGCAGGAACAGTACACTACCAGCAGGAACAGATACACTACAAGCAGGAACAGACCAGCAGAAACAGATACACTACCAGCAGGAACAGACCAGCAGTAGAATCTACTTAACGTATTTTGCTTATCATTTCAGTATTCTTCATGTTTCATTCTTCTTGTTCTGTGATCATCAAATCTATGAAAATATAATTCCCAACACATATAGTCTTATTAATCATTGCCTTAGGATATGCTTAGTTTGATAGGTTGCATTGCATTTACACTTTTAGTTATATCCGTTTTATGATTTAATAAACTAGAAACCCTTTAGTTAGCCCCCTAAGTATTAAATGAAGTATTCACTGTCGAACTCATTTAGCCTTCTCAAATTTAAAATGGAAATCTTCTATGTCCATTATTAGAAAACTCATGGTGATGAAGTGAAATGAGTTAAGTGGATTAATCATTAACATAGAAGTATGTAAGATCCTACGAAAATCCGT
Source organism: Artemisia tridentata subsp. tridentata (assembly GCA_021014915.2). NCBI lineage: Eukaryota > Viridiplantae > Streptophyta > Magnoliopsida > Asterales > Asteraceae > Artemisia > Artemisia tridentata. Next base: position 437,827,982 of record CP139507.1, on the reverse strand, counting down.
TATGATAATCTTTGTTAATTAATAATAACCTCGACTTACCGTTTAACAAAACCCATTTTTACGGGAAAATTTAAAATTTTCTTTTATTATTAGCATTACCACATTTCGTTTTGACAACATACATTAAATGACCACGCATACCTCGAGACTCAGTGTTTCACAAAACCCCATCTACACTAATACCATATTCTACAAATTTCCCTTTTCACTAATTATGACTAATACAAAAGTCACATTATCCCAAAATCACAACTTATCTAAATATAGCACACTAATTACAATTAAATTACACAAATTCCTTTTCACAAAAACAAACCAATCGGACTGAACTATACCCAGCCCATCACAGCCCAATCACCACTTCCGCTTGCACACGTCCAGCCCAACTTCCAAGCTACCTTTTATTTTGAATTCATACCTAATTCGATATGCTAAATCACCTCCAAAACACACTTCGTACGTTAAATTTCTAAACGCGACCTACACGAATTTTTGCACCATCTTACTCACAACCTACGAGACTTCGTGCAGGCCAAATCTCACACTTAGACAACAAGTATTTCTATGACTTTGAAAGTCCATTTGTTCGTCCCAAAATTTCCCATACATATAAACAAAACTCGACTGTTTGACACTCGATTTTTCCTACACCTCACGAACGCTATTTTTAACATATTGGAAGGTTTAGAAAGTGGTTAGGACAACAGTAGGTAAGTTAAACTTGCTAGCTCCATTTGTTAAACTAGTAAAATACAAAACATATACTTACATATTGCAAACACATATTGCAAATACAAAAATAAGATCACCTACCTACCTAAGATATTTTATGGCCAGCAAAACATGCCACCTTCACAAGTACTAGTCACAAAACAGTAGAACCAAATGATTGATTTGAAGTCTTCTAGTCAATACGAAACGTGTGCAATTCTTGTATATAGTCTACCCTTCATTGGCCACCTACACTACCTACCTCACCTTCCCTTTCAATCTCACAATACCCCTTAAAAACCAGGAAGTATACCATCCCAAGTTAAGAAGCAAATCGAGTGAGAAAATCGTCTAAACTCACTACCTTGTATTATCAGTCGAACCCCAATCTCTCCTTACCATCTTTTACGAACACACTCACTCTTCATCATACACAACCCACCATGTTTGTACTACAACCATCTCACAAGACACCTTAAAAGTCCAGAAGCGGTTCTTGTCAATCGGGTTCAAGAAAACAAGTCGAAAGACATATCTTTAGTATAAACAGTCTAGTTCTAGAACGAGTTGTGTTCCACTCGACTGCCACAACACCTTCATTACCTTGAAAATATAGTAAGAATCTAACCTCTCTTTTGTCTTCTCATCTCACATGCACACATTCACACCTACATATTCCTTTCGAACTTATCATTTTTTTTCTAGTACGTATGATAAGATCACAAACCACCCCTAGTGACAATCTCCACTGAGGGGGGGATTAGAAGCCACAAACACACTCTAGTACACGTTAAAAATCTCATGCATCATTCTCTAGTTTATTCAAGCGTATAACATGTCACGTATGTATATATATCCATTATCACATATTACATGCATTCAATATTTTAGGGTAACCTGCGTAAAATGACGAGGCTCCATCTTGGAAGCCTCGACAGCCATTCCGCACATACACTCACACGTTAACTTTTCATTTCATGCAAATGTTTATAATCCTTATATCATACGTTGAAACTAAACTTGAGGACATTTGAATTTATTTTAAGAATTTTGCACACAAAAACCCTTCCCAGCCGCTCCATATGTGACCCCCTAACTCACAAATCGAATAAATGACCACGCCCTATTTTTGCTCGACCTAATAGAACTCCCAACTAACTATCATTTTCATATAAACATCAAGTGAGAATAACTGAGAAACAACCATTTAAAAACAGCCACGCTAGTCATAGAAAAATTAGCTCATTTTCGGAAATAAATCAAAGATCGGTTGGGCTAAAAATCGAGCCCAAAAAACATTTGAGTATCAGCAGTCCAACAGACCCATATGATACATTTTTAGAACCACAAAAATAGCCCAAGTTCAGGCCCAAAACTATTTTCACGCCCTCGCCTCTAAATTTATTAATGGGCCTTAAGTAAATCGTTAACTGGCCCATTAGTACAAAAATAAGCTCTTTTCGGGAATAAGCACTTGGAATAAGTTAAAATGAACTTAATAAAGTTATAGAAATTTTCAGAATATTTTTCCCGTTGTTTTTATGCAAAAAGGACTAAAAATGTAACGCGATCTAACCGGAAGGACCAAAACTGCCAAACTGTGAAACTTATGGACTAAAGCTGTGAAAACAGTTTATAAGGGACTTGATTTGACATACCATTGAACCCCGAGCCTTATATGGACATATGGACAAGATTTGGACTATTATTGGACGTTGGACTTAACCAAGGACTAACGACGTAACGCAATCGCAGTTAGACTAAAAAGTATAAAATCTGAAAAGGACAAGGACCTATTTAATTTCACTTGACATTCTCAGTTTATTTTTCATTTTGCACCCTTCATTTCATATGCATGTTTCATTTTAAGTTATGCATTATTTAAAGTTTCGCTATTAGAAATATTAGTGACTTCACTTGCATATTATTTCAGCATATTTCGAGAAAGTAATATTTTGAGTCTATTAAGATAAGAATCAAGATAATATTATAGATATATCATATTTTTAACTTGAGGCATTTTAAGCATATCACACACTCACATCACCGATCAAATCGCTATACGATTTATCCTTTCCACATTCGTTATTAGTAGAAAGTTAGACTCTTAGACTTCGCTTATACTCAGGTTTCGTATCGAAGACGTTTCCGTGATCGTTTCCATAGATCTAATAATTATATCTTGCCAGATGCACTTCAGGTGAGTTCATGGCCCCTACTTTTACCGGTTTTCTAACTATTTTTGGGGGAGATACATGATTTAACTGTTTTAAGTTATTTATATAAAACTCTCATGATTTACTCAAAATCACCCACTATGCTTTACATGTTTGAATCATACTTGAAAGTAATACATGCTTATTATATGTGCAAATTGTCTGTTTAGCTCAAACACGGAACTTGGAAGATAACATTTTTAAGCTACTTGATGTAACATGATACTGAGGCTTATTGTATGCATTCATGTGACAAATGAATGTACTGTTACTTTATTATGATATTTCTACATTTCACTAGAAATAATTGCCAAGACTAAAATTACGCATAATTCATGCACCCTGAAACCTATATTGCCTAAGTTTACTTTATTGCCATAAAGTCCCTCGATCATGAGCCATTAATCACTGCGGTGAGCGCGAATATAGTGAACAGCTTCGAAACCTGTTAGAGGCTGACAACCTATCCCACTAAATACTTTGACGGAATGCCTTATGGTTAGTCGTATTTAGTCGCGATACACTATATTTGAGAAAAATAGGAATTGGCAAGTCACCTATTAACACGAGGGCTTAATCACCCATCAGTAACCCTGGTGGGGCACCGCCGTTTTACGGAACTGTTAACGTTTTGCGTGTCATGAGGCTTAGGGCAATATAACTTTATGAATATATGAATGTTTCATATATATCCTAGGATACAGCTGTATTTAGAAAGCCACCACTTTACACTGATAGATTTCAGACTCTAAATTTCTATTCCCACTATGTGATATGATTTTTGAATCCTGTACTTGAACTTTAATTGTTATCATATGTGACTTAAATGAGAACTCTACACAAGACAACCCAGAATGCTTGGTATATCGTTACCTTTAAAGTTGACTCAACATTCTATTTCGAGCGTATAACAACGTAGCTCAACTTCATTTATAATATGAAACTTATGATCACTTGCGATCATACATGAATCATTAGTGGATTTCTATTCAACTCATCTTATTATTGATATCATGAAAAGCTATTATTCATTTCGACAACCGCTATACACCTTTTAAATTCATTGAAAGAAAGTTATTTCTATCAAACTCCACGAACTCACCAACCATTGTGTTGACATTTTAAGCATGTCTTTATCTCAGGTTCACAATGAGCACGGATGGCACGGAGGATCACGGACAATTATGAAGGCTATAAATATCATTCGAAAACATATTTAATAAACTTTGAAACCACGGGGACCTTACTTTGTAAACTCTGATATTCGAATGATAAATCTTTTAAAACGACCAAATGGGTGATCGTTTTCTACTATTCAACTATTGTGCCATGAAGTAACACCCAAATTAAATTCCGCTGCACATCACGAAATTGGGGGTGTTGCAAAGTAAGATTAGATTTCTCGCGTTAGAAAACTATGGATGAAACAAGCTCTCGTAGAATATGGCATCAAGTTAGATAAGTGTGCGACAACAAAGGAGATATAGATGTTAGGTTATACCCCATTCAACACTCTCGCATCAAACATATAGAAGTTCGTCATCACTTCCTTATGACCATAGGATTTGTAGAAAAGGGTAGCATGTGACAATAGCCTTAACCAATTCCCTTGAGCATGAGATTTTTTTTTAAACAACCATTTTTTTTATCTAGGATTAATGGTATTTGTTGTCAAAAATCGAGTATCTTTAAAAATATACAGAAACTTCACATTTTGGAAAAATGATTTTTTTTGGACTATTTCACTTTTCTATTAACATGTTTTACTATCTCACCTTTCTTCTTAATCTATGTCCATAATTCTGTTTCGATCAAAGTCAAAGATTGGGAATTTTTTTTTCTTACCCATTCTTCATAAACATATTTTGAAATAAAACCCAATCTATTTTTATTCAAATAACTTTCACATCTACATAAAAACTCACTTTCAAACATTGTTGAATTATGCTAAAAACATTTCTTTAAATCATGCATGGTGATCTCATATTTGTCATCTATATTTATAAGAGAACTAGGTCAAATCAAGCGGACCATGGTTTGTCTATTAAGATTTTGTTTGTAACAAGTCTAGAAGTCCATGCTATCTTAAGTTCCCATTTATTGCACATAGGCACACATTAGGATCCCTCAAATAGTTCATTAATTGGTGTAGTTTATTGTTTCATTAGGATCCCTCACATAGGCACATATAATTAAGAAAATACTTGGTGTAGTTTATTGTTTCCTAGTCCATATATATATTACTTGCTTGATGAGTATGTTTACATGCTAGATGAAATTACTTGTTTGCTTAATCTCTTTAATTAACATGTTTTGCATAAATATCTATTACATTCTTAATTGCCTCAAAGAGTAGGAGTTGCTTGAAACTAAACCCAAAAACACAACCCTTTCTACAATTTTCTGCCAAAAACCCATTTCCAGCAAACTGGGAACCAACAGATGGGCGGCCCCCTTAATATTTAAGGGGACCAGCCCTATTTAAGGGGACAGGCCATCTGATGGTCGAAGGTGCTGTCTCCTTTTTTACTTTTTAGCCCATTTCATCCTACACTTCCAAAAATTCACAAACATATCTTATTCCAATCCATCCAACAAATTCTATTCATTCCTTAATACCATCAATCCCACACTATAAACACTCCCATTCCTCATAATCCTCCATCATCTCATAAATACTCCCATTCCTCATAAACAAACAACACCTCTACCCACATTTGTTCCCAACTATACTCCCAATCCTCAAGCTCATTCCAATGAACCCTTTCACAAACCTCATCATAATAACAAATCACCCATCTTTACTCCCAAAAATACCCATTCATCTCTTCCATATGATTCATATGAAGAGCATGATCAATCCCTAAACAATTATTCCAATCTCATTCACAACACCTCACATCTTATTCAACCTACCAATGTACCATCCAAAACACTCACCACTCTTAGAATATCCCCTTCTTCCATATCTCCATCCTCATCCACTCATAATTACCCAAGCTCACAAATGTCTCCACCACCAAGAGTATCACCACCACCTCCTACCAACTCACATGTTACTCCTCTGTTACATGTTCAAACATCCATCCCAGATAACAACCATACTCAACCATCATCACCTTTCTAAACCACCCTCCAAAATTTACCTTCCTAAACCACACCATTCTTACACTATAAATAGCCCTTTTCCATCATTAGTGTTCATTCATCCATCATAACAACCACACTCCACCATCATCACCTTCTTCCAAACACTTGAAGTTCATTGAAGAACTTAAAGAAGCCCATGAGCTTTGTGATCTTCTTGCCTTACATCTTGCTCAATTGGATCAACTCCCTTCTAGTCCTCCTTCATCACAAAAAAAACCTCAACCTCCACCTTCGTTCCAAACTACGCATCTCAACCTTAAACCAACCTCATTGAAACCTTTCAAAACCCTCATCATATTGGTCAAACATCCAACTTTACTTCCAACTACACCCCAATTTCTTCCACTTCCACCTAATGAGCAAATCCACATTCCCAACCAAATCCATGACCGTAGTGATCTCCTAGCTATGCACCTTGCAATAAGGGCCAACCTCCATCCTCCATCCTCACCCTACTCAAATTGCTCACCTCACCCTCACAATTTGAATCAAGTTGATAATTATGTCAACTATTGTTCTTGTTGTGTCCTTCTCCAAAAACAAATCATTGCCTTAAATAAACATTTCACTTGTATTGAGTATCTTCTTACTAGATCCCATCCAACATCTCCACTTGAGTGAAGATATTTCTTGGATCAAATATCTACTCACTCGTCCTCATCCTATTCCTTCTCTAAACCGATATAACATCGTTAGATCCTCTCCATCCGCTCCATTTCCCTCACCATCAAATAACTAAATACTATTCACATGCTTTCCGCTCCAAACTCTCCACCTCCAAACTCTCCACCTCCAAAAATATACCTCTATTAATCTAACATCCTTACCCTCACTCAACCAATTCCATTCCAAACACTCTACCATCAACCATCTAAGCATAACTGTATGCTTATTTTCCAAGCTTTCGTGTCGCAAGCAAGTCCGAAAGCTCTCTTTGGCAATTTAGGACCTTTTTCTTGTTATATGTTTCAAGCATACTAATTAATGTCTTGCTATATGTTCTTAATATTTGTTTGCCATGATTGTTGTCTGCCATGATTGTTGTTTTTATATTCCATATTTTGCTATGTATGCTTGTGCTTCTAATATTTTTCTTGCAAGTATTCCATATCTCGATTCCTTGGTGCCCTCAAACGAGGGGGAGCACACATCAAGGGGGAGTTTTCGCCCCGACAAATTTTGTATCTGAAATTTGTCGGCATAACCTTTTTGATTCTACAAAAAAGGGGGAGAAGTGAATATAAACTCCCTAAATACTTGTCCAAAAATAATGTTTTGGATTTAATGAGTTTAAGTTTTGTAATCATCAAAAAGGGGGAGATTGTTGTTATAAATAATGCCTAAAAACATTATCAATACTTATTCATATCTCTATGTTTTGATGATCACAAAATGTAAACTCAACAAACATAAACTTATTAAGTAAACAAGCATTTAGCTGGAAATATTCATTTCTACAACTTAATCACTTAAGGTATGAATGAACAAATGCTTAATGCATTATATGATCAAAGGAACATTTTCTTAATCACTAGATTTTTTATAAAATGACCGAAAACATTTTATATCTTTTAGAAAATCATTTTTGGTATTAAATAAAAATGTTTAATCTTTTATAAAATTATGAATTCAAATTTTCAACCAAAAATGGTAAAAATGTTCTAGAAAAACCTTCCCCACAAAAAGACAAATCTGGGCAACGGTCAGATGGGCGGCCCCCTTAAATATACAAGGCAGCCTCCTTAATTTTATGGGGATCGCCCCCTATTTAAGGGGACCGCCCCGCTCCTCCAGCTGTCCAGATTTGCCTATAAATACTGGACTTTCCCTGGACTTTTTCTTCACCTTTTGCACCCCAAACCTTCTGTTCTAAATCTCTTCTTATCTCTCTAAATCCTTTGATCATATATTCTTAAGCATTGGTTTCCAAGTGATCCAAGCTTCCATCATCCAAGTGCAAAAGAAGAATACTTCTATCAAACAAGACTAGAAGTATTACAACTTAGTATCATCTTGTTACTTAAGTTGTTAGTTTAGTAAACTTTGTAAATCATTCATTCATTTGTACAAGTTGTGTATATTTGTTAGATAGGTGTGAGCATAGTTGGTAAGGCTAGATTAGTGTGTAAGTAGTGAAGTTGTGAAGAAGTTAAGGTGTGTAAGTAGTGAAGGCGTGAAGAAGTAGAAGAGTATATAAGTAGTGCTAGGTTATGAAGAAGTTGTGAAGCCGTAGTGAAGTTGTGAAGAAGTTAAGGTGTGTAAGTAGTGAAGGCGTGAAGAAGTCGTGAAGAAGGTGTGAAGCCGTCGTGAAGAAGTTGTGAAGCCGGTGCGAAGAAGTTGTGAATAAGTTGTGAAGAAGTTGTGTAGAAGTTGTGAGATTGGTTCTAGCTACGATTAGAACTCGACATTTAGCTTTGTGTCATTAAACCGGTGTAAGCGAAAGTTGTGTAAGGTTTTCTCCGCCATAAGGGAGCTTGTTGACATAGTAAAGAAAACTCTCGAGTTAGGTGCTCGGGGAGTGGAGTAGGGCAAGGAAGGTGTCCTTGTAGCCTAACCACTATAAATCCTTTGTCTCGCGGTTAGATCTTTCCATCTTTATCTTTCATTTCATTACTTTACTTGCTTTGCTAATTTAGATTTACTTATATTTGTTCATATTGTTCAAGAGTTGAGTTCACATAAATTCGAATCTATGTTTTTAAAAGTAAACAAAGTTTTCATAATAAAATTAAAAAGACGTAAAACTATTCAACCCCCCTTCTAGTTTTCCACAATTGGTATCAAGAGCCACGTCAAACAAGATTTTTAAAATTTTTCAAGGTTGTGTTCTTATCATATCTTAAATGGCTGACAACGTTTAAAGATAACTTTTTTCGTTCATTCAGGTGACTACGAATTGACAAAACACTTGAAGGAGTTACGTTATTGTGCTCAGTGATTATTGTCAAGAGATTGCGATCTCCCTATACGTGGAGTATACGTTCGAAGTCGTTTTTAGTACAAGGCATAAGACACAAGGTTGGTTTCTTCTACTTCAGCATCAAATTGGAAATGATTCATTTTCTTCAACAATATATAAAGCCTATAGATTTGAAGAATCATTTTGTGTACATGCATCACTCGAGGGGAAATTTCTACTGTTTACATTCTCTATTTGTTGATAACAAAAAGGGGAAGAGATATTGTGGTGGCATAGCATGGTTTAAGGGGAAGACAAGTTTGTTTCATTCAGGGAGATGTTTACATCTCAACTTCTCTACTTCGTCTAGGGAAGTTCGTACACGAATTTGTTTGTTTTGTCATCATCAAATAGGGGAAGATTGTTGGGATTCTTGATTTGATGAGACAAAGTGAATATAAGAATGAAACAAAAGGGCTTAAAGTGACAAATGTTGAAAGTTCAAAAGAAAAAAAAGATTACTACGAGATCTTTTATATTTTTAGTATATATCCTTTGAAACCCTAGTATCTCTATTATATAAAGAGATACAGGGAATTAGTTTTCATAAGTCTAGACAAGATGTAGACGTCTAACAGGGGTGTGTGTGTGTGCCCTAGGGTGTGGTTCATTGTAAACGCCTAGAACTAGTTTGTTACCTCCAAGATCAGAGGTACCTTTGATCCTTGTTATAGGTAGATAACACGTTCTATTGTGATCGAATAGAGTTGGAGGTGATGGTGGAAAAACCTTGTTCATAATATTGTTGTTCTTATTGTTTATTCCGCTGCGTATCAATATTAAGTGTCCTAGATAATATGAGGTCTAAACAACCTCGAGCTATAAAAGATTCTACAGGTTGTACACGAGATGTTAAACGAATGATCCGAGATGATATGGTTCTACACGAGATGTTAAACGAATGAGCCGAGATGATATGGTTGTACATGAGATGTTAAACGAATGAGCCGAGATCATATGGATGTACATGAGATGTTAAACGAATGAGCCGAGATGATATGGTTGTACACAAGATGTTAAACGATTGAGCCGAGATGATATGGTTGTACACGAGAAGTTAAATGAATGATCCGAGATAATATGGTTGTACACGAAATGTTAAACGAATGATCCGAGATGATATGGTTCTACACGAGATGTTAAACAAATGAGCCGAGATGATATGTGTCACACCCCAAAAATGGCGCAGCGGAATGGCATTCACGGGGTATGACCTCATAGTCAAGAACACAAGGTGTCACAATAGAGAAATACTAAATGTATAACATAAGACAGATAATAGTCGTAAACTCCCACAACCGGGATACGTACAAAGATCCAAAATAGACATAAGTCTCAAAGGTAAGCAACGTCACTAAGGAATATCAAATGCAACTCCACGAGATATAACCCGGGAGGGTCTTGTCTTAAGTCTTGCTAAGCCAGTCAATACTCAACCTTCTAAGCAGCTTCAATAACGCCTGAAAATGGTACTAGAAAACGTCAACATAATGTTGGTGAGCTCGTAGGTTTAAAAGTAAGACCACTGAGCTGTGAACAATAGCGTAGGACAATAGTGAGCAAGATATACAAATATGAGCACATAGAAAAAAATCACAAACTATCACAGACGGCAAACACGTATAATTGATCCACACATAGTCTGGGTGCCACTTCCCCAAATGATATACTGGGTGTCACTTCCCCAAAGTTATATACTGGGTGTCACTTTCCCAAAGTTATATACTGGGTGTCACTTCCCCAAAGTTATATACTGGGTGTCACTTCCCCAAAGTTATATACTGGGTGTCACTTTCCCAAAGTTATATACTAAGGTTGCTAAATACGGTTGCACAAGGTTGTTAAACACAGGTTGCACAAAACAAAACACGTCACAGCATGTAATCGCATCAACACACATAATGCCCACGCAATATAGAAGGCGCACAAATTTAGTTCTATCATCCAAAACATTAAGCTATGTAACAACTTGGATCTAACTTGATTTCACAACTCATCAAACAAGAACTGTCATGAAATTAAGTCAGAAGTTGTTAGACAAACTTAATGTCTTAAGTGATAAACAACAAAATAAATCCACACCATGCTAATTACCTAGATATTGTCCACACAAATTTGATTCACACAAAAAGGGCACATATTGCAATCAAACGCACATATTGTCCAAAAACATGAAAACAGTAGATCACAGCATGAAAACATTTAAAGTATCATTTGAGTACCATTTTCCCCCCAAGGAAAACATAATGAAAAAGGGGCTACGAGAACTCACCTCAAGCAAGCAAAGCACAACAAGATCTACAGAAGTAAAGTACTCGGCAGCTCTCAAGTATCGGCACTCACGGACTCGGCACAACCTAATAATGTAAATTCGCCTTAACATAATCTCCAAATGTAAAAGTTCCAAAAGCTAACAATCCCAAGTAGAACCCTTTTAATTTCCAAAATCTCTTTCTTATATTAGTTACTATCGTTTGGTATCAACGGGTGTGTAGTGACGACACGACTTAGACTCAAGTGAACACACGCCAAGCAAAATGACCAAGACGTAAACGACTCAAAGTAAACTTCATATAGCAACACGACAATTTGAAGCAATACTCCAAAACAATCTCTACGACAACCTGAAAATTTAGTGATAAATCCTTAAGACTTAATATGTTACTTGAACGAATGGTCGGATACTTATCCGATTCGTCAACTTGACATTAATCCTATAATATCATCAATACTACTCTAATAATACCTCTTGTCTTGCGTGCCCTCGAAACATTTAATAACTCTTTATTATAAAACTTTCCGTTTTAAGTTATTAGTTTCGTTTAAATATTAAATAAACAAGTTATTCAATATTTGTTATATGAAACATTTTTATTTGTTTACCTTTCTTGTTTTATATATATGTTTATAAATTTTTGAATAAATTGGTTTTGAGTTATTATTTGTTTCGAGTCGCAAGTCCGAGTCATCACTCTCGGCTTATATAGTAATCACAATGTCTTATATCCAATATACTCTAAAAGTCCATGTTACGGCATTGTCGGAGTCAAACCGAGACTAGAAAGTCACGGTGACACCGACGTGGCACAAATAATCACAATTATATATATATCACAAATCAAATCTATATTTCGGTTACCGGCCCTAATCCTACGGCTCGGCAACTTTATCCGTAATCAATCTAACTCCAATCCACTTCTCGACCTAAGTTACACTTCAACAACAACATGTTTGCCGAGACCCTAATGGTCTTGGCCTACTCTTTCGGCACTAACAATAACCACAACAACATCAACCACAATAACAACCCAACCTCGACAACTTCAACCTCACAATACAACTTCAACAAAAATAACAATCCAATGCCGAGACCCTAATGGTCTCGGCCTATTCCTCCTTGGCACCAAGTGACACCAAACGGACCTAAGTCCCATTCGGCCACAACCTGCAACGACAACAACAACAACAGTCCAACAGCCTCAATCTAACCAAAACCAGAATAATATGAACAATCCCAGATTTTACCTTAATAACTGATGAAGCCGAGGGTTTTACCACACCCTCGGTTCGAGTGAAAACAACCCATGACCAACAAATAACGACACACTAGATTATAAGAAACGACCCAACTCAACATAACCACAGTTAATGTTTTGCCCACCACCAAAATAAATAACGACACGCTAGGCTACCAGATTCGACCAAAACAACAAATATACACACTAGGACTCGGCCTCAACGCGACCACAGTGTATACCCTAGACCACGACTTGACTCCTTATGACACGACACAACCAAGACGTGATACCAAACTGTTGTTATTGATTTCTTTTGTTAATAAAAACATAAAACCCATTAGTTTTAATCCAAAAATCACAAGTTTAACCACGAGTTGACTCGTATCCGAGTCAACCGACGAGTTTTGTCTCGTTTCTTACCTTTTCTCTTGTAGATCTACTCGTGTGAGGTGATAAAACGTGATGATGGTGAGGGTATTGGCGGCGGCGTGATGATAACGAGGTGGTGAGGGTGTTGTTTGGGCGCGTGAGTCACAGTAACAGAGAGAGGGAGTGATTGTGAGTGTTTTGATGGTGGTGGTACAGCTGTGGAGATGGCGGTGGTGGTGTTGTGGATGTGGCCGGCGGCGGCAGTAAAGAGAGGAGAGGGAGAGTGAGGTTGAAGATGAGATATGAAATATAATATGAAAGGGTTAGGGTTTGGATTATATAAACCGAAAATTGCAATTGGGTCCTTGTTGTAATATTTTATTTCACTTGAGGAGTCGGTGCAAGGACTAGCGGAATAATTTTTTTATTATTCTTTCCCGAGGTTACTAGTTTTTATTCCCGAAAAATGTTAAACATCACCGATTAAATTTTTAATCGTCACCGTTCGTCTTAAAATGTTTTTCCATTGAGTTTGATAATAAATACGTTTATGAAATAAAACGTGATCGTTTCTCGTTTAAACTCGACTTATTAGGTTTCCTAGTGCCAGAGTCGGAGTAGTACCTAAATAAATCGTCACGCAAGAACCTAGAAAATTCACGGTTGCTACAGTCTACCCCCGTTAACAGAATTTTGTCCTCAAAATTCAGTTGACTAAGGTCTGAACTTGCTCGGATAGTATTCACCCTTCGATTTGGTTGCACACAGAAGGTAAGGGTGTGGGTGTCAATCCAAATAGTACCGGGTGCTACTTCCCAATTGGTACTATCAATACTTCCTAACCACTAGAAATCACTCAAAAATGAAACCACATAAATATCACACAATAAGGCAAGCTTTCCCGTCCTCGAGTGAAGCCGTCAAAAACCTTAGGCATCTTTTCGGTAGTTTAAGTTGAGCCTTAACTGTAATCTAGCTTAACCCCAAACTCATCAAACAAGAACTGTCATGAGATTAAGCTAAACCACAAGTTTAAGCTCAGTAACAACTTGATTTCAGCTTAATCTCACAACTCATCAAACAAGAACTGTCATGAGATTATGCTAAAATCAAGTTGGACCTGTCCTTAAACTACAGAACAACTTGAACTTAACTTAACTTCACAACTCATCAAACAAGAACTGTCATGAGATTAAGTTAAGTACCAAGTTGTAAGAAAAGAAACTCAACATTTTTGAAGGATTGGCTCAATTTTGGATCGCTTTCAAATAAACAACTAATAGATATCCAAAGAGAAGATTCAACTAAGAATGAGGTGCATTCATGTTTCCTCCAAAATCAATAGTGCTTGTCCTAAGTAGGCCTCCTAATGTCGGATGGTATGCTCACCCTAACCATCGGTCTAGGAATGGTAGGTCGTACTCCAATCTAACTGTGTTCCTAATGCGTCCTATATTGTCAACCATAATCGCGACGTGGACTGTCTTTCACGATTCGATATAATAGGTAAGGCGCTCCTCATGTATGTCGCTCTAATTGGATTTCTTATCATTGAATACTACGGAGGCATTAATCAAACTAAAAGACTTATCCTGTAACTCGAGTTTCCTGTATATCGTTCTCAACGCAGTTTTAGAGTTATCAGTCTCGTGCACTCTCAACTAATAATATTTGTGTTCGAAATCTTTCCTCGAGAAATATCACGTATCATGAAATTTATGTCGCTCCGGGAGTTAAGTTGATGAGTATCTCAATTCTTCAAGGAGGGGTAAATCCTGTTAGGTCTTTATGAAGTACTTCAGAGAGGTCTTAAGCACGCGAGGTATCTTTGGGTTTCTGCTCGTCTTACTAGGCGCACTGAAATAGGCGGTTTTATAGTAACTATCGAGTGATTAGGCTTCATGAAATGCCTCGTACATTCTTGAGCAAAATCGTTTAAAATTTTAAGCTAAGTAGCAACTTTAAACTTAATCTCACATCTCATCAAACAAGAACTGACATGAAATTAAGTTAAAAGTTGTTAAAAAGCTTACTCTTTTTTTTTTTTTTTTTTTTTTTTTTTTTTTTTTTTTTTTTTTTGAAGAAAAGAAGATTTTTAGTCAAAGTTTGGGGTTGCTTAAGAATGAACGGGTGGCATTTTAGCACTCCAAGATCTTACTACCAGGTGGTGAAGATTTGAACCATCTTATCGATTTCTAACTTTTTGGTCATACACTATATCAATCTCATAACTAAGAGCTAGGACACTAGGCTTCGCCTTTTACAGAGGCATGAACTAAGTGGGAACAAATCTATAATCGACGTCGGAATCAAACAGTATGAAAGTCTAATATCCATTTAAGGAGAACATACCCGTCACGAGGTTCGGGTCCTGGCGTCCTTCTTCAGCGTTCATCACAAATACCCGACCATGAGCTGGGTTGCCATTGTTCCCACAGTTTGCATTGTTTACACGGTTAGCATTATTTCCACCAATTGCTACAGTCTGATTCTGGTTGTTATGCACTGGCGCCTGTGTCCTACCCAACCTAGGGCACATACTACGAAGATGATTCGGGCTTCCACACTCATAACAAGTCTTCGGGTTAACAACATTCACTGGTGTCACTTGTTTAGCTACTGCCCTACAATCTTTTGCCATATGACCAGGTCGCTTACAGTTAAAGCATACTACTTGACATGGCCTAGTCTCTAGATGATGGTAATTGCACTTGGCACAATTTGGGTAAGGACCATGATACTCCTTTTTGACGGCACCAGATGCCGCAAATCCTTTTCCCCACTTAGCTTTCTTATTGTTACCATTTACTCCATTTTGCTTACTTGGCTCGCTCACGGCTTTCCTCTTCTCACCACTCTTAGACAATGTTCCATTCCTGATCATCTCATCCGTCAGGGTTGCAGATTTCAGTATCGTGCTCTGGATAGTAGCAGGCTTAGTTGCTTTCCCAATCAAAGAACAAGCAGCATCCTTCTTCTGATGACTCGCACACTCACTTATTTCAATCACTGACTCCATCCCTTCGACCCATCGAGTATAAGCTATCGCACCTCCACTGCCATTAAAGTCCACCGGTTTGCACGCAGTACATTCCTTGTAAGTACATCCTTTGTTACTGTTGCTATGGTTCCTGACATTGATGTGATCACTTCCACCGTCGCTGTTTCCACTCACGTTGTTCCCTTGGTTGCTGATATGGTCGCCAATTTGGGTGATGATAGTGGGTAACAGTTCCCGTAGTTGTTGGGCGATGATAGTAGCAATATCAGGAGTCTCGTTGTCGGCATCGTTGCTTCCCGTGCCACGACTTCCTGCCCTACCTCCTCGTCCACCAGTCCTTCCACCCCTCGGTGGTGGAATGCCTCGGTTAACTTGAGTCGACCTCTTTGGAGGCATGATTCTACAAAGCAGGACATTGGTAAACGTTAGATAGGAGATAGGTAGGATAGGTCGGCATACGTGTCGTACTACTACACTCAACTTCCTATCTGACAATCCATGAATTTGATAAGTCCATGCCGCATCATGTTATCGTAAAAACGTTGGCCAGGCGTTTTTAAGATAGCATCATGCTGCATTTACTTATCATCATCACTTCGTGTCATACTCTACACATAATCGCACACGAAATTCCTATAATGCAAACTATATGAGGATTCTTAGGTTATAGTCTAGGTTAAACCACCTAATTCTCTATAACCTTGGTCTCTGATACCAATCTGTCACACCCCAAAAATGGCGCAGCGGAATGGCATTCACGGGTATGACCTCATAGTCAAGAACACAAGGTGTCACAATAGAGAAATACTAAATGTATAACATAAGAAAAGATAATAGTCGTAAACTCCCACAACCGGGATACGTACAAAGATCCAAAATAGACATAAGTCTCAAAGGTAAGCAACGTCACTAAGGAATATCAAATGCAACTCCACGAGATATAACCCGGGAGGGTCTTGTCTTAAGTCTTGCTAAGCCAGTCAATACTCAACCTTCTAAGCAGCTTCAATAACGCCTGAAAATGGTACTAGAAAACGTCAACATAATGTTGGTGAGCTCGTAGGTTTAAAAGTAAGACCACTGAGCTGTGAACAATAGCGTAGGACAATAGTGAGCAAGATATACAAATATGAGCACATAGAAAAAAATCACAAACTATCACAGACGGCAAACACGTATAATTGATCCACACATAGTCTGGGTGCCACTTCCCCAAATGATATACTGGGTGTCACTTCCCCAAAGTTATATACTGGGTGTCACTTTCCTAAAGTTATATACTGGGTGTCACTTCCCCAAAGTTATATACTGGGTGTCACTTCCCCAAAGTTATATACTGGGTGTCACTTTCCCAAAGTTATATACTAAGGTTGCTAAATACGGTTGCACAAGGTTGTTAAACACAGGTTGCACAAAACAAAACACGTCACAGCATGTAATCGCATCAACACACATAATGCCCACGCAATATAGAAGGCGCACAAATTTAGTTCTATCATCCAAAACATTAAGCTATGTAACAACTTGGATCTAACTTGATTTCACAACTCATCAAACAAGAACTGTCATGAAATTAAGTCAGAAGTTGTTAGACAAACTTAATGTCTTAAGTGATAAACAACAAAATAAATCCACACCATGCTAATTACCTAGATATTGTCCACACAAATTTGATTCACACAAAAAGGGCACATATTGCAATCAAACGCACATATTGTCCAAAAACATGAAAACAGTAGATCACAGCATGAAAACATTTAAAGTATCATTTGAGTACCATTTTCCCCCCAAGGAAAACAAATGAAAAAGGGGCTACGAGAACTCACCTCAAGCAAGCAAAGCACAACAAGATCTACAGAAGTAAAGTACTCGGCAGCTCTCAAGTATCGGCACTCACGGACTCGGCACAACCTAATAATGTAAATTCGCCTTAACATAATCTCCAAATGTAAAAGTTCCAAAAGCTAACAATCCCAAGTAGAACCCTTTTAATTTCCAAAATCTCTTTCTTATATTAGTTACTATCGTTTGGTATCAACGGGTGTGTAGTGACGACACGACTTAGACTCAAGTGAACACACGCCAAGCAAAATGACCAAGACGTAAACGACTCAAAGTAAACTTCATATAGCAACACGACAATTTGAAGCAATACTCCAAAACAATCTCTACGACAACCTGAAAATTTAGTGATAAATCCTTAAGACTTAATATGTTACTTGAACGAATGGTCGGATACTTATCCGATTCGTCAACTTGACATTAATCCTATAATATCATCAATACTACTCTAATAATACCTCTTGTCTTGCGTGCCCTCGAAACATTTAATAACTCTTTATATAAAACTTTCCGTTTTAAGTTATTAGTTTCGTTTAAATATTAAATAAACAAGTTATTCAATATTTGTTATATGAAACATTTTTATTTGTTTACCTTTCTTGTTTTATATATATGTTTATAAATTTTTGAATAAATTGGTTTTGAGTTATTATTTGTTTCGAGTCGCAAGTCCGAGTCATCACTCTCGGCTTATATAGTAATCACAATGTCTTATATCCAATATACTCTAAAAGTCCATGTTACGGCATTGTCGGAGTCAAACCGAGACTAGAAAGTCACGGTGACACCGACGTGGCACAAATAATCACAATTATATATATATCACAAATCAAATCTATATTTCGGTTACCGGCCCTAATCCTACGGCTCGGCAACTTTATCCGTAATCAATCTAACTCCAATCCACTTCTCGACCTAAGTTACACTTCAACAACAACATGTTTGCCGAGACCCTAATGGTCTTGGCCTACTCTTTCGGCACTAACAATAACCACAACAACATCAACCACAATAACAACCCAACCTCGACAACTTCAACCTCACAATACAACTTCAACAAAAATAACAATCCAATGCCGAGACCCTAATGGTCTCGGCCTATTCCTCCTTGGCACCAAGTGACACCAAACGGACCTAAGTCCCATTCGGCCACAACCTGCAACGACAACAACAACAACAGTCCAACAGCCTCAATCTAACCAAAACCAGAATAATATGAACAATCCCAGATTTTACCTTAATAACTGATGAAGCCGAGGGTTTTACCACACCCTCGGTTCGAGTGAAAACAACCCATGACCAACAAATAACGACACACTAGATTATAAGAAACGACCCAACTCAACATAACCACAGTTAATGTTTTGCCCACCACCAAAATAAATAACGACACGCTAGGCTACCAGATTCGACCAAAACAACAAATATACACACTAGGACTCGGCCTCAACGCGACCACAGTGTATACCCTAGACCACGACTTGACTCCTTATGACACGACACAACCAAGACGTGATACCAAACTGTTGTTATTGATTTCTTTTGTTAATAAAAACATAAAACCCATTAGTTTTAATCCAAAAATCACAAGTTTAACCACGAGTTGACTCGTATCCGAGTCAACCGACGAGTTTTGTCTCGTTTCTTACCTTTTCTCTTGTAGATCTACTCGTGTGAGGTGATAAAACGTGATGATGGTGAGGGTATTGGCGGCGGCGTGATGATAACGAGGTGGTGAGGGTGTTGTTTGGGCGCGTGAGTCACAGTAACAGAGAGAGGGAGTGATTGTGAGTGTTTTGATGGTGGTGGTACAGCTGTGGAGATGGCGGTGGTGGTGTTGTGGATGTGGCCGGCGGCGGCAGTAAAGAGAGGAGAGGGAGAGTGAGGTTGAAGATGAGATATGAAATATAATATGAAAGGGTTAGGGTTTGGATTATATAAACCGAAAATTGCAATTGGGTCCTTGTTGTAATATTTTATTTCACTTGAGGAGTCGGTGCAAGGACTAGCGGAATAATTTTTTTATTATTCTTTCCCGAGGTTACTAGTTTTTATTCCCGAAAAATGTTAAACATCACCGATTAAATTTTTAATCGTCACCGTTCGTCTTAAAATGTTTTTCCATTGAGTTTGATAATAAATACGTTTATGAAATAAAACGTGATCGTTTCTCGTTTAAACTCGACTTATTAGGTTTCCTAGTGCCAGAGTCGGAGTAGTACCTAAATAAATCGTCACGCAAGAACCTAGAAAATTCACGGTTGCTACAATATGGTTGTACATGAGATGTTAAACGAATGAGCCGAGATGATATGGTTGTACATGAGATGTTAAACGAATGAGCCGAGATGATATGGTTGTACACGAGATGTTAAACGAATGAGCCAAGATGATATGGTTGTACACGAGATGTTAAACGAATGATCCGAGATGATATGGTTGTACAGGGGATGTTAAACGAATGATCCGAGATGATATGGTTCTACACGAGATGTTAAACGAATGAGCCGAGACGATATGGTTGTACACGAGATGTTAAACGAATGATCCGAGATGATATGGTTGTACATGAGATGTTAAACGAATGATCCGAGATGATATGGTTCTACACGAGATGTTAAACGAATGAGCCGAGATGATATGGTTTTACATGAGAAGTAAAACGAATGAGCCGAGATCATATGGTTGTACATGAGATGTTAAACGAATGAGCTTAAATGATATGGTTGCACATGAGATGTTAAACGAATGAGCTGAGATCATATGGTTGTACACGAGATGTTAAACGAATGATCCGAGATGATATGGTTGTACACGAGAGGTTAAAAGAATGATCCGAGATGATATGGTTATACACGAGATGTTAAACGAATGGGCCGAGATGATATGGTTGTACATGAGATGTTAAATGAATGAGCCGAGATGATATGGTTGTACATGAGATGTTAAACGAATGAGCCGAGATGATATGGTTGTACATGAGATGTTTAACGAATGAGCCGAGATGATATGGTTGTACGTGAGATGTTAAACGAATGAGCCGAGATGATACGGTTGTACATGAGATCTTAAACGAATGAGCCGAGATGATATGGTTGTACACGAGATGTTAAACGAATGATCCGAGATGATATGGTTCTAATCGAGATGTTAAACGAATGAGCCGAGATGATATGGTTGTACATGAGATGTTAAACGAATGAGCCGAGATGATATGGTTGTACATGAGATGTTTAACGAATGAGCCGAGATGATATGGTTGTACATGAGATGTTAAACGAATGTGCCGAGATGATATGGTTGTACATGAGATGTTAAACGATGAGCCGAGATGATATGGTTGTACATGAGATGTTAAACGAATGAGCCGAGATGATATGGTTGTATACGAGATGTTAAACGAACGATCCGAGATGATATGGTTCTACACGAGATGTTAAACGAATGAGCCGAGATGATATGGTTGTACATGAGATGTTAAACGAATGAGCCGAGATGATATGGTTGTACATGAGATGTTTAACGAATGAGCCGAGATGATATGGTTGTACATGAGATGTTAAACGAATGAGCCGAGATGATATGGTTGTACATGAGATGTTAAACGAATGAACCGAGATGATATGGTTGTACACGAGATGTTAAACGAATGATCCGAGATGATATGGTTCTACACGAGATGTTAAACGAATGAGCCGAGATGATGTGGTTGTACATGAGATGTAAAACGAATGAGCAGAGATGATATGGTTGTACATGAGATGTTAAACGAATGAGCCGAGATGATATGGTTGTACACGAGATTTTTAAACGAATGAGCCGAGATGATATGGTTATACATGAGATGTTAAACGAATCAACCGAAATGATATGTTTGTACATGAGATGTTTAACGAATGAGCCGAGTTGATATGGTTGTACATGAGATGTTAAACTAATGAGCTGAGAAGATATGGTTGTAGATGCGATGTTAAACGAATGAGCCGAGATGATATGGTTGTACACGAGATGTTAAACGAATGAGCCAAGATGATATGATTGTACACGAGATGTTAAACGAATGATCCGAGATGATATGGTTGTACACGAGATGTTAAACGAATGATCCAAGATGATATGGTTCTACACGAGATGTTAAACGAATGAGCTGAGATGATATGGTTGTACATGAGATGTTAAACGAATGAGCCTAGATGATATGGTTGTACACGAGATGTTAAATGAGTGATCCGAGAAGATATGGTTCTACACGAGATTTTAAACGAATGATCCGAGATGAATGGTTGTACACGAGATGTTAAACAAATGATCCGAGATGATATGGTTGTACACGAGATGTTAAACGAATGATCCGAGATGATATGGTTCTACACGAGATGTTAAACGAATGATCCGAGATGATATGGTTGTACATGAGATGTTAAACGAATGAGCCGAGATCGTATGGTTGGACATTAGATGTTAAACGAATGAGCCGAGATGATATGGTTGTACACGAGATGTTAAACGAATGAGCCGAAATGATATGGTTGTACACGAGATGTTAAACGAATGATCCGAGATGATATGGTTGTACATGAGATGTTAAAAGAATGAGCCAAGATGATATGGTTCTGCCCGAGATGTTAAACGAATGAGCCAAGATGATATGATTATACATGAGATGTTAAACGAATGAGTCGAGATGATATGGTTGTACATGAGATGTTAAACGAATGAGCCGAGATTATATGGTTGTACATGAGATGTTTAATGAATGAGCCGGGATGATATGGTTGTACATGAGATGTTAAACGAATGAGCCGAGATGATATGGTTGTACATGAGATGTTAAACGAATGAGTCGAGATGATATGGTTGTACACGAGATGTTAAACTAATGATCCGATGTGATATGGTTCTACACGAGATGTTAAACGAATGAGTCGAGATGATATGGTTGTACACGAGATGTTAAACGAATGATTCGAGATGATATGGTTCTACACGAGATGTTAAACGAATGATCCGAGATGATATGGTTCTACACAAGATGTTAAACGAATGATCCGAGATGATATGGTTGTACATGAGATGTTAAACGAATGAGCCGAGATCGTATGGTTGTACATTAGATGTTAAACGAATGAGCCGAGATGATATGGTTGTACACGAGATGTTAAACGATTGAGCCGAGATAATATGGTTGTACACGAGATGTTAAACGAATGATCCGAGATGATATGGTTGTACACGAGATGTTAAAAGAATGAGCCGAGATGCTATGGTTCTGCACGAGATGTTAAACGAATGAGCCAAGATGATATGGTTATACATGAGATGTTAAACGAATGAGTCGAGATGATATGGTTGTACATGAGATGTTAAACGAATGAGCCGAGATGATATGGTTGTAGATGAGATGTTTAATGAATGAGCCGGGATGATATTGTTGTACATGAGATGTTAAACGAATGAGCCGAGATGATATGGTTGTACTTGAGATGTTAAACGAATGAGCCGAGATGATATGGTTGTACACGAGATGTTAAACTAATGATCTGAGATGATATGGGTCTACACGAGATGTTAAACGAATGAGTCGAGATGATATGGTTGTACATGAGATGTTAAAAGAATGAGCCGAGATGATATGGTTGTACATGAGATGTTAAACGAATGAGCCGAGATGATCTGGTTATACACGAGATGTTAAACGAATCAGCCGAAATGATATGGTTGTACATGAGATGTTTAACGAATGAGCCGAGATGATATGGTTGTACATGAGATGTTAAACGAATGAGCCGAGATGATGTGGTTGTACACGAGATGTTAAACGAATGAGCCGAGATGATATGGTTGTACACAAGATATTAAACGAATGATCCGAGATGATATGGTTATACACGAGATGTTAAACGAATGTTCCGAGATGATATGGTTTTACACGAGATGTTAAATGAATGAGTCGAGATTATATGGTTGTACATGAAATGTTAAAGGAATGAGCCGAGATGATATGGTTGTACACGAGATGTTAAACGAATGATCCGAGATGATATGGTTCTACACGAGATGTTAAACGAATGATCCGAGATGATATGGTTGTACATGAGATGTTATACAGAAAAACAAAAATCAATGGCGTTAAAGAAGTCTCGTGAAATACTTAAGTTTTCACAACAACAACAACATTTTATTAACAACAACAACAACAACAACAACAACAACACTACATATGAAGATTGTCCAAGTCACCTAACAGCTTATGGAGTATTGCAGCCGACTGACATGCGTGGTCGGGGTCGTCGGGATTCGTTTCCATTTCAAGTCTTGCTTCCAGCATCCTTACTCTTGTCTCTAGCACCTGTTTTTGTGATTCCAGCATGTTTACTCTTGTCTCTAGCACCTGTTTTTGTGATTCCAACATGTTTATCCTAAGATCTTTGTCATTACAGTTTGAGCACTCTGTTGGTGCAGATCCATCACCTTGAGATGTTGAAGCAGAAGAGATTACTCGTAACCGGTCATCAAATTCACTCTTCCATATAAAATATCCACATCCATGATCATTTTCTCTTGGCTGTTACATAATAAGGAAATGTTACGATTGTTTGAATATTTACATAAATAAGAAATGTATGATTGTTCACCTTCGAAAGAGGACATGCATAATATTTCCATCTAGAGGTATCATCTTGATGTGATGTTCTTAGTTTTATATTTCCTGTTCCACAAGAACACATAAAAGGATTATATCGCTGCATCTCAGGTTTTGAAATTGGTGTGAAGATAAGAGGTTTTGAGGTTGAGTGGTTTTGAGGATAAAGAGTGTATATAATATGTTTGGGAAGAAAATCCCGTCGACATCTCGTCGGGGTAAAACAGGTGGGAAAAAACCCCGCCCAATTATTCGCTATTATTCACAAGCGGGAGAAGACAAAAGTTAGGTCTAAATAAATCCCGACGCCGTGTTGTCGGGAAAATAACATTAATGCCAAAATAAATTTTAATCAAACGCTAATCAATCGCTAATTGCAATTATTTTTTGTGTTTTTATTTTGCTGACGACATGTCGTTGACAATATATTGGCGGGCAAATTTCCGCCCAGTTTTTCACCATGATTAGAAAAGTCAAACTTTTTCAATATTATCCCGACGACGTGTCGTCGGGATTTTATCAACCTAAAAATTCAACGCAACCTTGGCTCGGTCAAGCCAGTTTTTTGTCGTTTAGTGTAAAATGCCGACGACAATATGTCGTCGGCATTTTGCTTGTCGCCCGTTCTCTCTTTTCTTATAGTGTGGGTCCGCCTATGAACCAACATCATCATCACCAACTCAACGTCATATCTGCATGATACGTGCAGGGATCTGTCTAATCTGCAGGATCTGTGGGTCCTGCACCAACAAAAATCTTGTCGTTTTAAATGGTCATTCAACTTTTGTTTTAAATATTTCATATCTAGAATGCATGAGGAAGAGCTGAGCCAAAAACCCAAGAAGTGCAGCAAGTACTTTAGGAATTTGGTGTCTTTCTATTTGGAAAAAAAGGAATATGTTTAATGGTTACCTAAAGTATTAGGTGTCTTTCTATTTGGAAAAAAAGGAATATGTTTGATGGTTACCTAAAGTATTATAACACTCTGAGCATAAAAATGATTAATGATGGTTTTTTGATGCAAGAATGGCTAATCTATTTTTCATACAAGATCAAGTTTGAATCATTTCTTTAAGAGGAAGATTATTGCTAGTTGGAAAAAGAATTTTATAAAACATTTTATTAAAATGAAAGTAAATAAAATTACGTGAATGTTTATAAAATAATGTAAGGTATTATAAAATGATGCAAGAGTTTTATGCATTGTGTATGATAAACTTTCTTTGATCATTAAACAAGTTTTATAGATTTACATTAATATGCTAGAGGGGATGTTTGGTACGAGAGAATGATAAAAATAGAATTGGAGCTAAGAATGTAAATGTGGAGAAAGAGAGTAAACTTGAGAATACATAAGTTACTCTTTTGTTTGGTTCGAACATGGAATGCACATAATGAATGGGCCAAAAAAATCATTCTCGTGTTTGGTAGGATTGTGACGATTTCATGAGAATCAATATAAATTTAGTCACCCCTGTTCTTCTTTCAAACTACTACACCAACCATCTTAATAATATATTCATCATATATAAACCTTCTACAAGCGTTTGTAATTAATATATTCGTCATATAACTCTTTGTGTGTGCATAAATCTAAATTTGTTTAAGACAGTTATATAAAAGTTAACTTCTAAAAAGTATGGTCATCTTCCTAAAACTGAATAATTGAAGGTTGCTAGTATTTGATTCCCTGAATTTTCATTGAACCCTCGAAGATGGATAATAGGGCGCGTTTAGTTAGGGGATTGTTTTCCACAAAATGTTTTGTGGAAAACAAGAAAAATAGAGATCGCGTTCAAATAATTGTTTTCTAACAAAATGTTTTGCAAAATACAAAATCCTCTATTTCCTAACTTAACAAGGAAACTTACAAAACAAATTTTAGTTGTTTTCCTTGTTTTCTAATAGCATTGTTTACTGAGAATAGTGACTATATCTATACATATAAAAGTTCCTACTGCAAGGTACGTGGGAACATCGAATGTGGCTGATGATTGTTCGTATTCAACCCAGAATTTCTCGTGATTCAAAATAACTAATCAAATCACCTCGAGGGACTGGACGTGATACCCTATCATTTTCATGAAAAGTGTTACGACATGCTATTGTTTGCGCACAAACACCCAAAAAAGAGAAAAACAATAAAGAAATTAACACATGGTAGCCTAAAATTCGGACAAATGTGATTCGAAATAATTAAGTAATGAAATCATCATAAGTGGCCGTATGCACAGGCCTATTATTTTTGTGTAATGTGCCGATATATGTTCGTATTTGCGTGTCCGTACCTAAGATCATAATGACATTCAGAAAATGAGTAAATGGTAGACTGGAACCTGAGTAATATTTAACAGGAGAAATACATTTACATATCCATGTCATATTAGTTAAATGGTCGCCGAAACTGGAACTCCGCTTACCTGTGGCTGTAACCCTCTCCAAAGTCCGATCGCCACCGATGAATCTTTTACCAACATTATCACTGCCACATGAATAAAAACTCACCATTAATTCCATGTTTTCCGACCGTGTTTCCGATACACATCAACAGAACCACGACAATCGATCAAGTGACACTCACAACCAGTAAATCCCTTCCGCAAATAATAAACTAAAAAAATCAACTTTTTTTAATGCAACGACTTTACAATTAAAGGTGACATGTGTTAACGTTAACCAACCTCAACTTTCTTATTTTGCTGCCCTTGATACTTTCGGTTGTACCCACCCGCTGAACCCACCAATGGAACCCATAAACTGAACCAACCGGTTGTACAACCACAATAAACCCACCCACTGAACCATAAACAAGGGTGGAACTATGTTGGGGAGGGTCCTGGCCCTCCCCCCCCCCCCCCCAAAAAAAAATTTGCGGCACCTAGTGTAAATATTATATGTTTTAGGGGTAATTTGGTTGAGTGTTACAAACAAATCCTGATTCCCCCCCCAAAAAAAATTTCAAGCTTCCACCACTGACCATAAAGTTCAAAAAATTTCAATTTCCATACGATGCATGCCGTCACAAATTCAATATTCAGTAGTATACTCTCTTTAGATACATGACTTAATTTATTTAATAATCAATTCTCCCTATTTGTTAAATACATGGCACTCTATTTTTTAAACAAATACATGACACCCATCTAATTCTTTTTCGCCCTACTGTATCAATTCCTTGTGTATTCCATGCCATATAATTAAAAAAGCATAAAGCAACAATTTGCTATGGTACCTGATGTACTCTTTTTGTCACCATGGAATTATCGGTTTGAAAATATGCAATCCCAAACATCCTTAAAACCTGCAGAATTGATAACATCATGGTAAGCCCAAACAATGTGATAAGTAGATTTGGAATGACATTGAAACCTTTTTTTAGTAAATGAAAGTTTAACATATGCAATCTTAAACACCTCTATAAGAAATTAAAAAGCGCCTTCATTATTTCATCTTTAGTGTTTGGGATTGCTTATTTTAAAGTGTTTATTTGTCACTTACGTAAATGAAAGTTTAACATATGCAATCCTAAAACCTTTATATACACCTCATCTTTTCTTTATCTACTTATTCAATATTCTTATAAGCAATCCAAACACCCTCCAAAATAGTAAAAATGACTTGAGACCTTCGTATTAGACCTAAATGCTTTATCAGGACTGCAATTTCAGAGAATAACCCGTGAATTCGGCCACTATTTGAAGCTATAGATGTAATATTAGGATTTCAGAAGGTATACATGATGTTGTATTGTGCGCTTTTTCTTGAAACAAACAGCACATGGATCACTAGAATTTGAAAGTGAATTACCGGTCCATCCACATTCTCTGCATGTACAGAAACAAAAGGCATGTCATGTTAACTATTATAGTCAAAAGAGGCAATTTTCATAATTGTAAATTATTCTTTAAATTAGGTTGCTATTATTTTCCTGTCCACGTGGTTACCAGTTCCAGATTGCAAGCACTCCAGGTATTGCTTTTTAGCGTTAAAAAAATTGTATGTACATGGAAGTTATTCCTATCATCCAAATCTGAATGACAACTTCAACCCCTAAGAAGCTTCACTAAGTAATATAACTATATCAACTTTCACAATACACTATACCAACACCAACCTAAACAGCCATTAGTATCCTTATCCTTGTACCATTACGCTACAACTACATTAGCCCAACTATAACAACCTCAAAGTAACCTTATTTTTTCATCCTATATACAATCTACACTACAAACCAAAAAATAAAAATAAAAACCTTTATCTATAGGAGTGCTTCACCACTCCTTAAAACCATCACTCGTCAAGATTAAGTATGTGACGAAGCATCTTCATCGCAAACTGATCATTGCCATCCCCACCAAACATATTCTTAAGTGCCAACTAACTATAATACACATAATCAATTCCTGCAAAAAAACATATAATACACATAATCAAAACAAAAAAGGTTTTTGATTGTGATAAAAAACGAAATTAACAAAACCCCTAAATTGTGACAAAACCCTAATTTCAGAATAAAAAAATATCGGAAACAAAGAACTCAAATAAAGTGTGAATCAACTAAAAGTAAACCATAATAAACAATAAAAATTTAAAAAACAAAAAAGAAAAAGAAAAACGTACATATCAGCAAATCCTAACCGATAACGTGGATCTTTGTAGGTTTTGGATTTGTAGAAGATGATAGATGAATCCGGTAATGTTTTAGAGATGGATCAATTTTTTTTCTTCCCGGATTTCGTTTGTGGATGTGGAAGAATAACGTTTGGGGGTGTGGAAGAAGATAAGATGGGTTTTATATCAAAGGGGGGCACTATTGCTTTTACTGTAGTTCCCCTCATAAACCACTGTAGCTACGAAGTCACTATAGCTAACAATCCCACTAAATGTTAGTTTGATATAATTTCTGGAGGTGTGCATACTTTGAGACTTCAAATATCGAATTGGAAAATGATTTGTATGGCTAATTGATGAACCTAAGAACAAACTTACAAATGTAATTGGTGGAACTTAAAAATTAGAGTAAACTGCAAAAAATGTCTTCGAAAAAAAACTGCAAATGTTGTTCCTAAAGTTTTAATTTTTTGCAAGTTATGTCCTTGAAGCGTTACTGTAGCTGCAAAAAATGTTTTTTTTTTTTTTTTTTTTTTTTTTTAACGCTCGTTAGTTTTGGCCGTATGAAATGACTATTTTACCCTCGCCTACTACATGAACATTTTTTGCAGTTTACTATTCATTTTCTTTTTGACTTCCAATCACCACCGCCCTCTACTACCAACAACCATCACCACCACCGTTGGACCCATGATAATTATTATAATGCAAATAATAGTGACTAGTACTATATGAAGTCATTGACTCATTTCCATCTGTACATAATTAAGTCATAATTGAGCTTGACATTTAGTATGTCAAAGCACTAGTCGCTATCATCCGTACATGGATTATCTCGAAATGAAATACCAACGGTGTTTAAAGCATATTCGAACATCTGATGAGATCTGATTCTTTGATTAATATACCAACAGTGGGGTTATTATGTTTTTGGACTCGTTTTGGTGGCAAAGCTTCAAGCAGAACAATACATACGGAAATCTGGCATAAAATTTACAATCATTAGGCCTGGAGGCTTACAATCATTATACACATCTTCTTTTTTTGAATATAAAAAATATATTGACTTTTGTTGTGAAATTGTCAGTTTTCAAATTCGAACCCCACATGATATTATATTGCAATTAAAACGTTAAACATATACTGGTTCTATTCCATTTTTTACGGTATCAGATAGTTTGTTCACACATTTTTTGGTTTTGTTTTGCAGATTATTAAATTTTCAAAGGGAAACTTGGGTTATATTCTCCATAATATAACTCATCTATGATGTAGAAAAATCATACCTTACGGTGTGTTCTCGAGTTAATTATGTAGATTAAGAGAAGAGAAGAGAATAAAGAGAAAAGAAAGGAAGATAATCAATTTATTTTCTATTATTCTCTTCCTTCCTCTTCCTCCCAAAAGTTGTAGGAAGATTTTTGACTAAAAATGCATCAATTCTTCTTTCCAGTTCTTTCATCTTGTTGTAAAAACCTACAACAAACCTGGAAATCTAGAGAGCGGATTACCGATACTCGAAGACGAACACACACCAACAGTTTGTTATATCGACAGAAAAGTAAACCTTGCACAAGTTAACCCTTAACCAAACGTTTATTGATTAAGTACGAAAAGAATGAGTACAATGACCCTCCCCCCTCACCTCCTTATTGTAGAGATGAGGGGGGAAGAAAACCAACCCTAAAAGAGTTGAACCGGCTGTCACAAAGGAGAAACCATGACTCGCGAATGCTATGACAAGGCCTATCGTTTGATACCCTATATATAATAGTTATAGTCGGTTATGCATTGTATAATGCATGAAACCGACATATAGACATTCCTATTTGACTACACATGAACCAATGTTACACTAAAGCCCCTATACTATAAACTATAGACTAATATGGATACTAAAATATTAACAATTTCCACCTTAGTACCATATTAGCCTACTCCGATACGCAGTAGCTTCAACCAGCACTGGAACCTCGGATAGGGGTGTGCCTTCATCCACATAGTAGTAGCGATAACCGCTACTAACATTAGTTTAGCTCCTGACTCTATCGAGAGTCCCTTTAGCCAAATAGCCCCCTTTGCAGCCTCCGTAAGTGTCATATACGCCGCTTCAGTTGTTGACAAAGCCTCCATGTGCAGCATCATAGCTTCCGAGCTTCCTGCACATCCTTGTATCATAAACCCGTACCTTTGTGATTGATCTACCCATGACAGTGATCGATCTACCCATAGCGTAGTCAAAATCCACAAAAACCTGTACGTATGTCTGTAATCCACGATCAGACCTATCCAACATACCCACATCTACAGATGCTATGTCAGGTCTCGTGCAGACCATCTGATATTCCCGGCTTCCAACCGCATATGTATATGAACACTTACCATTCTTTTCCACATCACAGTCCCCTGATAGACTACCCTCCAATGACAGTATGGAGTGTCCCTCCAACAAAGTCTGTACCAACTTACCGTTGTGAAACCTGGACTGTGACCCCCTCAGAGTATTACCACTCTGATCCCTGATGATCTCCATACCAAGTATATTTCCTTTTGCTTTATCCAGCAATCCCTTGGTATCCCAGATCTCAGTCTTGCATCCGCAAGAAAATACCATACTATCCATATAGAGAAATAGATGTATGAACATACCTGGTGTATACTCCCAGTAATAGTTGTGTCTGTCGTCACTGCTTTTCCTGCAACCGTTGCTGAGCACACACACATCTGACCGAGTATCCATTTCTTCTTTCAATCCAGTCTTCCACTTGGAAATCTCCTCACAAGCAACTGTATTATTGAAAGTCAATGACTCGTGTGCGTATATCTTCTCCACTGCAGCAACTGCAAAAGCAGCCTCATTACTGTTTTCTCTATACCTGTATAGTTCCCGTGCTGAGTGTTGCTCCCTATCACGTGCTGAATGATAGTCTATTAAATCCTGAGTTTGTACTTCATGTGAACCAGCTAGCTGACAGACATTCCCTTGAGATTCCACCTCAAATGTATGATCCCCAAGCGGTTCCACCTCAAACTCAACTCCCTGCAACACCTGCACTGAACCCGTACCTACACCAGAACCAATGAGAGTTTTCTTGTATTCCTTACTCTCATTGAAATCCATATTCCTGTAAAGCACTACCTTTGAAGTAACGTCATCAAACCTCCAAAGCTTATTACCCACTATACCTTTATGGTATCCCAGGAATATGCACTTGACCTTAACCGGTTCAAGCATCCCTTGCTTATTACTAGCAAGCCAACCAAAAAAACCCTAACATATCTATAGGCGTCTTGAATCCAATCGCTGATGATGGTGACCTATTCATGAGATATGTAGACATGGTTGTATCCTCTACCCAAAAAACCTTGGACAGACCAGACTGAATCAGAAAACAATGTACCTTAGCCAAGAGTGTCATATTCGTCTTCACAACCAATCCAGTCTGCTGCTGTATCCCTGCAACACCCAAATGTTTGGCGACCCCACTCTTCATACATTGTTGTGTAGACCTCTGATTACAAGACACAAGAAAATTACCTTCCTGATCTTCCTTCCAGTCTGAGATTCTCCTAACTGCTTCCTACCCTTCAATGTCTTCCCGGTCACTGCCTGACCGTCCAGGGTATATACGCAATTAGTCTTCCTTGTTCCTGATAAAACCACCAGTGAACCCTTTATAACCTTGATCTTGCCCGACTGCATCTTCATGGTAAAACCCTCTTTTTCAAGAGTACCCAGCGATATCAAGTTTTGCCTTAATTCCGGAACATACCTGACGTTGTCCAAAACGAAACTTGACCCATCCCTCATCTGTACTTGAACCTTATCCATCCCACGTACACGGCATTCCCTGCCATCACCCAGCAGTACATTGCCACCGTCATACTCCTTAAAATCAAACAAGTAATCTCTCCTGTATGTCATAAGGTATGAGCCCCCTGAATCCATTATCCAGTCTAATTACTTTTCAACACTCATAGCCATCATAACATCAGCATTGTCAAACCCATCAACTCCATAACCGGATACTTGATCTTTATTCCTGACAAAACCTTGAGATTTCTTGTGATTATACCTGGGACAACCCCTCTTCAAATGCTCCTCAGACCGACATATATAACACTTGAGTCTGCTGCTTCTTCCTTGTGACTTTGACCACGCACTACCTTTACCCTGCTGCATATCACTTTGATCAGACTTCCCCCTCACAAACAACCCTTCACCACCATCAACCTTTGCTCCCGTCATCTTCTGAAGTTCCCTAGAATGAAGTGTCGCGAGCACGTCTTCTAGCTTCAAAGTATCCCGACCATATAGCAAAGTATCCACGAAATTATCGTAAGACGATGGTAAAGATGTGAGTAATAATAATGCCTGATCCTCATCCGATATAGCAGCATCTATAGCCGCTAAGTCACCTACCAGCTTATGAAACTCATCAATATGTTCAGACCGACTCTTACCCGGATGCATGTGAAAAGTATATAGATTCTTCTTCAAGTACAAACGATTAGCTAAAGACTTTGTCATGTATAAAGTCTCTAACTTTTTCCAAATTCCCGCTGCAGTCATCTCCTTGGTGATCTCCCGTAGGACCCGATCACCCAAACACAAGATCCCTTTTGTGAATTTTCTTACACAAAAACCACAATCTAGCAAAGTTACTAGTGTGTGAAAAACTCTTGCTTGATCGATATAACCCTAAGAATAAACCTTCTTAGAAATCGATCAAAGCAAGAAACCCTTCAAAAACAAAAACCTTTCTTACTCAAATATCGATTGAACCTCGGAATCAAGCCATCCAACAAATCGACAACCCTTGAATCAAGAAAGTACCTAACGATTTTTGAAGTAACCCTTGTCGTACTTTATTTTTGCAAAACAGATTTCTTGTAACCTAAGAAACCTTGCAACCTCGACAAGTCTTGGACTTTCTTTTCTCCAACCCTTTGTTTATTCTGATAACTTGTGATATAAACCTCACAACACCACCGAATCAAACAAAATACCTTGTGCAATAAAAATACCATTCAAAGTACACTTTTTTTAATAAACCGAATATTTTAAAGCCTTGGACCTTTTCCTTCCAAGAATAAATAACGATTAATCAAACACCCCTTGAAGTTATTACCTTGTTTTTCCAAAAACCAAAAAACAAGAACTAACCTGATGCGTCTTTCTTCTTCGTCAATATCGTGACTAACCTGAGCATTCAAGAGTCTAGGTTTTCTCCTTTGTTGCAGCCGGTTTCAACTCCTTTAAGAGTTGGTTTACTTCCCCCCTCATCTCTATAATAAAGAGGTGAGGGGGGAGGGGTCATTGTATATCATTCTTTTCGTATTTAATCAATAAACGTACGTTTGGTTAAGTGTTAACACTTGCAGGGTTTACTTTTCTGTCGATATAACAAACTGTTGGTGTGTGTTCGCCTTCGAGTATCGGGTAATCCGCTCTCTAGATTTCCAGGTTTGTTGTAGGTTTATACAACATTCATCTTCTTAAAAAATCTTAAGAACACACATAAATTGTAACTTCTTTCCATATCATTTATTTTCTCTCTTAGATCAATCTCGAGAACACAGCGTTAGAGTGAACCTGGCGTTAAGGATGTTACATGCAACTAAAGATAAGCACTAATATTTTGAAAGGATATAATTAAATGAGGTAGTTTTGATGTCTTTTTTATTGATACAACATAGTTTAACAGGCACATGCATACCAGTGACAGTGACGTATATTTAACATTGTATTGGGGCCTTTTTCAAGGTTTTTAATAATATCTTCTAAAAATATTTTAACATTTTATAACTAACACAGCATAAATAATGTATATTATTTTATCACGCATGAATAAGGATATTAATAATGAACAATATTTTTATTAGACATAGATAAAGGATCTTATTAAACAGAATTTCGATGCATGCATGCGCATTACTAGTATATATTACCAGATTTTCACCCGGTCAATGAAACACATTCTTAAATCTTAACAGACATAAATAAAATATCGTATTATATTATACAGAAAGTCAGAAATTCTGAATTGACATAAATAAACATAAAATATCTTATATATTAGATAGAAATTCGATGCATGCATTTTATCAAATTCGATTATTATCCGGTCAATGACCGACATTGATTAATGATAACCAAGATGGACCGTACACCTTGAATAGTTGAATGAACTCCATTACAGAATTATAAAACTTAGAAGACTTGAAGTTTAACGACATTTAACTAACTTTAGATGTTTTACAATTAGGTAGTTGTTGATTTGGTTATGGATCAACTCCTGTCTTGAACAACTGTGTAGTATAATATACGTACTTCTAATTTATATAGGGTGAATGTGAAATTATCCCTTTTAGAAGAATTTTTTTTACATGATTTATGATTCTTAAATATCTCATATTCTTATAGTTAGGGAAATATTCCGAGAAAGACATAAATAAAATACCAAAACTTTATACAACATTGTTGTCACACATTTTTTGGTTTTGTTTCGCAGATTATGAAATTTTCAAAGGGAAACTTGGGTTTATATTCTCCATAATATAACTCATCTATGATGTAGAAAAATCATACCTTACGGTGTGTTCTCGAGTTAATTATGTAGATCAAGAGAGGAGAATAAAGAGAAAAGAAAGGAAGATAATCAATTTTTTTTCTATTCTCTTCCTTCCACTTCCTCCCAAAAGTTGTAGGAAGATTTTTGACTAAAAATGCCTTAATTCTTCTTTCCGGTTCTTTCATCTTCTTTTCTTTTCTCTTTTTAAAAAATCTTGAGAACACACATAAATTGTAACTTCTTTTCATATCATTTCTTTTCTCTCTTAAATCAATCTCGACAACACAATGTTAGAGTGAACCTGGCGTTAAAGATGTTACATGCAACTAAAGATAAGCACTAATATTTTGAAGGGATATAGTTAAATGAGGTAGTTTTGATGTCTTTTTTTATTGATACAACATAGTTTAACCGGCACATGCACACCAGTGACGTATATTTAACATCGTATTGTGGTCTTTTTCAAGGTTTTTAATAATATTTTCTAAAAATATTTTAACATTTTATAACTAACACGGCAAAAATAATGTATCTTATTTTATCACATCGCATGAATAACTATATTAATAATGAACAATATTTTTATTAGACATAGATAAAGGATCTTATTAAACAGAATTTCGATGCATGCATGCGCATTACTAGTATATATTACCAGATTTTCACCCGGTCAATGAAACACATTCTTAAATTTTAACAGACATAAATAAAATATTGTATTATATTATACAGAAAGTCAGAAATTCTGAATTGACATAAATAAACATAAAATATCTTATATATTAGATGGAAATTCGATGCATGCATTTTATCTAAATGGATTATTATCCGGTCAATGACCGACATTTTATAGTAAAACACAAAGATATACGAGTATGTAATTACATTGATTAATGATAACCAAGATGGACCGTACACCTTGAATAGTTGAATGAACTCCATTGCAGAATTATAAAACTTAGAATACTTGAAGTTTAACGACATTTAACTAACTTTAGATGTTTTACAATTAGGTAGTTGTTGATTTGGTTATGGATCAACTCCTGGCTTGAATAAATGTGTAGTATAATATACGTACTTCTAATTTATATAGCGTGAATGTACAATTATCCCTTTTAGAAGAATTTTTTTTACATGATTTATGATTCTTAAATATCTCATATTCTTATAGTTAGGGAAATATTCCGAGAAAGACCTAAATAAAATACCAAAACTTTATACAACTTTGTTTTGTCACACATTTTTTGGTTTTGTTTCGCACATTATTGAATTTTCAAAGGGAAACATGAGTTTATATTCTCCATAATATAACTCATCTATGATGTAGAAAAATCATACCTTACGGTGTGTTCTCGAATTAATTATGTGGATCAAGAGAAGAGAAAAGAAAGGAAGATAATCAATTTATTTTCTATTCTCTTACTTCCTCTTCCTCCCAAAAGTTGTAGGAAGATTTTTGACAAAAAATGCCTCAATTCTTCTTTCCAGTTCTTTCATCTTCTTTTCTTTTCTCTTCTTAAAAAATATTGAGAACACCCATAAATTGTAACTTCTTTCCATATCATTTATTTTCTCTCTTAAATCAATCTCGAGAACACAGCGTTAGAGTGAACCTTGCGTTAAGGATGTTACATACAACTAAAGATAAGCACTAATATTTTGAAGGGATATAGTTAAATGAGGTAGTTTTGATGTCTTTTTTTATTGATACAACATAGTTTAACCGGCACATGCACACCAGTGACGTATATTTAACATCGTATTGTGGTCTTTTTCAAGGTTTTTAATAATATTTTCTAAAAATATTTTAACATTTTATAACTAACACGGCATAAATAATGTATCTTATTTTATCACATCGCATAAATAATGATATTAATAATGAACAATATTTTTATTAGACATAGATAAAGGATCTTATTAAACAGAATTTCGATGCATGCATGCGCATTACTTGTATATATTACCAGATTTTCTCCCGGTCAATGAAACACATTCTTAAATCTTAACAGACATAAATAAAATATCGTATTATATTATACAGAAAGTCATAAATTTTGAATTGACATAAATAAACATAAAATATCTTATATATTAGATGGAAATTCGATGCATGCATTTTATCTAAATGGATTATTATCCGGTCAATGACCGACATTTTATAGTAAAACACAAAGATATACGAGTATGTAATTACATTGATTAATGATAACCAAGATGGACCGTACACCTTGAATAGTTGAATGAACTCCATTGCAGAATTATAAAACTTAGAAGACTTGAAGTTTAATGACATTTAACTAACTTTAGATGTTTTACAGTTAGGTAGTTGTTGATTTGGTTATGGATCTACTCCTGTCTTGAACAACTGTGTAGTATAATATACGTACTTCTAATTTATATAGCGTGAATGTGCAATTATCCCTTTTAGAAGAATTTTTTTTACATGATTTATGATTCTTAAATATCTCATATTCTTATAGTTAAGGTTATGGATCAATTCCTTTGATGTGATTGTGTGTTTTGATTCCTGAAACGATACCAAAAACAGCATGACATGGTTCCAAACAACAGAGACCTTTAGGATATAACCTTATCTTCCTCTGGTTGCTCAGAATTAAATGCATCAGATTTCTCGCTGAGTATCTCCTTCAACTTTGTTTTCAATTCTTCTTTGTTACCAACAATCTGAAAAGAAAATATCAGCTCAGGGTTATAAGAAAAGTGGTATTCTCTCTGTTCCTATAATAAATATGATACAGTAATATGAGTATTATTAAATTTGATTAATGTTATAAAATGGAGGCTTGTGCTAGTTAGCTTTAATCTGAGGGATTATGTTGTACTGTTGAACTGATCTTCATTAATCACAAAAGGAGAAAATGTTTCTAAGACAAACAGTGTGCGCTATCTTACTTTGGTGGCCTTTGTTTCCATCTTAGGTGGTTTAGGATTTCTATCAGGAAGCATTTCTCACATTCATCTATATAGAAATATAAGGGGGTGTTTGTTTAAGCTTATTGTTGGTCATTACTATATATATAT
Organism: Artemisia tridentata subsp. tridentata; assembly: GCA_021014915.2. Lineage (NCBI taxonomy): Eukaryota > Viridiplantae > Streptophyta > Magnoliopsida > Asterales > Asteraceae > Artemisia > Artemisia tridentata. The sequence goes on along the minus strand of CP139507.1, from coordinate 437,789,342 downwards.
GTAAAATGATGACCAGATTATTGGAAGCCTAATTCTAAGATTCTATGGTTGGTGGTCATTTCTTATAGTCTGTGTTCAACTCCATGACTAACGAATTTGTATTTTTAAGAATATTGACTAAGTAAGCTTCTAGAAATTTCAATATATAATGAGAATATCGGGTAGTTGTTGGTCATTTTATTTTACTTGGGATATCTCTGGTTTATAGTTTGTTGTGTAGTGTGTCGAGATTGATAATCCTTGTTTGTCACTTGCATTGACAAAGCAAGTTTCTAAGTTTTGGATGAAATACTAGTTTATCAAGTCTATTAATTGGGTGTTTTAGTTTGTTATGCAATACCATACCGAATTTAGAAAAATTCTTATAAATTAGATGACTAGTTTGTATGCTTGCATAAAGACTTTTCTTTTCTTTTCTACCCTAAATACATAACATGCAATTTTCACATAAATTGAAAAAGTAGAGATAGATATAAAATCTTCAACACAAGTATAAGTTGTGATCCAAAATTTTATCTAGTCGTGGTAATTTGACACAAATGACTTTCAATTCTAGCAAGTGTACGTAGTAGAATATTTTGTGTCAAAATTTTCTTGTTCATCACACATAGTATAGACATGTAGGATCTAAGATATTATCAATCATTGTTTGAATAATGCATTGATAAATATCTTTCCTCTCGAAAAACATTTACTTGAATTTCCTTCCATGCCTTCACATAAGTCCTAGCCACATAAGTACATAAGCTCTAAGAGCACTTAAATGACCTTGCAAACAAACGACTAGACATCTAACTTATCCTAAAAGATTTTTCTCCTAAGATGCATGTCAACTATGAACATCTAAACCTATCCTTTAAGCAATTTGGATTTTTTGAAAAATGTCATTCCAAAACCTAGTCTTGTTTGGTTTGTGACCTAAGTGTTCTTTTATTCAAGTCACCAATGACTGGTTCTATAGGATGACACCTCGCATCTCTCACTTTCTTAGGATTGCCTTCATCCGAAACATTAACTTGTAATGATGGCGACCTTTCTTGATCTTGAATTATTTATTCGTAGATCACATCATCTTCTATCGAAGGAGATGATTTAGGCTCGGGAAAGCTCTCATGAAAGGTCACATTGAGAGATTCCTCAATCATCATTATTTCCTTATTAAGCACTATGTATGCTTTACTAGTTTGAGAGTATCATAAGAATACACCTTCATACGACTTTGGGTCGAATTTGGTGTGATATTCTTTGGTATTAAGTATAAATACTTTACGACCAAATACCCTAAAGTACTCTAAGTAAGGCTTCCTATTTCTAAGTATCTCATAAGGTGTTTTATTAACGACTTTTCTAATGTAGACTCTATTAAAGATATAACATGCGGTATCTAGGGCATGACACCAAAACTTTTGTGGAATGGATTGCTCGTCAAGCATTGCACAACTCATCTTTCGTAACTTACGATGTGCTCTTTCAACAATCTCAAGCGATTGAGAAGTGAACGGGCCTGATAAGTTATAAGATATTCCATGTTGTTCACAAACGCTACCAAATTGCAATTTATCAAATTCACTACTATGATTTGTTTTTATTGAAACAATAGAACAATCAAGTAGGTTTTCAAGCCTTTTCCTCAATATATAAATTTTTTCTAAGACTTCATCCTTAGACACTAAAAATAATACCCAAGTATAATTTAAATAGTAATCGACAATCATCAAAGTGTAGAAGTTTCCTCCGTAGCTTTGGATTGAGGATAGACCATACAAATCCAAGTGTAGCAACTCTAAAACCCTATTAGTTGACACTTCATTTATATTCCTATTATTTGCATGTCCTTGAATCCCTAGACTACAAGTATCACAATAATGTCTTTTAAAGCTCAACTTTGATAAATTCCTTACTAACTCGTTGGAAGCTAGATTTTGGCCTAACCTTATATTGGCGTGACCTAACCTCCAATGCCAAAGCATTGAGTTATCCACCATGGATGTAATACATATGTGTTGTTTGGAGTTATCTCCCAACTTGCAAGTATACGAGTTCTTTCTCCTATGACCTCTAGCTAATACTTTACCATTTTTACTACTAGTGCAATCTACTTTAGTAAACTTAACCTCACAATCATCATCACTTAATTGACTAACACTAATCAAGTTAAAGTTGAAACCACTAACATGCTCAACAATGGTAATTTCTATGGAGTCATGAAGGTTGTTACCTTTACCGATGATTTTCCCACTAAGTTTGCTTCTAAATATGACTTGATTGTCGTCATACGCCTTGTATGAGGTGAACAATCTCCTATTCCCGGTCATGTGTTTAGTAAAACCGCTATCCACTATCCACTCGTCCGGTTTTAGATCACATTTGGAACATGGCTAGAGGACCCGAATAAAGAAAACGTGAACCAACATTCCCTACGGCGTCAAGGACTTTCCTTGCTTACGCTATAGAAGCTACGTCTTTAATTTTGTTTTGTCTTAGTTTTCTCTATAGCGTAAGGACATGTGTCTCCCTACGCAGTAGAGCTCTCAAATAAGTTTTTATTCATGCGTCTTAATTGTTACGCCGTAGAGGCTTCGTTAGCTGAAAATTTCTTTTATAGTTTGAGTCGGTTTTTACTATGTTTAGTGTACATTTTCCCCAAGATTTTACTTCCTTATAAATATAGGGATTGAGTTCATTGTTTAGCTAGGTATTTAGTCATTAATAAATCTTGACTTTTAGTCTTGAATCCTTTGTGATTTTAGTTAACCCGTATTAGAATTAGTGTTCACTCTTCTGTTCTACGTCAAAATTAATTGCTTACTATTAGAATGACTGCCACTAACCTCAAAGGAACCTAACGAACTAAAAAAATTTCTTCAATATATTGCATATATTTAAGCCTCGATAACTTTTGTTACCGTCTCACACTGGGCATTACAAAGGCTTATAGCAACTTTTGGAATAAGAACCGGAAACGTTTCATTTTGCACGTCTGAAACCTCTTGACCACGTAGAGTCTTCAACGCAGCTTCAATTCACCGAAACTTTCTTGAACAAGATCCCCATATTGCCAGAAGAATATAACTTGAAATCCGTCTTTTCCGAGAGTCTTATAAAATCTCTTTATAGTGTTGCATGTCGTTTGACCTGTGCAATGTGCAACGAGGCCAGAGGATTTTCGAGGACTACAACATACTTCTTTTAAAACTTTATTTCATCTCAATGATGAAAACACTAATTTAGTAAAACGTATATGACACACCATTCATTTTTGTTCGAATTAAAAAAAAATAAAAAAATACATATGTATTTTGACCAATTAGTCATATTTATTGCAGATTTTATCATGTAATTAAACATTTTACCATGTTAACTATCTTTTTCTTTATTAAATCTACGAATGTTTTAACACTCGTATGTTGTATGTTGTCAAGTGTATCCATTACTCAATAAAGGAGGATATTAAGCTAGAGTTTATTACACAATAAATTAAGAATGAAGAGTTAAGTCATTTAATAGTAAAAAAGAAATAGCCCAAGTAAAATAAAAAATTGTCAAGTGTAATATATTTTTGGACAATTGGCCATTATGTTTAGATTCCATGTACGAATCTACTACCATTGTTTTTTCGTATGAATTGTTAATGTTGTTTCGTTTCATTATGGAGTTTGTTTAATATTCTAGCTTTATTATAATGCAACTTGATCTAATTGACTGCTGCAAGTTTTGATAGCAGTGAGCCGCGAGAATTAGTATATAAACATTTCGCAACCACCTATTCTATTTCGTGCTCCACAAACTTTTCTTTTTTGGGTAAAAGGTTTTAATAGGTAAATGTTTTGTTAAGGAAAAAAAGGTCGAATCTGATGGTTAACTAACTATCGATCTTTCATACTAAAGTGTATCAGATGATCAATCGTCCATATGTGTTCTTTTGGATAAAAGGTTTTCACTCCCGGTAAATAAAAATGAGAAGGGTGAAAAAATTATTGCATAACGTTCATATATGTTAGGGGGTTAGGTTACGTAATTTGTTGGTATCAAATCAAATTTCCTAATAAAAAAATTGCCAATCGTTCTATTTTATTTTGTTTTAAACTTTGTGTCGAATTTTAAATTACAATCTATCAAAAAATTCTAAAAGAGAAGGATGACATTTTATTGAACAATATTACAGGATTAAAATTTTATAAATTGTGTGCCTTTTTTAGAGTGGAAAGTTATTTTACCATGCATAACTCATCTCAACTTCGTAATTACAAATTGGATATAGCATTCATGATAACTATTTTTCGATTATTTGTAGGAAGGATATCATGAAGATCGTGTTAAGAGGATCAACCATGGTGGTGCCCGCGGAGGATACACCAAGGACAAAGGTATGGAGCTCCAATGTTGACCTGGTGGCCCCGAATTCTCACACAATGGGTGTGCAATTTTACCAATCGAATGGCACTGCCAACTTCTTTGATACAAAAGTGCTGAAAGAGGCCCTAAGCAAGTTTTTGGTTACGTTTTACCCCTTGGCAGGGCGATTGAAAGAAGACACGCATGGCCGGATAGAGATTGATTGTCAAGGACAAGGCGTATTGTTTGTGGAAGCCGAGTCCAACGTTGTAATTGATTATTTTGGTGATTTTGCACCAACGTTGGAGGTCCAAAAACTTTTTCCTAAAATTGACTACTCGCTTGGAATTGAATCCATTCCAATATTCGTGGTGCAGGTAACTACAAGATAACATGGAAAATCACGTAATTTCAACTATGGTTAAGAATGACACTAGAAATGCATTACATATCCAAAAGTATGTAATGTTTTTTTAAAAGGTGAAAAAACACAAAAAGGACATCGCTAAGTTAAGATCCAGTAAACAAAATTAAGTTAGAAATATACTGAGTGTTAAAATAGCTTGAATTTTTGTTTTTAACTTACATAAGGTAGAGTAATTTTTTTTTCCTCAAATCTTCAAAATGAAAAATCATAATTCCTAGTACTTTTGAAGACCTTCAAAATTAGATATTCCTTGTCGTGTTGCTTATAATATGCTTGCTTTACAAAAAAAAAAAAAAAAAAAAAAAAAAACCTAAAAATTTCTTTGTACTTCATTTGCATGTTATATCGGTTTTATATTAAACATATACGATTTTGAGCAGGTAACCTTCTTTAAATGTGGGGGAGTTTCGCTGGGACTCAGCGTTCACCATTGTGTCGCAGATGGTGCATCTATGCTCCACTGCCTCAACACATGGTCCAATATGGCTCGTGGCCTCGGCATAACATTGCCACCCATCATAGACCGTACCATCATCCGTGCTCGTGACCCACCACAACCAACTTTCAAGCATGTCGAATACGTGCCCTCTCCTATAAAATTGTCACTTGAATCCTCTTTAGATGAGAACATCAATTCAATTTTCAAAGTTACACGAGACCAACTAAACATGCTCAAAGCAAAATCAAAAGAAGGTGGCAATACTATCAACTATAGCACCTTTGAAATACTATCTGGCCATGTTTGGAAGTGCGTGTGTAAAGCCCGCGGGCTGTCGGGTGATCAGGAGACAAGGCTCTTTATCCCGATTGATGGCCGCACTCGCCTTGAGCCAAAACTAGCACCTGGCTATCTTGGGAATGGCATCTTCACAACCACTGCTATAGCTCTAGCTGGAGACATTCAATCAAGTCCTAGTTGGTATGCTTCTAGTAAAATCCGCGATGCATTAGCTATTATGAACAATGACTATCTAAGGTCTGCAATTGACTATTTGGAACTACAACCCATTCCCACTCTGAAGACGCTGGAACCCGAGGCCCAAGTTTGTAACTGTTTTAATCTTGAATTAATTAGTTGGATTACACTCCCTCTTCATGAGACTGACTTTGGTTGGGGACGACCAATATATATGGGGCCTGGTGCTGTTGCACCGGAAGCAGGTCGGAGTATTATTTTACCAAGCCCAACCAAAGATGGGAGCTTATCGATTGTCATTGCGCTTCAAGCAAGGTACATGAAGCTTTTCAGCAAGTTATTATATGATATTAATTATCATGTAAGTTCCTTGTGAATATTTCATTGCATAGCAAATATATCTGTATTATTGCGTTTTTTTTTTAAATGTGTTTCGTGTATCATTAATATTATAATAAAGGTACCAAAAGGCTTATATAGCTTAGCGGTATCGATCAATGTAGTGTGTCTGTGTGTTGTATTAAAATCTATCCGTGTAGGGTGGTGAATGGTTTTACGAAATTGAATGATCGATGATGGTGCGGTATGAATGATGTAATGGACTGAACATAAAAATTGAGTCATCATATTACTGTTCCGTGGTCTTGTTTCATTATTATTTTATAAGGTATGTAGGACCGAATATGTGTAAGATTTATGTGATTCGGGAGGTCATGGTTGATTAAAGAAGATGAATATCTTTATCTTTTTAGTGTGAGAAAGTAGAGAGAGGGTGAAGAAAACACACAGAGTTTATTAGCTTAAGAAATGAAAATGATACAATGAATTCCCACACCCCTCATGGAGAGTCATGAGGGGTATTTATAGCCCTACTACATTACTAGTTTGCCACTTAAACAGTAGTAGTCCCTGCGGGCTCTACTTTTTACGAATCTAGTCCAATTCACGTGTAAGACGATATCTTTATAAAAAAGCAAGGCTAACAGGGTAAAATCTACAAATATTTAATGTACTCACAATTGTAACTCATTATACATAATCAACTAACAAAATTACTATTATGCCCTAAAAATTTTTACACGTTAGTCCTTTTGATTAAATAATATTGAAGCGTCGATCCTTTTGTCCAACGGCCATTTGTTTTTAGGGTTATCTTTTTGCAGCGTCTATCCTTTTATCCAACAGCCGTTTGTTTTTGAATTTTTTTCGTCCGTTTTTACACATTTTCGTCCCTTTTTGCACGTTTGCGTGCGTTTTTACAAGTTTTCGTTCATTTTTGCACGTATTCATCCGTTTTTGCACGTTTTTCTCCGTTTTTGCACGTTTTTGTTCGTTTATACACGTTTTCGTCCGTTTTTGAATGTTTTCGGCCGTCTTTACACATTTTTGTTCGTTTTTTAACGTTTTTATCCGTTTTTACATGTTGTCATCCGTTTTTACGCGTTTTCATTCGTTTTTTACATGTTTTAGTCCATTTTATGCACGTTTTCGTCCTTTTTTGGACGTCTTCGACCGTTTTTACATATTTTCGTCCATTTTTACACGTTTTCATCCGTTTTTACACATTTTCGTCCGTTTTTATACATAAGTATTCGTAGATTTTACCCTTATTTCGTAATGGAATGAATCATTTCCACATCTTGCATGGTACGTTGTAATGGACAGTGGAAATAACTGGTGCAAATGGAATATGACAAAATGTCATTCCAAGACGGAATGTAATGAGATAAAAATTTGGGGTAACTATGGAGTGAAAATGGGGTTACGGGCGTAGTGGAATAAATAAAATTATAAGTAATACCATTCAAAAACTCAAGAAAAACAACAAATTTTCATTACATTGCAATGACGTATTTAATTACGACTTCGATTTTTAGGTACCAATTAACACTACACATATTATTATACGTATTACTGTTCTGTGTATCAAACCTGTATACGCTAGACATGCAACTAATAACTATCACTAAAGACTTTCGATCAGCAAGTATCTAAGAGTAAATTAAGAAGATAAAGCCTATATATTATATTTCATAGGCATATATGTCTTCAGAAAATATTTCAAGTATATATATAGCGCTTTTCTATATGTTTTTATGAACTCCCAATACATCGATTTGAGAAACATGTGATATTTAACGTAACATACGAGGCTACGAGCATCTCACGCGAAATATCTAACTTTGAAAAAAAATATGTAACCCAATCTATATCTGGTATCACATAAAAGATTGCAAGTTGGGGTTATGCAAAGCACTCCTTAAATAGCACAACCTACACCAAAATAACTCCTCCATTAACACCACCAGGATACTAAACACTTGCTTGAAAAAGTTACAAAACACCAAAACACCCCTTAAACGCCTTCCTGATCTACTTATATATCCGAATCCGAAAGATCAGAATGCTTCAATAAATTTATCCATTACAACTCGGCAAAAGTTTTAACACCCAAGCAAAAGTCTCAATATATGTATGAAACGTTACAAAATAAATAAATCAAGTAATAATGCATATATATGAAAAACTGATCTTCATAGCATAGCATATATTGATATAATCTTAAAAACTACGTTCTTTATTGTGGGAGAACAGTGCTCCCCAAACAATATCATACCTTCTATCTGAAAATGGTCTCTTCTATTTGTTGATGAAAGTACGAATCCTTTTACGCAAAGCGCAAGCATTGTCAGCAGAAGAAGCATGTAGAAAAAACACATGGTTTTCCCCTTTATCTTGGATAACCTCTAGGTCACCTTTCCAACCATTTCGACCCAAAATATCCTTATAGTAGAACCCCCTATCCTTCAATATATCATTCTCAGCAACACAAACAATCACATTGGAGCATCCAAGATCCGACACTTTCGGATCCTTATCCGGGTTAATTAACGGGTCATCAAATCCACTTGTTCCCGGGCAAACAAACATCCACAGATCACAACCCAATTTCTTACCTGGATGCTCACGAAACTCTGACCCGATCCGATCCTTCCCCCAAAAAAACGGGTGGAGCAATATTAAACCCTCAACCTTTATAATATTTTCCGACCCAACCCGAAGACCCATATGATGCGCAATGTTCCCACCCGAACTATCTCCCCCCCCAAAAAACGCGACTAAAATTTAGCCACGTGTCGGGTCCATTTCTATTAACATGTTGAGCGACCCACTTGATTGCTTCCCATGCATCATCATAACAAGTCTGGATAGGATGCTCAGGGGCTGTCCTATAGTCGACGGACACTACAACAACGTTGGATTCGGATGATACGAGGTTAAGGAAGTTATGGTACTTGGGTGAGGCGGCTGTTTCAACTATGAAACCGCCACCATGAAAGTAAACTAAAAGGAGGAGTTTTTTTACGTCCGAATTGTTGGTAATCGTAGGAACATAAATCCTAACAAAGATATTCGTTTCGTGTGAGATAACGACGTCTTTGGATTCAACACCGGTTGATGGGTCGATCCCTGCGGGGACAACATCTGTGCCGGAGAGCTTAAGGAAGGTGCCATCGTTGTATACTCTAATGAAGCCGGGAATTTCTTTGATGATCTGATCTGAAGATGATGAATCCATCTAGAGAGAATTACGAGTTGACTAATTTAATACAAGTGCTTAATGAGCTTGATAGGAAAACCAATTATCTAATTAACTCATTAAACTTATATGTTTTCAATTATGTACGTAGGCACATGGGCTAATGGTTTATAGATATTTGCATACAAGATTTTAATGAAGTTTATGGTCGAGGTGAAAAACTTTGATATCTTCTAAAAACTAACTACTGCTATGCTAGTTTTGTTATTGTTTGCTACTACTGTTATTGCTTGTACTCGCGCGTTGCGGCGACCGGTAACTTTTAATTAAAATTTTCCACAAACAATATTTTTTGATTATTCATTTTTCGTGACGATAACTTTATAAATGACGTGACAATTTACCCTTAACTAAAAAAACTCTCTCCTCTCGAATAAACGCTTTCCTCCCTTACAATAATTCCCGCCAAATCGCCATTACAAAAATCATCATTATTCTTCATTTTCATCTTCAAATCTTAACGAATTCATATTCTGATTACATCAATCGATTCGTCTTGTCATTGCGCTTGTAATGATGGTCGTTAATTAGATTTTCGTTGAGTTTTAGGAAATCCCCCAAAATGATGATTTTGGCGCCAAAAACCTAATTAGTTCATTTTTTTCACAATTGATTACTAGTTGTCTGGTAGTTAGTTTGTTTAGGTTTATTCAATATGTCTAATAGAAAAGCTTCACAAAAAACGGAATGTAAAGGTGCCTAACAAGTATAAGGATCATGTTACGAGCAAGACTAGTCAGAGTAGGACTAGTAATAAGACTTCTGAGGTTATGGATGAACTTAGGGTTTCTGAAAGTAGGGATAAGGTGATTAGTGATATGGAGGAGCAAAGGAATGATGCAGGTATTAGTGTTCAGAATCCCGGTATTGTAGCAGCTGATAGTGCTCAGAGTCATTGTGTTGAAGCAGGTGATAGTGTTCAGATCCCATGCACTATAAGTGAAAATGTTAATACTACTTCTTGTGATATGAATACTGATGTTGGTGTAAACCGAGTTAATGAGAATGATAAGAATAAGCAAACTTTAGTAGAAGGTATGAGGCAGTGTGAAAGTGTTAGTGTGCTTGATTCACATGATAAGAATGAATGTGTTGAAACTAGCAATAAGGCTAATCCTAATGAAGTTTCTACCAAAAAATCTTATGCTAGTGCTAATAAGAGTTCAGGAATATATGAGACTAATAAGTTGTTGTTTATCCCCACTATTATGAATGAATTAGGTGGAGAAGTTGTTGTGTTTGATGAAGAACTAGTTGCCATTGGGATTAAGAAATGGGAACTAACTTTGTGTGGACACCTTGTAGGACATTTAATGACCTTGCATGCTTTAAGATATCATTTGAGAAGAATGTGGAAAAGATATGGTTTTAAGGAAATTGTGGACAATAGGAGTGGTAAATGGCTATTCAAGTTTAATAAGTGTTAATAAGTGTGACCATATGTTGTTTTAAGTGAAGAAATGTGTATTTTGTGTGACTATTGATCATCCAATGGCCACATGAATTTTATGTTTGTGTGGCCTTTTGTAATATTTAGTCACACAAAGCATGTTTGTTTTGGTTATTTAGTCACATACAATTAAGCATTAAGTGGCCAAAAGTGTTGATAAGTGTGACCATATGCTGTTTAAAGTGAAGAAATTTGTATTTTGTGTGACTATTGATCATCCAATGGCCACTTGAATTTTATGTTTGTGTGGCCTTTTATAATATTTAGTCACACAAAGCATGCTTGTTTTGGGTATTTAGTCACATACAATTAAGCATAAAGTGGCCAAAGTTGTTAATAAGTGTGACCATATGCTGTTTAAAGTGAAGAAATGTGTATTTTGCGTGACCATTGTTCTTCCAATGGTCACATGAATTTTTATTTTGTGTGGCCTTTGGTACTATTTAGTCACACATCGAATTAAACAAAGAGTGACCAATAATGTTGGAGCAGAGTTGCTACTGCTAGCAGTACTAAGGTAGTCCAAGGTAGTCCTGCTGAAGCAGAGTTACTGCTGCTAGTACTATGCTAGTGCTGCTGGAATGTGTATATATATTATATATAAAAACAATATTAAAAAACACAAGAAATTTCAAATTGAATTAAACTCGAATGTATATAACTGGACAGAATATACAATTGTAATGTCGTACTTAATTAATCAAATATCTAAAGACTTTTGAACCTTCACCCCCTTAGCAGTTTGCCTTAAGTCGTTAGCAGATATATATTGTTTCTTCGTTGGTGCCTGTGGTACACATTTAGTCACATGGTTTGTTGGTGTAACCTGTAGTAAACAAAAGACGCTTCTATCAAACATTGAATTACATATGAATAATTATATATGTAGGTTGAAAAAACACATGTACGTACCACCTCTTCAAAAATAACTTGATCCTTTGGCCATGCAACGAAACTACCTTCGACTTTCTTAACTGTTTTGAACCCATTATTTGCTACGTCCGGTATGCATGCTGCATCAACTAACGATGAATCAATTGACACTCTGTAGCAATCATTTGGGAGTGGTAGGTTATGCAGCATTTGCTTTCCATGAGACTGGTATACGGTACCAAAAGCAACGATATTTGATTTCTTTGTGTGCCAGAGTTTGCACTTAAGTGTCTACAAACAAAAAAAAAATTTGCATGTATATATCAGAAATTATTTAAACAAAAGAATAACAAGAAACATGTTGAAATACATACTGTTGGCAGTGCTTGTGTTAGAGACACATCTTGTTGCGATTGGGAATCTGGAGACCCGTTTCGTCGCTTCTTTTGCTTTGGCTTATTGGGTCCGACAGTTTTAGCAAGTTCCTATATGTATATATAAAACACGTTACATTATTTAAACAAAAGAGTAACAAGAAACATGTTGAAATACATACTGTTGGCAGTGGTTGTGTTGGAGACGACACATTTTGTAGCGATTGGGAATCTGGAGACCCGTTTCGTCGTGACTTAAGGTTATGCTTAGGCCTGACAGTTTTAGCAGCAGGTTCCTATACGTATATATAAAACACGGTACATTAGTCGATCATGTATGTAAAATTCAAAAATCAAAGGGCGATCTTTTATTACTATACTTACCATTGTTTCCGTTACCTTTTTAGAAGTTTCAAGGCCATTGGATTTCTCCTCAATTCCCGCATCTTTAGGACTTATAACACCACTTGTCTGAGTGCCATTGGAGTCACCTGCAATATTGTCAATGGCCATTGGAGTCACCTGCAATATAAATTAAGAAATACAGTCACTCATCAGTTTATGTTCAATGCCTAGTATCATTAGCATCAGTGGTGTTAGCATTAGAAAATGAAATTGTTAACAACATAAAAAATGGCTTACAACTGAGGCTATTGGCGATGGTTCAGTTGGCAGAGTTATATTCATCCCTTTATCATTCAACTGTTGCAGAATTTGAGAAAGCATTATATTTGTGTTTTCCACCTCACCGGATAATTTATTGACCTGCACATCTTTTTCGGTCATCTCGGCGGACAATTTCTTGATCAATTTATCTTTTTCTTCTCGCTCGCGTCTCTCATTATCCAGTTGAGTTTGAAGTAAGGCAATTTTTTCATTGGCTTCTTGTTTTCTTCGAGGAAGGCCAAAATACTCTTTGTATGTTACTGCACCTCCCACTCCTCTGGCATAACCGCCCTTTTCCTTACCAAATACAAATGTCATGGCATCAGTGCCATCATCAAAACCCGATGTTCCTTCCTTGATCTTGTCATCAGCTTCTTTCTGCACAAAAAATATAGGAAATGTTGGGATTAAAAGTCTTCTTGATGCTGTTAGAGTAACTGCTGGTATACAAGCTACTACTGCTAGTACACAGTTAAATGTTGCTGCTATATAAGCATAATAATAGAATTAGCAGTCAAACTTACAAGTTCATCTCCCTTTGATTTAATATCATCATTTGGGTATTCGCCGTCTTTGTTTACCCTTCCTTTCACCCACATTACATCACGGGGGGGTTCTTCATCCGCTTCAATCTCTTTATTTTCGATCTAATAAACATCAAATGCATACCCATGTAAAGTTAAACCAAGATAAACGAAAATATGAGGATGCTTACACATGTACAGTTAAACCAAGATAATCGAAAATATGAGGGTATTAATGCAAATGTGCAAATTGGGCAATGTAAACAGATTCATTTCTCATACTGATCGTCTCTTAATTGGTAAAACAAACATTGTGTAATCTTACCATTTTCTCTTTGACATAAGCATATCCACCTCGTCCCATTTTATGCTGATAAATATTTTGGGAACGCGCCATTTTACCTTTCTCAGATTTCTCCTAAAAAACAAAATCATAAGGCGTTTAGATGCGGTAATGCTGCAAACTGAAAATAATAAAATGACATATACACTTAATTAAACATGACTAATTAAAACCTTGTATGCTTCGGTGGTCGTGTATTTAACATACTCGACCCAGTCTTCTGATTTCATTATTGTATTATACAAGTCCGGGACTTCATTCAGTTTGGAAGGTGTATTTAGGTTGGGCAAAATGTAGTTGAATTTGAGCTTCCTTCTGTAATTCCTTAGCATTTTACCAAGACGAATCATTAGCAATTTTCTGTATTGGACGTCAACAACAAAAAATTTCTGAAAAGATTAACACAATGTTGTTAATTAGTTGCACATAATGTAACTGCATACATAAACTTATGTAGTACTGGGTTACAAAATAGTATATATGTACCAAGATTTCATCCCATAGTTTATCTCTTGCTTCTTTATTCACCTTCTTCCAGTGTAGAATCTTCACACCTATCTGCTCACGAGCCACATCTCCTAAAAAACTCACAAACACTGCTCTGTTTTCCCCTGTTACCCTACCTAATGCATCGATGGTTACCTTGAGCTTTGTTGCACCAGGTTTGTCATGCTTCGCGCGAAACTTTACTAGCCTGGTTGAGCCCCTCTTAGCTACTATCTCAGGTGTTTGGTTGGTTACAGGCTCATCTATATCTTCTTCATCAGAAGACTTTTCGGATTCATATTCTAAGGCGTTATGATCATGTACAATATGATCAAGAGGAAGCAAAGTATGGTTATCAACAATGGGTTCAGTTTCCATGACTCTTGAGCAACAAAGGGTAAATGAAAATGATTATGGCTTAGCTTGGAGAGTAATGGTGAGAGAAGATTTGATTTTTGTTTTTTATTTGCAGTCTTTTTTTTAAGGAGAGAAAAGAGGCTATACACCAAGAATATGAATCGTTTGTGATTCAAAAATTTTCGATCCAAAAATTTGCCTCCAAGTTGTAATTTGAAATTAACAATTGAATTATTTGAAAATTTTCCCTTTGAACCTGTTAATTAAAGCATAAACTTGAAAAAATAAAATTTTTGGCTCCAAATTTTATAGGGTACTATCTTAATAATCGCAAATAATGTATCATACTGTGCAACCATCACATCAACAGTACAAACGTAATTACTAGTTATTGTACCCTTACCAATTACATTTACAAAACACAAATTACTAATTACCTTTTTGTTATTTGGTTTCATTGTTTGCGTGCTTGTGTTTGCCATAAGAATGTGTGTGTTGATTAGGGTTTATTGATTTTTGTGTGTGTTTACAAATGACTGGGTAAAGGGATTAATTGCTGGTTGAATATTGAATTTGTGGTTTGGTTTAACTATAGCTGACGTGGCAAGATTTGTTTAAAAAAAAAAAAAAAAAAAAACTAATGGTGATGAGGTGGCGGTGAAATCCGGCTATAGCCGGTAAATAGGGATGGCAACGGTTCGGGTTCGGGGCGGGTTTTAGTATACCCATAACCGAACCCGTTTATAATATACCCGTACCCGCCCCATATCCCACCGGATACCCGATTAATATTATCCATCGGTTTTTCGGGTTTCCCCGCGGGTATTAGTTATCCGTACGTAGTTGAATATTATATGGACAAAATTGGCGGTATTAAGATTAAGTCACGCTAAAATCCACCGAAAAAACAAAAGAAAATACTCTAACCACTCCCAACAATAACTCAGCTTTAAACTTTAACACAATGCCACGTCAGCTTTAACACACTCACCCTTAATTAACTGAGCTTTAGTTATACACAAGATGTTTAACGAATGAGCCGAGATGATATGGTTGTATACGAGATGTTTAACGAATGAGCCGAGATGATATGGTTGTATATATACGAGATGTTTAACGAATGAGCCGAGATAATATGGTTGTATACGAGATGTTTAACGAATGAGCCGAGATGATATGATTATACACGAGATGTTTAACGAATGAGCCGAGATGATATGGTTGTACACGAGATGTTTAACGAATGAGCCGAGATGATATGGTTGTATACGAGATGTTTAACGAATGAGCCGAGATGATATGGTTATACACGAGATGTTTAACGAATTGAATGAGCCGAGATGATATGGTTGTATACGAGATGTTTAACGAATGAGCCGAGATTATATGTTTGTACATGAGCAACACACCCAACAATAACTCACGCAACCTTTCGACCCTGTTTCATCATTTCTTAAAAGAGTTTAATTTCTAGACCAACCCTGATAGCTGGATGGTCTTGAGGCAACTCACGCAACCTTTCGACCTCTGGATCAGCACGATTATGCATCTGTAGCATAATACGAGTTATCTCACCTAGCAAATTGTTAATCAATTTGAGTTCTTTTTCTTGTTCATTGTGTAATCGGGTGAGGATAGCCTTTTGCACCTCTGCTAGTTAATTTGTTAGCCACAGTGTTTGTGTTAAAATTAGTGATACTTGCAAGAGAGTTTTATAAGAAGTTGTGTGAGAAAACGAAGTGTTGTGAAAGTGGCTTTGATAGTGGAAAGCCGTTAAACTAGCCGTTGGAGGCTATTTTAAAAATCAGATTGAAAGTAAAAGTAACCGTACGAGTATTATTCAAATTCAAACGTAAAGTAACAGTACAACATATTAATAACGAGCGGGATATTTAAAATTTAAAATTTCAAATTCAAATTAAACAAAAAGGCGGGATATATTTAAAATTTATCAATTCAATTCAAATTCAATTCAATTTATAAATTGAAAATAAAGTATCAAATACAAATACATTAAACATGAAATAGAAATACATTAAACATGAAATAGAAATACATTAAATGTCAAATAAAAACTACGTTAACATAAACAATGATTGATTAACATAAACAACATACGATTAACATAAACAACGGACGATTAATAAAAACTATCATCTGAATCTGGGTAACCATCTTCAGAGGATTCGGAAGGTGTGAAAAAACCAGACTCCCACCTTTGCCTACGTTCTTCATCCTCCCTGGCTTGCCGCTCCAAACGATCAGCTTCCTCTTCTCTTTCAAGTGCTTCCATTTCCAGGAGGACTTGCATATCTGCTTCCTCTTGCCTAAGTTATTCCTCAGTTAACCCAAACGGATTTGGGTCTTGGTTGGGAACTGGTTCATTTTCAGGTTGATTATTCACCAGAAAATTTTCCGGTTGGAAAACCGGAAAGATATGCTCGGGTGGAGTATGGAATTTTTCATTTTCGCTAGGTGGGCTTGGAAACTGTTGGCCAAAATCCTTTTGGTGAGGTGGGCTTGGAAATTGTTGGCCAAAATCCTTTTGGCGAGGTGGGCTTGGAAATTGTTGCCCGAAATCTTTTCTGGAAGACATCTTGAATTTGAGATGCTTGGATCTTGAGTATTTGAGAAGTTTGGAATGTGTTTCTGTGTGACTTGTGCTTCAGAAGCATTGGTATTTATAGGGTACAAATGCACACGTTTTATTAACGTGACTTTGAATTTTAATTGTTGGGGCTAACCTGCGTTAACGCAGCGTTAATATGTTGTACTTTATCTTACGTTTGAATTTGAATTTGAATTTTAATTTGTTAAGGCTGAGTTATTGTTGGAAGTGGCCTAAATATACCCATACTTCTCAAACACATTCAGACTGCGATAGATATTAAAGCATGTATTTACATTAAACATGTACTAGAAAATATCAATTACCCTAATGAAAAAGTCAATTAGTCATTAAAGTTAGCACACAAATTACATTAAACATCATTAATATAGAAAATATCAATTACCCTAATTAAAAAGTCAATTAGTCAATCCAACACCAAACACACTTCTAGATCAACTACACTAGTCAAATCCAAACCAAACACAAACCAAATCCGATCAATATTATCCATCTGTTTACTTTTGGCGCCTCTCGATGGTCCCTCTTCCCGCCTAAAGTATTGGGAACCGTTCGTATACCTCTCTAGCCTATTTGTACAACTCGACATGGAAAACCGTTCATAATTAATCAACCGTACCATATACAACTCCTTTGATATTTTCATTAGAAAATAAATTTCAAATTTCAATGGCTGACTCCTCTTCAACTCCTTCTTCCAACAAAAACAAACGCCCAAGGGATGATTCTCCTCCACCAATGCCTGAAAAATATAAAAAAATTGGCATATCCCAAAATATTTGGGAGAAATGTAGTAAAGGCCAGTATGGTGTTGAAAACGCATTGTTAGAAATTCACAACAAGCGTATAAAGATGTATGAAGAAAGGAACAAGAAAGATTTAGAGGTCATTGAGGAGCATCAGAAGAAAATTGAGGAGAGGAACAAAAAAATAGAAGAAGAAAGAGAGAAAATAGTTGATGTTTACAGAAGTATTGAAGCTAGTAAATATGTGTCTTAATGTATCTTTTCTTTATATATTTTGCCTATGTATATTTTGCCTATGTAAATGTAAACTTATTTTGACTTGGTTTAATATATGAATGCAGTTATTATGTACAAGTTTATGATATTTGAATACAGTTATTATTATTGTACTGCTAGGTAAACAATTGTACTGCTAGCGAAACGTTGTACTGCTGGGTATCCTTTTAGCAGTGGTTGGGAGTGCAGGGTAGTTTGTATCACTTTTTACTTAAAGTGTATAAACCCCCAATTGCTGCACACAATCACATTCACGCACACATTACTCTCTCTCTTCCACTCCCTAATCGAATTTTAATTGTCAAATTGCAAAACCCCCAAATCAAATCATAATGTCGAACCTAACTTTTACCGAACCTCATAATAATGTTGCCTTGTTAGAAAAATCCAATAAGTCTGTAGATTTTACTGAGATCATTGATTTCCTTAATGCAAGCTATATTAAGTTTGCATTAACAGTAAAACCTACTATATATACTTCCAACATTATCCAGTTTTGGTCGTCTGCTAAGGTCCAAACTATTAATGGGGAAGCACAAATCCATGCCCTTGTAGATGGGCAGATGATTATCATTACAGAGGCGTCTATTCGAAGAGATCTTCTCCTAGATGATGCTAACGGAGTTGAGAATCTTCCAAATACTACAATCTTTGAAAAACTTGCACTGATGGGCTATGAGAGATATACAGATGCTTTAAAGTTCCAAAAAGGTAATTTTTCTCCTCAGTGGAAATTCTTAATTCATACTGTCTTAGTGTGTCTAAGTCCAAAGACCACTGCATGGAATGAATTTAGCAGTAATTTAGCTTCTGCTATAATTTGTTTGGCTGAAAATACTCAAAGATTTAATTTCTCAAAATTAATTTTTGATAATATGGTTAAGAACTTGGATGGTTCTTTGGCTAAATATTTTCTATATCCAAGGTTTTTGCAACTCTTTTTGGACAACCAATTTAAAAAAAAGAAAAGTCACAAAAATGTTTATCCCACTCCCTGCCTTACCAAAAAGGTTTTTGCTAATATGAGTAGGGTTGGAAAATATTTTTCAGGGAGAGTGACACCTTTGTTTCCAACAATGTTGGCACTAGCCCAAACCCAAATGGGTGAAGGTTCAGCAATCCCAGCTGGTACCCATCACACACCCACAGAACAACAACAAAAGACCTATAAACGTAGGACTAACACCAAGAACACTGAGCTACCTCAGGCTAGTGGTTCTATACCAACTGTTGCAGATGAGGATGTCACTGGGGGGAGAGAGTGACATGTTGGCAAGGGCTGCCACTACTGTGTCTAGCTTAGCAGCAGCACAGGACAGTGGTAACATCATTAAGACCCGAACCAAGACAACTTCTAATGAAGAAAGTTCCTCTGGAACTGATTCAGGTGAAGGTCCCAGTCACATGGAAACAATGGGGGGTTTGGATGTTCATCCTAGGGGTGAGACTGAACTTAACTTTTCCAGTGATCCACCTCTCGGGCTAGGTAACACAAGCCGAAGTGGTGAGGATAGTATGCAACTTTTGAATGAATTGAAGGATACCTGTGCCAAGCTGTCTGCACAAATTGGTGATCTGCGAGCAATAGCTTCTTCCCAAGATGGAGTCATCAAAGCTCAAGGTGGGGAGATAAAGGCTTTGAAGAGAAGGGTTAGGTATTTAGAAGGAGTCAAAGGATCAAGAATTCCCAAACAAAAGGTTAAATCTTCTGAAGCTTCTAAGGATGCTCCCAAACAGGGAGGGAATGAAGGCAAAGTTTCAGGGGAGGATAACCAAGGGAATCAAGTGGTGATTGATCATCGTCTGGGCAAGGTTACAAATGCTGATAGTGCTACTGAGCCAATTACAGTTGGTACTACAAAAGCTAGTACTGCTACACCAGAGGTTTTTGCAAATGCTGTTAGTGTACTTGCTGAGCTGAAGACAGCAAAACCAGTAACCAAAGGTGTTGTGATACAAGAGCCATCATCCTCTCCAAAAGCTAAACAATCAACTCCACAGGTACAAGGCAAAGGTAAAGGGATTCTTACTGAAGAGCCTGTGGAGAAACCATTATCAAAAGAAGAGCAATTAAAAGTTGATGCTGAACTTGCTATGAAATTCTCAGAAAAGTATGATGCAGAACATCAGACAATTTTGGAACAAAGGAGAATACAAGAAGAAAAAGATGCAGAGTTAATAGCTTCATGGGATGAGCAAAGGGCTCAGGTTGCAGCTGATTCTGAGCTTGCTAAGAAACTACATAAACAAGAGCAAGATAAGTACTCAGTAGATGAAAAAGCCAGGATGCTGAAAGAATTTTTTGATGCAAAAAAGAAGTTGTATGCAGAACAAAGATATGCAGCTAAGAAGAACAAGCCACCCACTCAAAAACAAAGAAGAGATCTCATGTGCAGGTAGTTTTTTTTTTTTTTGCAAAGGTATTTATATTAATATCAACAATACCCAATATGTACATCATATCATAAACATCTACTCATGTGCAGGTATTTGAAGAATGTGGACAGATGGAAACTAAAGGATTTGAAATTCTTGGATGATAAAAGAATTGAAGAATTATATGCAATTGCCAAGAGAAACAATGATCTCTTCTTGAATGACAGTTCAAAGAGAGCAGGTGAACAGTTGGAAATAGAAAGCAGTAAAAAGAGAAAACAAGAACAAACTGAGCAAGCTGTTGCTGAAGAACAAATGCAAGCTCACACTGAACTTGCAGTTGACTCTGTAGGAGAAGCCATGGATGCACAACCTTTAACTGTCAAACATCCCATTGTTGATTATAAGTCTGGATCTTTTGGGGAAACAGTTTATTACGATATTAAGAGGCATGATGGTTCTTCTAGAAGGTATGTAAGCTTTCTTCACATGGTTCATGATTTTGATAGACAAGATATGATAGCTCTATGGAAATTATTCAAACAAAGATTTGGTAATAAGACACCAGAACAAGCTAATTATGATAGAGAAGTCTGGAATTATTTAAAGGTAATGTTTGAACCAAATCATGAAGATGAATGTTGGAGAAGACTAACGCACAATACTGTTAAAGAATGGAAAATTTTTCAACGATGTGGAGTACATGCTTTAACTGTGAATGAGTTGGTGATCTACATGCTTGTAGAAAAGGATTACCCTTTAAAGTTTCACAAAGACATTCTACATCAGATGTTGCGTGGGAAGAAAACACTCAAGCTTCAGCTTAATTATGATGACATGGCATATGAACTGCTCAGGAAGATGGAAGAGTATATCTAGGACCCAAGGACAAGAAATAGAATGTATAGTTATTACTGCTACAATGTATAGTTTGACTTAAACATGTATAGTTATTACTGCTAGTATGTATAGTTATTACTGCTAGAATGTATAGTCTGACATTTATCATGTATATGTCCACTTGCAGTCAAGTTTTATTGTATTTGCAGTTTCCATTTATCATGTATATGCACTTGCAGGCACTTTAGTAACATGTTACTTCATTATAAAGTTGAAAATTGACTTTAGAAAGTCAAGTAATCTGGTTCCAGCTAGGGGCAAGTAACATACTTACATACTACTGCATTAAACTAGATAGACTATAAAATCCCAGCATTGTAATGGGGCAAATTAAATGAAGAGTCATGACTAACAGTCTGAACTCAAAATATGACTCTATGATTTAGACACCTAAATAAATACTTCATGTGACCATATGTAACATCTTGAATTTAGTCACACAAACACTCAATGTGACTAATATCAAGGTTAATGATAACTGAGTTCACATTTTGCTATACATATTAGTCACATGAATATTTTAGTGTGACTATTTTCAATGTATTGGTCACATATAATACCCTTATAATGTGGCCATAAACATAATTTAGATGCACATTTGTGGTATGGTGTTACTATTGTATAGCCTATAGTCACATGATTGTGCTACAATTAAATGTGACCATACACATTAGGAATTGGCAGGCAAACACACACTTAACTTTAGACACACATATTAACTTACGTGACTATTTGTATCGAATTTTGGTCACACTTAATCATGTATGCCTATGGTTTAGTGTGACCATATATGACATTTGGTCACACATCTCAAGTGTGTGACATATATTTGTCACTTTTAAATGCATATCGTGACTATGCTTCAAACTTACTTTTCAGTTGTCACACATTTCAAATTCATATGTGGCTAAATTTTCAACAAAAACTAGCAGTCACGCTTAAATAATGTGTGACAAACTTGAGCATATGATTTAGCCACATACACAATTACTTCGTGTGACCATATATGGATTTTGGTCACACTTTTCAATTGCGTGACATATATTTGTCACATATGTATATATATAGTGTGACTAATGTTTCAACCTTATTTGTATCCGTCACACGTCCCAAATTATAAGTGACTAAAAAATCAAAAATTTTTTTACCAGATACGTATAGTCACGAAAATATTCAAATGTGTGGCTATAGCCTCGGATGTAATTCCGAAATGGTCACACAAGTTGGATCAAGTGTGGCTGTTTATTTTATTCTGGTACATTTAGTCACATAAAAAGGCGACTGTGTGGCTGTTCGAAAAACAACATGTGTGACTAAATCTCATTTTTGTACTAGTGGAGGTTTGATATCTGCACACAAGTCTCAATTCCAATTCATGACAATATGAGGCTTGATTAAAAATGATTTATCTTGTACTTCATAGCTTCAACGTCTCTGAAACTTGGAGTCTTATATGCATACTACACATGATGGCCTTGTATCTTGGTGACTTATTGCCTATACTGTTTATAATCATTCTCAGAATAAGTTGGCCTTTTGTTAGGTGTTTTTTCTGAAATGCTCTTATAACAGTTTTAGGTTAATATTGTCTACCATAAAGTAGGTTTCCATGCTGTGAAGGGTAATGTATGCTTGGTGGGACAGTATATGATGCTAGGAATAGTGAGGAGTGAAAGATGATCCTACTTGGTCCTAGCAATACACTGTCCACAGGAGGTAAGGTGTGTTCCCCTCAAGGTGAGTGTTTCTAATGTTCTGAAGCCATTCTAGAGATGGAAATGTAGGAACATTGGAAGAGCCCTTGATCAGGTTGAGTGAATGAGTGGCTATAGTCTACACAATGATGCCCTGCCATCCTCTCCTTTTGGTTATTGTGGATGCGGGCTGAATGATCAAACATGATGATGGGAGGGAAATGTATTTTGTGAGGCTATGGTCTTGGTGCAATTTATGGGTGAATTTGAAGTATGCAATCATGGGTTGGTTGCTACTTTACTGCTACATGTCTGAAGGCTTCATTTATGCAGCATTGGTATTCTGATGTGTCTGATATGGGATTGTCTATTAGAGATAGTATGTTTTGTTGTCTGATATCTGATAAGAATATATTGTTGTTTAGTTTTTCACTGAATGGGCATGTCCATTGCAGTTGAATGATTGTGTGTAAATTGTTTGATGCTAATAATATATTTCACCCTTTTGCACAACAAAAAAAAAAAAAAAAAAACTTTATAAATGACGAGAATTTTAGGTTCTATTAACTTCAAATAATGACAAACTATATTATATTAAAAGTAGATAATAAAAAACATAGACATGCCATTTATTTATTTTTTGATAGATTTATTAATTTTTGTTTAATGAATTTTTAGTGTGTTTGAGGAGAGTATTTAAAAATTTAATTTAATAGCTTGTTTGATTTATACCATATGATTTATTGATTGTATTTTTGCAATGAGGGGTGTTTTAATGATTATTTTACGTAATTGAATGTGTTAAATATATATGGTGGTGCATAATTTAATTGTACAACATGCATATATTACTATATTGCTTAATATTAAGTTTTGAATTTCTTAGTTATTTAATTGAAGGAATTGTCTTCCTCCATTGGATGTAGTTTTGATATAGACTTGTTTAATACTCCCTCGTCCCAAATTTATAATCCTTTTTTTCATTTTGGATTGTCTCAAAATTATTGTTTCATTTCAAATATAGTTATGAATAATGTAGCAAGTTTAATATATTGCACCTAATGATGTTAAAAATTATAAACATCATTCAAACATTTAATTAATTACAAAATGGTAAAAATGACATTTTACAAAAAGTAAGAAAGATAATACAGTAATTATTATGTTTTATTAAACTGTGTGTTTTTTGTCAGAGGACAATAATTTTGGGACGGAGGGAGTATCACTTCACAGTTCCCCACCTCAAAATTTAAACTGTGTGTTTTTTGTCAGAGGACAATAATTTTGGGACGGAGGGAGTATCACTTCACAGTTCCCCACCTCAAAATTTTGGAAAAGATCGGTATTCAAAATTTTGTTAAGGAGCTTGTGTTATCCTAATAACATGGTATTCCAGTGTGGCTAAATAAATGTATTTTACAGATAAAAAATTTAGTGTTTTGCTAACCACAAGTCCACAATGCTATGGGTTGTTATTAAGTTTACCTTAATTGAAAATTCAACAATTAATTAACATGAAACATTTCAAGGTTAACAACACATTCTATATGAAAGTAAGAGTTGAGATCAATGTATAATCAAAATTATCTATATATCCAATGAGTCAATTCTAACAACTAATTTTCTCATAAAAAAAAAAAAAAAAAAAAAAAAAAAAAAAAAAAAAAAAAAAAACTTTCCACATCTTTTTTAGACATAAAATGTCTTGCAAACGGTAAACATAAACTTTCCAAATCTTTTTTAAGCATCTATTATTGTTACATGCAATATACATGAGATTTAGACTTTTAGTTGATTTTATCAATTTACAATC
This sequence comes from Artemisia tridentata subsp. tridentata, assembly GCA_021014915.2. Lineage (NCBI taxonomy): Eukaryota > Viridiplantae > Streptophyta > Magnoliopsida > Asterales > Asteraceae > Artemisia > Artemisia tridentata. The sequence goes on along the minus strand of CP139507.1, from coordinate 437,764,556 downwards.
ATATCAACAATTCATATACGTTTTACTCCGTGCTATAATATGTTATCACTACGCTTCACAAAAATAATTCATATACAATTGCCTTTTTAATATGTTTCTAAACTCGATAATCATCGTCACGTTATCGAGAAATGTTATTATTTTACTCATTTTAATTTTACTCATTTTAATTTTATTTCTCATTTGATCATCGTCACGTTATCGAGAAAGGTTATTATTTTCCTCCTTGACCCATTGCATAAACACATGATACAAATATATGAAAATGCAAAACCCTAAACTTAATAATGGGCCAAAGCTTTGACAGTACATAAGGGACTACGAACAAAACCCTTGAAACAATATCCTCCTTGACCCATTGTATATTAGAGTATGCGGATAAAAATAAGAGTGTGTCAATAAACACTTTATATATAAGCACGCATGCTAAACAATAAAAACCATAATAATCTCTAGACTGAAATAATTTATGAACAAAACCTAAAACCATAACATATTATTTTATTTTAACGTGATGGATGTCATATTCCCGAAGCATGATCTCTTCTAGTTGTTGATGAAAGTACAAATCCTCTTGCGCAAGGTGCAAGAGATTTCAGCAAGAGGACTATTTAGGAAAAACACATGATCCTCCTCTTTATCCTCGATAACCTCTATGTCACCGTTCCATCCATTTTTACCCAAAATAACCTTATAGTAAATTCCCCTATCCTTCAATAAATCCTTCCCAGCAACACAAACAAGTACCCTAGAGCAACTAAGATCCGACACCTTCGATTCCTTATCCGGGTTAATCAGCGGGTCATCTAACCCGCTTGTCCCCGGATGGACAATTAGCCATAATTCTTTAACTGCTTTGGTCCATGGAGAATCCGACTCCGAACCCATCCTATCTTCCCCCCAAAAGTACGGGTGGAGCAATATAATACCCTCAAGATTCAAACTTTCACCTGAAACCCGACCCAAATTGTCTGAACCAACCCTGATTGCCATATGGTGAGCTATATTACCACCCGCGCTATCTCCAGCGAAAAACACATGGCTAGAATCCGTGTAATCGTTTAGCCACGTATCGGGTCCATTTCCATTAACATGTTGTGCGACCCACTTGACTGCTTCCCATGAATCATCAAAACAAGCGGGGACAGGATGCTCGGGCGCATTCCTATAGTCCACGGACACTACAACAACGTCAGATTCGGATGATACGAGGTTAAGGAAGTTATGGTACGTAGGTGAGGCGGCTGTTTCGATTATAAAAGCGCCGCCATGGAAGTAAACCAAAAGTGGGAGTTTTTTTACATTCGAATTTGCAGTCTTAGGAATGTAAATCCTAACAAAACCATTTCTTTCGGGTGAGATAACGACGTCTTTAGATTGAACGCCCGTGCTCGGATCAATACCGGCTGGGACAACATTGGTGCCATTGAGTTTAACGACCCGACCATCTTTGTAGACGCGAATGATGTACGGGATTTCTATAAGGATTTCGTTTGGTGATGAATCCATTTGTTAGAAAATTGTGAGAGCTAAAGATAAGATAGATGTAGAAATTATGTGAATAGTAGTATTTATTTTGCTAAATCTTTGTAGGAATCAAATCTTACAAACATATAAAACAAACAAAAGATGTAATTTTGCATGAGGTCGGGCACACCACACGTCCACACTCACTCATTGATATTGACGTACAATAAGATAATATATTTTTTCTTGTCTGAAGATATTATGATATTTTACATCTTAATTTTTCAAAAATTGTTTGGTTAACGTAGACCATACAAATATACACGTTACAAAATTTAATATCGATGTTTTGCAACATATCTCAATTGAATTTGTTGACATGTAAACATTCGTTCTTCCAATGCTAAAAAGGAATCTCGTGTATTCAGGTTGTGTTTGTTAAAAGTAGCAGTAGCAGTGAGCAATAGCTGTGAGCAGTAGTAGTTGTTTTTTAAATAAAAACGTTTGGTAACATAGTTGTAAATATCCACAGCTCTTGTAAATATCCACAGCTTCAAAATGAAGCATTGGGAAAAAAGCTTTCCTTAAAAATTGCTACAGCTTATTGCTCCCTTACCAAACCAACATCAAAAATAAAAAAACTAATTCTCACCGCTCATTGCCTCAAAAAGCTCCAAAAAGCTCCGCGCCAAACATAGCATCAATCTAGAATCATTTGGAGCTTTTGGAAAACTACTTTTATCGATGGAGGTTAAGTGTGTGTGAGATGAGTGAGAATATTGTCCGAATGTAATAATGAGAGTTGTTAAAATTTGGAATGGGACTTTATTTATACTTAAACTACGTATTTTTATAAACAAGTCATTACAAACTCGTGTGATACAAACATGTTTTATTTAATTGTTTATCGCGAAATGTTTGTCTAAATTGCTGAGTGTTAGTATGACGGTGAGGCTCAAATATACGACAATCTATGACGGGGGTTGCCTCGGGAGAATTTTGTTGATTGTTAGAAGAATTTTGTTAATATTTAGCTAGATGTAACTATTTTGTTAATTTTATAGTTTAGTTTTCTTGTTATGTTTCTTTACTTTTTTTCTAATATAAGGTTTCCACTGTGGGACCGATGAAGTGTAAATCTAATGGTGCATCTGATTGAAACGTACAACGCAATTCTCAGCCAAATAGTTTTCAAATAAGTTGAGTTAACCTCAAATCTATCGTAATTGCTAAGTGTTAAGCCCAAATTGACTTTATCAATTCACAAACTATAAAATGCTCAAATAATAATAAGTTCTTGTTTCTTTGCAAACAAATTAAAAAGATGAAAATTATTTGTATAAGTTATAGATATCTGAACTATTCGACTCACTTTTTCTGATCATATGTCTTTGAGATTTTCTAAAGTACTTTTTTTTACTTTAAGTTAATTGCTTTCGCTAAATACATTTATCTTATTAATTTCATAATCATTTCAATAGACGGTCTAAGTAACAACAACTGACAAAAGCGTAAATAAATTCGGTCTATGGTTAAGTAACATCATTTTTCCATTGTGCTTTTATCCCAAATTGATCAACTATGTTAGATTAGACACTACATTATAATTATTAACGAGTGGGAAACCCGCGCGTTGCGGCGGGCGAGTTTGTGTCAACATTTTATGTTTGATGCTTTATAAAAGGGTTCGTTAAGACAAATTAGTTGTACGACTTTTTTATTTTATAGTTTATGTTTTTGTTTTTATGCATGTGTATAGTTTTAAAAGCGTAAATTTTAAGTTTATAAAACTTGTATATTGCTTTGTGTTTTTGTTAAGCTTGATTTATTATCTACATAAGTGGCCCAATAACAATAGATAAACCATTGCATGTTTTCCTATCAGAGTATAGAGTTAGGGTTTGTAAAGATAACGTTTTTCTGAAATTGAATCACACCTCTTTTTTCATCCGAATTTCATGGCTCCTAGGTTTGGAAAGTGTCAACAGATCGCCAAACAGATTGGTGATAGGCGAATTGATAAGGTTCTTTATGAAATTTTTTCTCGAGAAAAGGAAGCGTACCAGTGTGATGAAAGGGAGTATAATGAAAGGATTGAAGAGGTGCAAGCTAGGATTGATTATAGGCACGGGATTATTATTGAGCTGAAGAAGCTTGGATTTGACCCTATTGTCGATGAGCCTTTGCCTGTTTTGAAGGCAGCGGAGCAAGATGATTTGGGTGAAATAGGACGGCTGATTCAGATGAGTCATATTGCTGCTTTACGTTCTATTGAGAAATCAAGGATGATGAAGAAGATGAAGATAGTTAAATAAGGTTGTTCATCTAAGTGTTGTTTCTGTGGTATAACTTTTTGAAGTGTAGTGATGGTTTGTGTGAATGTGCTGGTTAAAAGTAGCAGTTGTATTTGTAGTTGTATTAAGGTTGTTTAAGTAGTATGCTGTATGTCTTTTGGTTGTTTAGAAGTTTGACTGAAGCTAGATGGTTGTTTAAGTATTAGGTGTATCTGTAGTTGTATTAACGTTGTTTAAGTAGTATAGACTGGAATTTGGTAGATGGTTATGTTGATATGAATAAAAGTAAAACTTATTATGGTTTATATAATGAGTGCAACTATGTATTTTAAGGATGCTGCATTTGAATTGTTTTTTTTTTTTTTTTAAAGTGTTTAAGGAAATTTGTGTTAGTATTAGTGGTTTTTGTTTATTGTTGTAGAAGTTACTGTAGGAAATTAAACATGTTTCTGTGAAAAGGATCTTATTGGAGTGAAACTATTATAGTTTTAAAAATGGTGGTTTGAAGTAGGGTATAACATTTTGTTAAGCATTGTATGTGGTTTTTATTCGGTTATTGTCAATTTTGTTTGCCATTTTGGGGTATTTATTTATAGAGATTAAGTTATTTTGGGTATAATAATTGGGTGCAAAAGGTAAAAATAGAATAGGGCTATTGTTTGTGTGTACTCATTTTGATTGCAATGGTTTTGGGGTGTATCTGTATTTGAAACAAGGTTTTCAAGATCGGGATCCTACTCAGGATCGTTTTCGTTTTTGCAAGATCGGAATCGTAAGATCGGATCGGGATCTCAAGATCCTACTATAATATCATTTTCTTAATAGTCTTTTTAATATTATTCAAATTTACAAATTATTATATATAATAAACACAAAATTATATGAATGTTTCATGAAAATGTTGTCCTAAGTTTTGAATATGAAATGTTTAAAAAGATGAACATGTTCTTTTTAAATTCTATAAAACATAATCCATAATTTTGTAGTTTTTTTAGTTTGTGGTTTGAAAAAAGTAAGATCGGATCAGATTAGATCTTAAGATCCTATGGTCAAGATCGGGATCTTATAAGATCCTAAGCTTGCTAAGATCCTACGTAGGATCCGGATCGTTTTTGCTTTATAGTATCGTAAAATCGTAAGATCCTAAGATCAGGATCGGGATCTTAACAACTATGGTTTTGGGGTGTATCTGTATTTGAAACAATCTGTGTTAGTTCCTTTTGTTTTTGTAGGCAATATAGACTAATGTTACTTTGATTCTTTTTTTTTAAATAAGATAGTCCATTGCAGTGGCTGCATGTGATATATGCAGTTTTAGATTCTAAATGTAACACCCCAACCCAGCAAGGGTAGAAGTATCACATTAATGGCTTCATATCAGATCAAACAAAGCATACATTCAATAGTAATACAAAGATTCTCAAAGGTTACAAATGAAATATTGAATACACAAGGATACAAAGGAAACAAAAGCTAAATACTAAGTCTGCAAGTGCAATTCTTCTAATAACTTCTACTTCAAAATAACTATCAAGGTCTTCTAAGTCCAAAGGTCTCTTCACTCATACCCAGCTTCCAACTAAAACCTGCCGCACACGAAAAGAAAACGTGCGGCTGAGCTTAAAAAGCCCAGTGAACAGATATATAATAACGGAAATGAAGCAAACGAATATAACAAATGTACAAGATATGAATAAGGTACAAGAGTAAAGGTCTAGGACAGTCATCCACCACGAGCCCAAACAAATCATATATCATATCATAATCATATCATAGTCATATCATAATCATGTAGAGGGGATGCCTCTCAAATAAGCCGATAATATGAGGGGTGTCCTCATGTACCAGTTGGAGTGATCAGCTCCCGAACTTTGTGAAGACGTGGATTGCACCCATCATCATTCACCACATATCATAATCAAAACGAACTGTCCACGAACACGGACACGAACCTAGGATGCATCCATTCGCCCCCCGAACATATCATATTGGCCATAACAAATCATATAGTGTGCACATATCAAATCAAAATGGGGACGGTGTAACCAAATCACTAGGGCTACACGCTAGTCATGCCAGTGGTGCATCACAGACACGGCCATGTTACCTTCATGGCTAGGAAACGAACTTGGCTCGGGTATCAAACTGGGGTCAAGGTTAAAGGTTCATATCAAAGCAAAGGTTCATATGGTCATAATCATAGTCCAAATGTCAAGGTTCATATCACAGGGTTCATATCAAAGTTCATATGTCAAAGGTCCAAATGCCAAAGGTTCAAATTCCAAAGGTTCATATCATAGGTTCAAATCAGAAGTCAAGAGACCGAAGGCACCTTATTAAAAGGGCAGAATATCCGTACCTTATACCAACGCAAATCACAAATCCCAATGAATAAAGTGGAATGGACTCAGTTCCTCTCCTTCTTCACACCTAGAGGGGTAGACAAGTGTTACAACACTTTCCATTTTAGGTAACTTTCCATTTTAGGCAGGTTTCCATATTTAGTAAGTTTCAACTTTTAGAAAGTTTCCTTATTTAGAAGGTTCCCATACTTAGTAATATTTCCAACATCTCATTTAGGTTAAGTTATAATCAAATTATCCAAAGTTACATTTTCACCCTTGAAGATCTCATACTTTACACTTTTAGCCCTTTAGTTTTCCAAATTACACAATGTACCCTTAGTTTATTATGTTGTACAGTTAGGACCTCCAAAATACAAGATTTACAAAACAAGTCCCTCAAATTAATACTTTTATATATTTGGTTCCTTTATTTATAATCTTCATCTTTTACTTATTAGTAATTACACATCAACCCCTTTAGTTACCAAAATGACACAAAACACCTTAAATATGATTTACTACACGACTTACCCTCAAATTTCATGATTTTACAATTTATAACCCTTAGTTTAGGAAAATAACACTTCACACCCTTTTTACATATCTTGACAGCCTTTAAGTATTATCTAGACCCGTTTTAAATAATTTATAAACCATATCAAAACTTCGAAATAAAATCTATAAAAATTCAAAGATGTTCCCCAGGGTTTTGAGTATTTTAGATAATTTTTACAGATTTTATTAAGTGGTCTAGGTACGAAATAAAAATCCTTTTCCCCAACCTGTTCCAGAACCGGATCAATTAAAAACACCCGACCATTGTCCATCTGCTTACCCAGTCTAGAAAATTTATAAAATTCTACAAAAATTCCAGTAATTAGCTAACATGTGGTATATTACCCAGTTCAAAGGACATGTTCTAAATCGTTATGGTTTTAAAATGAAAAATGAAAAACCCGACCTGTTTTCCCAGACCTCACAAATCCGATCAGACGCCTAAGTTTACAAAAATCGAAAAGATGCCTTCCAGGCCTCCAAAAATTACAAATTAAATTTTCCCAGGTATCCACTTCATTGAACTTAGTTTTAGACTCAAAAACCATCCCAATACCCGTTCGCATCATTTAGTTACAGCCGATTAAAGTCGAGTAAAATTCCAGGCCAGTAGCAGATTCTCACAGAATCATATATAACTTAGGGTTTTTAACATATAACCTCTTTAATTCTTAACACACAATGATTATAGATGATAGTGTTATGTATATACCTTATAATAAGAACAAGATTGAGGCTTCTTGGTGGTGTTTTTGGCTCGACACAGCAGCAACAATAAGGAGGCAGCAGAATTTGGTTTTCTAGGGTTTCTCTTGAGTGTTTCTTGAGGTTCGGTTATTTTGGGTGGAGATCAAAAGGATATGGCCTATTTTATTGGATTTGGCCGAATTTTAGAGAGGGGAGGGAGGGCTTGGATCGGCCCCTAGGCCCAACCCACAACATCTATGTCAAATTCCATTAATTCCCTTATTTCTTAAATATTTCTTACACGTAACGATTTTTAGAACAAAATTAAATATGTACTTATTGAGTTTTCGGTTCAAGTGACTAAGTAACGTGTTATAAATATTATTGGTAGCTCGTATAATTATTTTATGGTGCCTCATAATCATTCCATGTCATGTTTGTTTCGTTTTCATACGTTTTGTGATTTATTTGTAAGTTATATATGTTTTAATTAAATTTCAAAGTTATGAGGGCATTTTGGTCTTTTAATACGTTTTAGATTTTCGGGTTTTAGATTCTAAAACTTGTGGTTGGGGTGTATCAGTTACTCAAATGACCACTGTTCCAATCTAGTTGGTGTTACTGTTTGTAGTTAGATGTTTTGTCTATATAAGTAGTGCACATGTGTGTATATTCTTCACTTCTATCCCTTAAATTTTCTTTAAAAATTAGATAAAAAAAAAGGAAAAAAAAATGGTCTCTACTCCAAACTTTGATTTGCTGAAAGAAGTTTGCGGGTCTAATGAGGTGAAAGACTGTTTTAAATTTCTTTTTGTGCAAGAAGAGACTGAAATTGAGGGTTTTATAAATAAGGTTGATGAATGGTGTGCTGGTTTGTGTGAGAAAATTGGAAAGTTCGGTGAGTTGATTCAAGAAGGGCAAAGTTTTAGTCATTTTGATGTAGCAGCTTGGGATGGGATGGAGTGTCTGGCGGAAGCGCAAGCTAAGAATAGGGAGATTTTGCAGGCGTTGGTTGCTGTCTTGGATGTTGTACGTGAAGCTAGGACTGAGAAACGTCGTCATGTGATGGTGATGGAGGTGCATGATTAGTTTAGTCTTCTGTGGTGGTCGTTGTTGTTGTCTTTGTTGGTAGAAGGTCATGTAGGTTTTGTGTTGGTGTTGTATGTTGTTGTTTAAGATGCTGTTGTTAGACTCTGTGGTGATGATTGTAAGATATTGATTTTATGAATAAAATTCATGACTTTTTGTATCTCTTAGTGTTTTGCAATTTTTTTTAATTTCTTTATTTGTGTTTTTTCTATTTTTTTATTTTTTTTTATTTTTTTTTCTGGGAAAAAAGTATAAATGTACAATACATGTTATAGTAGTATATCTTGAGGAGTGTACTAAGCAAGTAAATGCAAAAGGGGTATTGCATTTTAATGATGCTATATGATAGGATGTTTTTGTACATATGATTTATGCTTGCGTGTGGCGCAACCATGTTACAAAAGGATTTTTAACGTTATTAGTAATTATTAAGTGCAGTTTGATGCTGCTACTGTTTTGCTTCACATACATATTTACAATACCATCTATTTAAGCTGATAGTTTAACAGCATTTGGTTAACAAAAGTGTTGGAGTTGGATGTGGTTTCTTGATTTCCATCGATGTTGATATAAATAATGCCTAAAAACATTATTAATACTTCTTGATATCTCTATGTTTTGATAATCACAAAATGTAAACTCATTAAACATAAGCTTATTAAATAAACAAGTATTTAGTTGTAAATATTCATTTCTACAACTTAATCACTTAAGGTATGAATAAACAAATGCTTAATACATTATATGATCAAAATAACATTTTCTTAATCACTTGATTTTTTATAAAATGACACAAACATTTTATATCTTTTAGAAAATCATTTTTGGTATATAATAAAAATGTTTAATCCATTATAAATTTATGAATTCAAATTTTTAAACAAAAATGGCAAAAATGTTCCAGAAAAACCTTCCCCACAAAAAGACAAATCTGAGCAACGTTCGAGTAGGGCGGCCCCCTTAATTTTACTAGGTGGCCCCCTTAATTTTAAGGGGACCGGCCACCTATTTAAGGGGACCGCCCCGCTCCTCCAGCTGTCAGATTTTTCCTATAAATACTGGTTCATTCCAGGACTTTTTCCTCACCTTTTGCACCCCCAAACCTTCTGTTCTAAATCTCTTCTTATCCTTCCAAATCCTTTCTAAATCTTTTGATCATATATTCTTAAGCATTGGTTTCCAAGTGATCCAAGCTTTTACCATTCAAGTGCAAAAGAAGAATACTCCTTCAACAACTAGAGAAGAAGTATTGCAACTTAGTATCATCTTGCTACCTAAGTTGTTTGTATAATCATTCATTCATTTTTGTATAAGTTGTGTATATTTGTTAGATAGGTGTGAGCATAATTGCTTAGGCTAGATTAGTGTGTAAGTAGTGAAGTTGTGAAGAAGTTAAGGTGTGTAAGTAGTGAAGGTGTAAAGAAGTAGAAGAGTACATAAGTAGTGCTAGGTTGTGAAGTAGTTGTGAAGCCGGTGTGAAGAAGTTGTGAAGAAGTCGTGAAGAAGTTGTGAAGAAGTCGTGAAGCCGTTGTGAATAAGTTGTGAAGAAGTTGTGAAGAAGTCGTGAAGAAGTTGTGAAGAAGTCGTGAAGCCGTTGTGAATAAGTTGTGAAGAAGTTGTGTAGAAGTTGTGAGATTGGTTCTAGCTACGATTAGAACCCGACATCTAGCTTTGTGTCGTTAAACCGGTGTAACCAAAAGTTGTGTAAGGTTTTCTCCGCCATAAGGGAGCTTGTTGACATAGTGAAGAAAACTCTCGAGTTAGGTGCTCGGGGAGTGGAATAGGGCAAGGAAGGTGTCCTTGTAGCCGAACCACTATAAATCTTTTGTCTCGCGGTTAGATCTTTCCATCTCTATCTTTCTTTTCATTTCATTACTTTACTTGCATTGTTTATTTAGATTTACTTATATTTGTTCATATTGTTCAAGAGTTGAGTTCACATAAATTCGAATCTAAGTTTTTTTAAAAGTAAACAAAGTTTTCATAATAAAATTAAAAAGGCGTAAAACTATTCAACCCCCCCCCCCCCCCCTTCTAGTTTTCCACAATTGGTATCAAGAGCCACGTCAAACAAGATTTTTAAAATAAACTGTATTTTAAAACTTGAAACGATCTATGGAATCCGAAAAATATTTAGAAGGGCAATCTATGCAAAGACCACCACTATTTGAAAGTGATGGTTTTCTTTATTGGAAAAATAGATTCGAAACTTATGTGAAATCAAAAGATCTTGATCTTTGGCATATTATTACTCATGGTGATTTTCCCTCTATTCAAAATAATCCTTTAACTAAAAGAGATGAAATTGTACCTTTTGAAAAACAAAATGATGATTTGAAAAAGAAACTAGCAAAAAATAATGAAGCTAAAATGGTAATTTATAATGCATTACCACGCAAAGAATATGAACGAATTTTTATTTGTCAAACCGCAAAAGAAATTTGGGAATCTTTATTAATCACTCACCAAGGTAATACTCAAGTCAAAGACAACAAAATAGATCTTCTTGTTCAACAATATGAACAATTTACAATTCCTGAAGAGGAATCTATTGATAATGCATTTGCTAAATTTAACATTATTATCACAAGTTTAAAAGCACTTGATGAGACTTTTTCTAGCAAAAATTGTGTAAGGAAATTTCTTAGGGCATTACATCCAAAATGGCGCGCGAAGGTCACGGCTATTGAAGAATCGAAGAACTTGATGACGTTATCGCTTGATGAACTTATCGGCAACTTGAAGGTCCATGAAGAAATTATAAAGAGAGACTCGGAAACGGTCAAGAGCAAGAAAGATCAAATCAAGTCTCTTGCACTAAAAGCCAAAAAGGAAATTAGTGATGATGACGATTCAAGTGACGATAGTGAAGACGAAGAATATGCAATGGCCGTAAGAGAGTTCAAGAAATTTCTAAAGAGACGAGGAAGATTCACAAGACAACCACGAGATGAAAGAAGATCGCTTCAAAGAAATAGGAATGATAACTACGGGAAAAGAAAGTGCTTCAGATGTGGAAGCCCAAACCATCTCATTGGCGAATGTCCAAAGCCACCGGGTTATGATTACCAAAGCGCCTTTATTAGTGGAGCATGGAGTGATAGCGACAAAGACAAAGCGGACAAAGCAAACGACGAAAAATGTCTTATGGCAAAGACATCAAATGAGGTACTTTCCGAAACCGAATACTTTCGTGACAAAAATCAATCATTAGACGAAAAAGACCTAGATAATGAATATAATAGGTTATGCAAATTAGGTCAAAAAGTCATGGCTAAAAATAAATCACTAAAACATATTAATAATCGATTAGAAAATGAAGTACTCGAATTAAAAATTAAACTACAACATTTAGAAAAAGGAAAAGAAGTTTTTATAGAATGTAAAACATGTCTAGAGGTCAAAAATGAAAACGAAAAACTTAAAGATGAAATTTCCAAACTTAACAAGTTTAAAAATAGTAGTAACTCACTTAAGAAAATAATAAGTGGTCAAGGAACTTCGGGAGATAAAACCGGTCTAGGATTCAACTCAAATAATGTTTCAACTAGTGAAAATAAAAATGTAAAGTTTGAATGTCAATCTAGCAAACAAAAACCATTAGAGTCAAAACCTAAGTATATACTTATAAAAGATAGAAAAATACCTATTGCGAGTGATGAGGAAGTAAAAAGTTTTTATAAACCATCATTAAAAGCCAAAACCGGATTTTCTAAACCGAAATTAAGATCTAAAACTCCACCTCCAAATAGACCAAATAATCCTCATCCTCGGTCTAAAACCCCTCAACCTAGAAGAAATCAAGGTAGACAAAACTTTCCTAATAATAATAATCACCCAATGTGGAATTATTCACTTCAACCAAGTTTCAACCCTTGGGGAATACTTTCATCATACATGCAAATGCAAACCATGTTTGGTTCAAACAATTTTGGACAAATGGGACAATGGGGACCAAGTGGCTAAATCGTCACTCATAGAATTATTCGGAAACTCATCTATGTTTGGCTTCCATAAGTCAATATGACACCTTGAAGCGTTTGAAGAAAATCTATTGAAGACTAAAAGGTACGCTTTCCTTTTAAGTTTATTGTTATAATATATGCTTAGATTAATGACTAGTTATTTCATGCCTATTTAGCTCATAATGCCTAGTTATCTATATACACATAATAGCTTATATGAATCTACTTAGAACCTAGAATCACTTGTTCTTTTCCCTTTGGTCCTCTTAAGCTATAACGTTTATAATGGAAATCTTCTATGTCCACTATTAGAAAACTCATGGTGATGAAGTGAAATGAGTTAAGTGGATTAATCATTAACATAGAAGTAAGATTAGACTTCTCGCGTTAAAAAACTATGGATGAAACAAGCTCTCCTAGACTATGGCATAAAGTTAGATAAGTGTGCGACAACAAATGAACTATAGATGTTAGGTTATACCCCATTCAACACTCTCGCATCAAACATATAGAATTTCGTCATCGCTTCCTTATGACCATAGGATATGTAGAAACGGGTAGCATGTGACAAAAGCCTTAACCAATTCCCTTGAGCATGAGATCTTTAACAACCATTTTTTTTAAATCTAGGATTAATGGTTTTTGTTGTCAAAAATCTAGTATCTTTAAAAATATACAGAAACTTCACATTTTGGAAAAATGATTTTTTAGATGACTATTTCACTTTTCTATTAACACATTTTACTATATCATTTTTCTTCTTAATCTATGTCCATAATTCTGTTTCGATCAAAGTCAAAGATTGAGAATTCTTTTTCTTACCCATTCTTCATAAACACATTTTGAAATAAAACCCAATCTATTTTATTCAAATAACTTTAACATCTACATAAGAACCCACTTTCAAACATTGTTGAATAATGCTAAAAACTTTTTTTTTTAAATCATGCATGGTGATCTCATATTTGTCATCTATATTTATGTACATGACATTTATATGTGAACTAAGTCAAATCAAGCGGACCATGGTTTGTCTATTAAGATTTTGTTTGTAACAAGTCTAGAAGTCCATGTTAACTTAAGTTCCCATTTATTGAACATAGGCACACATTAGGATCCCTCAAATAGTTCATTAATCTTCCCACTTACATATAATTAAGAAAATACTTGGTGTAGTTTATTGCTTCCTAGTCCATATATATTACTTGCTTGATGAGTATGTTTACATGCTAGATGAAATTACTTGATTGCTTAATCTCTTTAATTAACATGTTTTGCATAAATATCTATTACATGCTTAATTGCCTCAAAGAGTTGGACTTGCTTGAAACTAAACCCAAAAACACAACCCTTTCTACAATTTTCTGCCAAAAACCCATTTCCAGTAATCTGGAACCAACAGATGGGCGGCCCCCTTAATATTTAAGGGGACCGGCCCCTTAATTAAGGGGACCGGCCATCTGATGGTCGAAGGTGCTGTTCCCTTTTCTATTTTTTTGCCCATTTCATCCTATACTTTCCAAAATTCACAAACATATCTTATTCCAATCCATCCAACAAATTATCCATTCCTTAATCCCATCAATCCTACACTATAAACACTCCCATTCCTCATAATCTTCCATCATCTCATCACGCCATCTCCAATCAAACCAAAGCCAAAAACCTCAAGGTTAGCAAGGATGACCGAAAAACCCGTTTGGAAAAGAAAACCAAACCCCTGAAACAGGTCCATCACAACAAATGATGTGGCTGAACAACCAACACCTCCACCCACATTTGTTCTCAATTATACTCCCAATCCTCAAGCTCATTCCAATGAACCCTTTCACAAACCTCATCATAATAACCAACCATCCATCTTTACTCCCGAAAATACACCTTCATCTCACTCATATGATTCATATGAAGAGCATGATCAACCCCAAAACAACAATCCCAATCTCATTCACAACACCTCTCATCTTATTCAACATACCAATGAACCATCCAAGTCACTCACCACTCTTGGAATATCCTCTTCTTCCATATCTCCATCCTCATCCACTCATGATTACCCAAGCTTACAAATGTCTCCACCACCAAGAGTATCACCACCACCTCCTACCAACTCACTTGCTACTTCTATGTTGTATATCCAAACATCCATCCAAAATAACAACCACACTCCACCATCATCACCTTTTCCAAACACTTGAAGTTCATTGAAGAACTTAAAGAAGCACATGAGCTTTGTGCTCTTCTTGCCTTACACCTTGCTCAACGCAAGATTGGATCAACTCTCTTCTAGCCCTCCTTCATCACAAAATAACCTCAACCTCCACCTTCGTTCCAAACTACACATCTCAACCTTAAACCAACCTCATTGAAACCTTTCAAAACCCTCATCATATTGGTCAAACATCCAACTTTAATTCCAACTACACACCCTAATTTCATCCACTTCCACCAAATGATCAAATCCACATTCTCACGGAAAAGGAAAGGTTCCGTGAAGATATAAACCAAATCCATGACCTTTGTGATCTCCTTGCTATACACCTTGCACAACACAACAAGGGCCAACCTCGATCCTCCATCCTCACTCTACTCAAATTGCTTACCTCACCCCCATAACTTGAATCAAGTTGATAATCATGTCAACTATTGTCCTTGTCGTACCTCCACTCCAAAATCTAGCACAACACCTCCACTAGCACAACACTCTAACCCTCAATCAATCCACTCCGCTCCAAACTCTCTACCTCCAAACTCTCCACCTCCAAAAATATACCTCTATTAATCCAACATTCTTACCCTCACTCAACCAATTCCATCCCAAACACTCTACCATCAACCATCTAAGCATACTATATGCTTATGTTTCTCATTTTCCAAGCTTTCGTGTCGCAAGCAAGTCCGAAAGCTCTCTTTGGCAATTTAGGACCTTTAAATTAATGAATGTCTTGCTATGTGTTCTTAATATTTGTTTGCCATAATTGTTGTTCTTATATTCCATATTTTGCTATATATGCGTGTGCTTCTAATATTTTTCTTGCAAGTATTCCATATCTCGATTCTTTGATGCCCTCAAATGAGGGGGAGCACACATCAAGGGGGAGTTCTCGTCCCGACAAATTTCATATCTAAAACTTGTCGGCATAACCTTTTTGATTCTACAAAAAGGGGGAGAAGTGAATATAAACTCACTAAATACTTGTTCAAAAATAAATTTTTGGATTTAATGAGTTTAAGTTTTGTAATCATCAAAAAGGGGGAGATTGTTGATATAAATAATGCCTAAAAACATTATTAATACTTCTTGATATCTCTATGTTTTGATAATCACAAAATGTAAACTCATTAAACATAAGCTTATTAAATAAACAAGTATTTAGTTGTAAATATTCATTTCTACAACTTAATCACTTAAGGTATGAATAAACAAATGCTTAATGCATTATATGATCAAAGGAACATTTTCTTAATCACTTGATTTTTTATAAAATGAAATAAACATTTTATATCTTTTAGAAAATCATTTTTGGTATTTAATAAAAATGTTTAATCCATTATAAATTTATGAATTCAAATTTTTAACCAAAAATGGCAAAAATGTTCCAGAAAAAACCTTCCCCACAAAAAGACAAATCTGAGCAACGTTCGGGTAGGGCGGCCCCCTTAATTTTACTAGGCGGCCCCCTTAATTTTAAGGGGACCGGCCACCTATTTAAGGGGACCGCCCCGCTCCTCCAGCTGTCAGATTTTGCCTATAAATACTGGTTCATTCCTGGACTTTTTCCTCACCTTTTGCACCCCCAAACCTTCTGTTCTAAATCTCTTCTTATCCTTCCAAATCCTTTGATCATATATTCTTAAGCATTGGTTTCCAAGTGATCCAAGCTTCTACCATTCAAGTTCAAAAGAAGAATACTCCTTCAACAACTAGAGAAGAAGTATTGCAACTTAGTATCATCTTGCTACCTAAGTTGTTTGTATAATCATTCATTCATTTTTGTATAAGTTGTGTATATTTGTTAGATAGGTGTGAGCATAATTGCTTAGGCTAGATTAGTGTGTAAGTAGTGAAGTTGTGAAGAAGTTAAGGTGTGTAAGTAGTGAAGGTGTAAAGAAGTAGAAGAGTACATAAGTAGTGCTAGGTTGTGAAGTAGTTGTGAAGCCGGTGTGAAGAAGTTGTGAAGAAGTCGTGAAGAAGTTGTGAAGAAGTCGTGAAGCCGTTGTGAATAAGTTGTGAAGAAGTTGTGAAGAAGTCGTGAAGAAGTTGTGAAGAAGTCGTGAAGCCGTTGTGAATAAGTTGTGAAGAAGTTGTGTAGAAGTTGTGAGATTGGTTCTAGCTACGATTAGAACCCGACATCTAGTTTTGTGTCGTTAAACCGGTGTAAGCAAAAGTTGTGTAAGGTTTTCTCCGCCATAAGGGAGCTTGTTGACATAGTGAAGAAAACTATCGAGTTAGGTGCTCGGGGAGTGGAGTAGGGCAAGGAAGGTGTCCTTGTAGCCGAACCACTATAAATCTTTTGTCTCGCGGTTAGATCTTTCCATCTCTATCTTTCTTTTCATTTCATTACTTTACTTGCATTTTTTATTTAGATTTACTTATATTTATTCATATTGTTCAAGAGTTGAGTTCACATAAATTCGAATCTAAGTTTTTTTAAGGGTAAACAAAGTTTTCATAATAAAATTAAAAAGGCGTAAAACTATTCAACCCCCCCCCTTCTAGTTTTCCACAATCGAGATTTTCATTCTTTTTTATTCTTTCTGGCATCTGGTGTTTTCTCTTGGAAGAGTTGTCGTTTTGTAGATGCCGATTTACCGCTGTCTGTCACTGTTGTTCTGGATGATGTTTTAGTCATAGCATCTTCTGGTGGTGGTGTTGTTTGACCTATTGCAAATAGATAATTATATTAGAATAAAGATGTTTTTCTGATTGTTTTATATGTATGTGTTCATGTTAAGAATAGTTTGTAACCTGTAATTTCTGCAACGGGTTGTTTTCCTTCCTTTGTTGTTGACAGCATATCTGTCCTTGATCTGGTTTGCATACCAGTGTATGCTAATGGTAATGGTGCCAATTCTGTAAGGGTTAAGAAATGTAGGTCAGGATGTTAGATTATATGTAATATATTATTGTAAATTTTTTGAAATAGTAAAAGTTTCTTACCTTCTGTATGTTCTCCCTGTGTTGCAGTTGGTGGTGTTGCTTGTGTGTTGGTAGTTGGTGTTGGAACTGGAATGCATTCAATCGCAGTAGACGTTTGTTGTTGTTGAGGTATGGTTGCTTCAATGGTTTCATATGCTTCTTGTGGTGTTGCCGACCCTGTCATAAAGAAATTGTTCGTATTTAGTAGTTTAGATGTATTTTATTCGTTATAAGTAAGGTATATGTAGCATTGTAAGTTTGTCACCTGATGGTTTGTCCTTGATTTTGTTTTGACGGCTCTGGTTTATCCATTAGGTTATCAAAAATGAATTCTGGTAGGCCTTGTTTTGAAGAAGTGTTATAATGGAATTGGAAGATGTTTCTTTTCCCAACGATTGATTGTATTATCTGAGGAATATCTCGGGGATCAGGATTTTCGAGGGAAGTGATCAATGAATTACAGTCGACACCGAAAATATCATCTGCTTTAGGTGTAAAAAATGTAATCATTGCTGTTGTTGTATCGTCGGTTAGGTATGCTTTGAAGTTATATCTGCACATATGTATTAGTCATGTAGTGTAATGTTAGTTGTTATAAGAGTATCATGTAATAATATAGAATTACCTGTAGGATGGATGGTCTAGTGGTCCATGTACTCTGCATTCAAAGATACCGTTATTATTCTCGGCTTTAAAGGCACAGTTTGTACATGTTGGGTAGTACCAATCTCTTGATGCATTAATGGTTGTTATACTGCCTTCGCATGTAAAACGAACACCCTGTCCATGTTTTTTTAAAGGATTAGTCATTTATATGTGGTTTTCATGTTTTTGTTTACATTTTTATAAAATAATTATATATTATAAGGTAGGAGTGATTTGAACTTACTTCATATGTGTTTGGAGTCTGTTGTAAGAGCACAGCCAAGGGAAACCTATTTCTCAGTTTCTCTTTTTGTTTGTCTTCGTATGGCTGCCTCACGATTTCCAAAGGTGGATTTAGGTTAAAAACTTCTCTGTATCTGTTGCACGTGTACATAGTCGTTAGTTACCATGGTAGAATAACAGTTAGATATGATAAAGGTTAGAATTTGGTAATTACTCTGCCCGGTATTGGTCGAGTTCTGGAATTTTTGGATTTATGTAGTAGTAGGTTGCCGGTGTTGATGACAGCTGTAACTTGTTTCGGTACCTTGAAACTCGGCATGAACTCACTGCTATTATGATTGGTCTTTCCAGTTTGTCAATCTCATCTTTTTTGAATGTTTCAGCAAGGTCATCCCATAGTGTTAGCTCAATTGAATTGCGGCTGGTTGGAGTAAAATTTTCAAATTATTAAGTTTTTCAAAATTTTTGTATTTTATACGAATTGGTAATAGATTTTAAGATTATACTTACTTGAGGTTTTGAATCTCTATTCTGCGGTTAACCATCTGGTCTCTATTTGGGTTTCCAATTTTTTCTATCTCTCCTGAGCTGATGTAACACCCTATGTAATCTGTCAAAGTAACAAATACATTACATTTCTTTGCAGTTATATACACTAATGGAGAGTGTGGAGTGGTTAATATTACCTGTGAGTACGGGGTATTCTTTACGTGTTTTATCTTCTGGATCAACAACTCTGTATGGCAACCGGTTGTAAGAGACGAAGCTGAAATAATGATTTGGGAATCCATCTGGTGTTATAGCATCAAATTTCGTGAATTTGGTAAATGACAAAGATGTCCTGTTTTCTAGCGTTTGTTGCCAATTGTCTGTTGGGATACATGTGAAGCCTGAAATGCGGTATGCTTTTCCAGGTATGAGAATCTTAGC
Organism: Artemisia tridentata subsp. tridentata; assembly: GCA_021014915.2. Taxonomy (NCBI): domain Eukaryota; kingdom Viridiplantae; phylum Streptophyta; class Magnoliopsida; order Asterales; family Asteraceae; genus Artemisia; species Artemisia tridentata. The sequence goes on along the minus strand of CP139507.1, from coordinate 437,745,196 downwards.
AAAGTGCCTTATTTCAATAGCTTCCATGTTTGCTTGTATTGCATCACCCTGTTGATGTTGCATTATTGTTTTATTCTTATTTAATTATGTAACATTAAATTTAAATAGTGGTACTATCTTTAGTGTACCTGTCTGTCTAGTAGAATTGCCCGGTATCCTTTTTCAGTTGTATTTGGTGGGTCTCGAGCTATCCATGCCCTATAGACTTTGGCTTCTAGAATTTTGTTCCTGCTTCTTGGTTGTAGGTCCTTGATATTAGCTTCTACTTCTATAATGTTTTCGCTGCTTGTTGGTTGTATGTCCTTGATATTAGATTGCGCCATCCTGTATATGGTAACAAAAAATAGGAAAAATTGTTAGTTTATTTCCCATTGTTTACATACAAATATTAGTTTTTAATATTGTAATATGTTTAATGTAATGGATTTGAAATGTAAGCATGAAAGTACGGATTCTATTATGTAGTGCAAAAGTCAGTGGATATAAAATTATGCATGTAAGTAAAATGTGGTGTTGGATAGCTAGTGTAATAATTTGAACCTCTATGCAAATTTGCGCGAGGAAATCTCTATAGACTATATTCTTTGTTAAATTTGATGGTTGTTCACCATCAGATTTCAAAAGAACCTTTAAACCATTCGGTGATGTTGCACGTGATAATGCAACATATAATTGGCCATGGCCGAAAACTGGTTGCGGTAGATAAATGCCAATTTTGCTAAGAGACTGCCCTTGACTTTTGTTGATTGTCATAGCGTAACAAAGCTTGACTGGAAATTGTTTCCGTTTAAAAATGAAAGGGTAATTTGGGTCTTTGTGGGTTAAAGGGATTCTTGGAATGTATACTTTCTCGCCAATTCTCGTGCCTGTAATAATTTCTGCTTCAATCAATTTTGACATAAGGTTCTTTACTATCATTCTTGTACCATTGCAAAGCCCACCACTCATATTAAAATTCCTCAGCAGCATAATCGGACTTCCAATTTTTAATTGAAGAATGTGTGGTGGTAGACCTGGAAATCTTAAACTATTTAGGTATTCTGGTGGATATAACATTTCAGTTACGGCACCATCTCGTCCTACTGGAATTGCTTCATCCGTACTTATGTACACGACACCTTCGCCTTCTATTTGTGATAATATTTTTTCGTTCATCTCATCTGTTGTTTCATTCTTTGGGCACACAATCACTTTTTGCTGCAATACTTCGGCAGTTGGCTGGTGTAACGTCTGTTTATCATAGATGAAATCAATCAGTGTTTGGACAACATTTTCATCATCTGGTATCTGATACTGTGGTGGGATTTTAATCCAAGCAGCTTCGTGTGGGTTTTCTTCATCAGGTTCTCCAATTTTGCCATCACCTACGTCAAGTAACCATGAAGAGAATTCACGTGTTGTCTCTCTTTCATAATCATTTAGATCTGGTTGAAGTAGCCTCATGTTTTCTTTAAGCTTGAAGACTTTAAAGTGTTGCCACAAATACGATCTAGCGATTGACGATCCTATTATTTGTGATTTTGTGCCCTTCTTTTTCACTGGGAGTGTTTGCCTGAAATTACCACCTAACATAACTGCTTTTCCACCAAATGGTTTATCAGGATTCGTTAGAATATCACGAAGGGTTCTATCAAGGGTTTCGAAACACCGTCGGTCATTCATCGGTGCTTCATCCCATATTATCAAATCAGTTTCATTAAGTAAAGTTGCCATCAACGTATTTTTTTTATGCTACACATTGATTGATCGTCTACCTCAAGGGGTATTTTAAATCTAGAATGCGCTGTACGGCCAGATGGTAAAAGTAAAGATGCTACACCTGAAGATGGAACAGCCAAGACAATCTTGCCTTGTGAACGTAGTGTGTTGATAATTGTCTACCACAAAAAAGTCTTTCCTGTTCCGCCATGTCCATAAACGAATACCAGCTGCTGCTCTTTCTTAGTACATGCATTGATTATAATGTTGTAGATGTGCCTCTGTTCAGTATTCAACTTGACAACTGATCTTGCAGCCTCTTCTTTTAACTGTTCACAGTTGTAATTCTTTTCTTCCATCAAGAGTCTGTTGTGCAAATGGTGCAGCAGATCCTCTGAAGGCAATGAGAAACCGAATTCTTTGACTGATCTTGAACATCTATTGAGTATGATTTCTATTTCATAGATAATAAAGCTCTTTATTTCAGGATCATTTACATGTAGATTTCTAACACCACTTGTTTGAGAAGCTTTTTGGGGAATATCATCTGCCATAGATCGCCAGTGCCTTTCCCAAAGTTGCAAAGGGTTAGAAACTTCACAATACATCAAAATATGAGAAAACAGCATACGTAATTCTGATGATGATGCTGTCGTCGACGCTTCTTCTAATGCTATGTCCCATTCTCTGTCATCTTCAAGAAGGCCCATAGCCTGGCATGCTGCTCGGTACGTTGGGAAGACACGGTTGTTAACTGTACGTACTTCAATGAATGATCTACAACCTTTCTGATGTCCAAGCAACATACGAAAATAGAACAGTTCCTCGGCTGCTGGATGCACATACACTAATCTACCAATCGATTATCTTTTTTTGATTTTTCTACGCTTCCATGTCTTTGTCTCTTCATACCAAACATATAATCACTGAAAATAACATGATATTAATAACTTGATTGATTGTTTTTACAAAACAATTAATACAAGGTCTGTTATTAATACTGCATGTAGTAGGTTAAGGATTTTCTGTCTCTAGCATAAGTGTTTGGTCCTTTGTTGGCAACAGTGGTCCTAGTTTCTGTTACTTATTGTGCTATAAGTTGGTCGGTTGACTAGGTTTGGAGGAAAGGGAAAATTACATTTATGGCGTTCTAAGTATGGTTTGGTTTATGTGGAGCCATTTGTCTATTAAGGATAGTAACAAATGGTGGGATTTTGCATGAGGTCATGGGAAGTCATTACATGCATGCATAGCATTATTGTAAGACATAATGGAAAGAATTTGTTCTCAACATAAATATATAACAAAAGGAAGTTGTCATATATTTAAAGATTGATTACAAGTTCTAAAAGTTTCAGGCTTATTTGGAAAATACAGGAAATACTTAACCAAATACTATTTGGTTTAGTGGACACAACATTGATACATGTGAATTTAAGATCAATTACGTCCTTGACGTAGATACTTAACTTCAGTCTCAAGTTTCAGTTGTGCAGCTTCCATTTCTGTGAAGTGTTCCTGAAATTCCTGGTACAGTCGCGATGTTTTCGGTATCCGAGTCCGACATAAGAGTAATAGAATAAGTAGGGGAAACCATAACCCTGTAACCACCCGGTAATTATAAATATTTTACTATGTAACTAAATAATTAGCAATAAACATGTATAAGTAGCATTTCAGTAGCGTTGTGGCACGGAGGACTTTAGTTAAGTTTGTGAAAATATGGTTATAGTCCAATGTTTGAAAACATTTGGTTCTCTATAACCATGGCTTTGATACCACTTTGTAACACCCCCGTTTTCGATATACGCAGCGGAATATAAGTTGGGGTGTTACTTCAAGTATCACAGTCATGAAAATAGAAAATGACTCGAAAAGAGACGTTTTAAATAAAATTGTTATCATTCATTTATTAAATCAGAATTACATAACATAGGTCCCAAAGGAAAGCTTGGAAATACGTTATAAAAGTTACATTATTTGTTGAATGATAACATAGTGGACACTCTTATTAAAAAGAAAGTTCACAGCCACTCTGTGCCAAGTTCATTCTTTTAATTACCTGAGATAAAACATGCTAAAAAGTCAACACAAAGGTTAAGTGAATCCATAGCGTTTAAGGTTATAATTAGTTTGAACACAAGCTAAGTAAAAAGGAATCAGTTATATCTCAGTTCGGTATATTGCATTAAGCCTCATGACACGCAAAAAGTTAATAGGTTTCCGTTTTTACTCACATAATTAAATGAAAGTAATAATGCCCCCGAGTAGGAGTCTGCCAAAGCTCTTTATTAAACGTTCTCAAATAAAGTGCATTTGGTTACTTATCTAGCAACACAAATAGGTCGTCAACTGCCAATAGATCTATTCACTATATTTGCGCTCACCCGCAGATGATTAATGGTTCATGATAGAGGGTCTTTTAAAATAGGCAACTGTTAAACTTAGGCAATAACAATCAGGAAGCCATACAGAAAAGTACTTGTGTTCGGTTTAGTAGCATGTATCTCTTCACAAATTTGGAAACGTATAAAGAAAAGTGGGACTATGAACTTACCTGGATAGTCTGAATGGAAAACAAAGTTAAATAGAGTTGATAAACGTCTCCGACACACAACCTGGTTTGGTATGTCAAGTTTCAATAATCGTTTTCGAATATATAAGTTTCAGTATTCGTTTCGTAACGATTTGGTTGTTGATTAAATGTTAAATTGAGACAACATGAAGTCTCTTCAAAAGTTGGATGAGATTTTATCTTATTTCGTTATGTTTCTGTTCGTTAAATATATATCTCGTTTGTTTGTTATCAAACTAAACATATTTCGTTTATTAATTTCTATTATAAATCGAATCGGAATATATATATATATATAGTAGTAGTAATAATAATAATAATAATAATAATAATAATATAATAATAATAAATGTTACGCTTTTACCCCTATAGTTTCGTATATTGATAGTTTATACCCCCGAACTTTCACAAAATGACAATTTTTACCCCTCAACTTTTATAAAATTACAATTTTTACCCCTGAACTTTGGTGAAATGACAGTTTTTACCCTTGTAGTTTCAAAAATGACTCTTTTTACCCCTGAGCTGCAGATCGATCTCTATTTAAGTCCTTGTTATAAAAACAGTTGGAGTTTTGGCAAAAATTACCCCCAAAGCAAATTTGGCGTTACATCCGACGTCCTTATTTCTATAAAACGCGTTATAAGTTACGGGAAAAGGCACAACTTTTTACGACTCCTTTGTACATGTTATTATCAGTTTATAAACATCATTCTTACAAATTTTTAGCTCATGATTCGAGCTTATAAGTTCAAATCAATTTAAAATTTGGTGCGCTAAAACTGTGAGAAATGGGAAAAAGAAGCTAGAATATCTTTTTGAAAAATCCATCTTTTTATGACATTCTTTTTCCTACGGTTACCTAGCTGGGTGGTCCTTAACGTGGCAAAAATCTAGTATTTTTCGAGATTCGTTTGATGGGTGAAACAGAGGCGCAAAGTTGGATCTATGGGACTGAGTTGCGACAGAAAAGAAAAGAGAAAAATAAATAGGTCTTTGATTTTCTAAGCTTATGGTCTAGTTTTTATTGTGTGTTAACATGATAATACACCTCCCTAATCTATTTCTAACATGTTTTAAGATTCCTTGATTAGTTGTATGTAAAAATAAAATTTTAGAGGTGTGTTTGTTTTGCTCGCTAGAAAAAGAAAAAGAAATAAAAGTTTGGTTTTTGAGTTTTTAAATATTCTATCTAGTTTTTAAAGTATGATATCATGATCATTGACATGTTTAATCCATCTCTAAAGTGTTTTAAGTTTTCTCGATTTTGTTTTTAAAAATAATATAGGGGCGTTTGGTTTTGGTTCGACAAAAGAGAAAAAGAAGGAAAACATCTATTTTTTAATTATCTTTCGATTACAACTTATTTTGTATCTTGTTTTAAGTGTTGTTAAAGTGTACGAAAATAATGAAAAAGGGTTAACTTACTTACTTGGCTACTAGTCGATTACTAGAGATATCTTAGTGAATTGGTTAGAAAATGGAATACCAAGGTCTCTCCTCTTCCCTAGGCTTCTTAAATGTTTTTCTTAGCTTCTAAATGAAATGTTTGATCCGATTTTATATGAATATGGGCTGTTTTTGGTTGGTGTCGACTTGTGGTTGGAAAAGAAAGAATATAGGCCGATATATATTTATAGGAAAGGAAGGGTTAGGGAATTTTATGAGGCTAGGTCACCATGTCATAGGAAGGAGGGGACATGGTGATGTAGTTGGTGCCATTTGAGGGCAAGTGTATGGAGAAGGGGGTGGTACGAATGGTGTTGTGGAAGTGGTGATGTGTTTCATTTTGGAACCAAGGAAACTAATTACTTCTTTAACTTATGGTAAGAATTTAGGGGACATGACTATGTGGAGATATTTGGGACATAAAAGAAAGATTGTGGCATAAATCCTTGCTTAATATTAAGTGAGAAAATAATTGGTTAATATTTAATTAGAATCGAACCTATATTAGTGTATATGGTTCAAATAGGCATTGAAAGGGTGGTACTTTGGCTATATGGTTGTTGTACTCTAGGGTTTTAGGAAGTAACTAGGTTAGTTTAGGGTTTAGTTTAAGTAAATATTAGTTAGAAAATTAATTTAGGGTTTAAATATTTATATATGTCGAATCTTATGGAAAAAGAAAAGAAAATGGTTTGTGCTAAAAAGGGTTATATTATAAGCTTAGTAGGGTTGTACTAAGGGTTTAGAAATAGGAAAAATGTATTTTAAATGTTTTCTTAAGTTATATAAATTATATGTTGATTTTATTAAGTTTTAAAGTATATAAATGAGATTTTAGGTTATTATGCATTGGATGGTTGTACATTGGGTTTTGGGGCTTGTACTATGGTTTAGGTAATATAGAAAATATGTTTTTAGAGTTTTCTTAAGTTACTATAATTATGTGTTAATTTTACAAGTTTAAAAAGTTTAAAAATGTAATTTTTAGACTTTTGTGCATTAAACATTTGTACATTAGCTTTGATGAGTTGTACCTATATTTAGTGAGTTTAAGAGATTCATTTTTAAAGTTAATGTATGAAATATTAGGACAATGGACTTTAAAATAAATATATTTAAGGTTATAATAGGATTTTTATTTATATTTATGTTTTTGTGCTTAAAGGACTTGTAGCTTGCCTTGGAAGACTTGTACATTTACATTTTAAAAGAATTATATATTTATTAATTAGGGTTCGTGATTTTTATTATATAAAATCATGATTTTGTGAAATTAGGGTTTGTATCGGGAGTTAAAGTGGAATTAGGGTTTTTGTGCTTTAGTAATTTGTGCATGAGTGGTACTTTAGTATTTTTAGGTTTTTATTATTCATATGGGTTGTTATATTAGTTTAGGGTTTTTTGGAAACTTTATTTATTTAAGAAACGTTTAGTTTAAACGCACGTTAACGAATTAACGTAAAGCGGCAAATGAGATATCGTAAAGTTTCTTGAAAATGTTTATATGAATAAACATTAAGTACGTTGATGTTGGGTTGCGTGTGAGCACGTTTATCGAGGATATGAGCTACGTCACATAAGATAGTAGTTATGAACAGATAAAAAAAAATTATACGTAGAAAAATGATAGGTATTCTTTGTTTAGAATATATAATAGTCTATTACGAGGTGAAATTTTCGCAGTGGTTACACGCGTAGTGGTTCATCCTTTGTAATGGAACCCGATATCTAGCCTTGTACCGGATAAAGCGTAGGCGACGAAGGTTTGGCTCTACCTCGTGGAAGAGCTCGGTATCTAGCCTTGTACCGGATAAAGTGTAGGGGACGTTGTGTTGGTTTGGTCCGCCGTGTTAAGGACCCGGTATATATCTTTGTACCGGATAAAGTGTAAGCTATTGTCACACCCCAAAAATGGCGCAGCGGAATAGCATTCACGGGGTATGACTTCTTAGTAAAGAACACAAAGTGTCACAATAGAGAAATACTAAATGTAATACATTGAACTGATAATAGTCACAAACTCCCACAACAGGGATGAATACAAAATACAAAAAAAACCACATGAGACTCAAAGATACACAACATCATTATTTAATATCAGGATGCAACTCCACGAGATATAATCCGGGAGGGTCTTGACTAAGTCTTGCTAAGTCGGGCCAATACTCAACCATCTACGGTATCTTCATTCTTAACACCTGAAAATGGATACTCGAAAACGTCAACATAAAGTTGGTGAGCTCGTAGGTTTAGATGTTAAACCACGAAGCTGTGAATAATAGCGTAGGACAATAGTGAGCAAGATATACAAATGTGAGCGCATAACAAAGATCACAAACTAGCAACAATTGAAACTCATACTACAAACACGCATAATTGATCCACACATCGACTGGGTGCACTTCCCAAAATAATATACTGGGTGCACTTCCCAAAATGATATACTGGGTGCACTTCCCAAAATGATATACTGGGTGCACTTCCCAATATGGTATACACAATGCATCACAAAAACAAGTACGCACGTTCCAGCTAAGTCACACAATCTGAATTCACATAGTAAGGTACATATTGAAATCAAAACACACATATTGTCCAAAATTATAAAAACATTGTATCACAACATGAAAACAGTTAAAATATCATTTGAGTACCATTTCCCCCCAAGGAAAACATAATGAAAAAGGGGCTACGAGAACTCACCTTATCAAGTAGCAGTCAGATAACACAACAATTCAAACACCGTTCAGCACCGACACGCGACCTAGATTAGTAAGGTTTGTTTTAGTTTGCGGATCGAGTTTAAGAATTAAATCTGAAAGATTTAAAGAGTTTATGTTATTGTTGCTGGTGTGGCAGCTTTTAAGTTTAAAAATCATTTTCTAAATCATTTGAAAGCATTGGCTCTTGGAAGTGCTTATGTGTATGACACGACAAATAATCCCCAGTTTGACAATAACTGAAGTACATGTACGAAACAACTAATAATTATAAGACGTTGACGGCGCGAGGGAAAGTGTTATAGTCGAGTGAGTATTTATATTACAAAGTGCGCGTTTGCATTACAGGTGCAAGTGTGTGCATGAGAGAAATGGAGTGTATGTATATATATATATATATATATATATATATATATATATATATATATATATATATATATATATATATATATATATATATATATAATATATATATATATATATATATATATATATACTAGACTTCAAAGCCCCCCCAATGGGCGGGCATGACTTTTAATTTTAGATTGATTTGTTTTGATCAATTTTAAATTATGCTTTAAGTTCGTTACATGGAACACAATAAAATATAAATACTTATATATAAACACAATAGAATATGGATAGTTTTGATCAATTTTAAATTAAGCTTTTATTTCGTTACATAGAAGACAATAAAATATAACTACTTATATAGAAGCACAATAGAATATGGACAACTATATTGTACATCTTAATAATTTTGTACGAAAATGCATTTTACATGTTAATAATCTCTAAACATGATTTGTTGTATATTTCTAAACATGAATTGTTGTATATTTATAGGTATAATATTTTATAATGAATAGATTTCAAGCTAATCATTATTATTCAAAAGAAGGTTAGGTTAGGATTTACATGGTCTTTTCAATTGCGAAAGAAAAATATATATTATATATTAGATGGTTTTGATCAGTTTTAAATTATGTTAGCAATATTGTACGAAAGCACAATAGCCACTTATATGTTAACATAGTAAACAACATTTTTATAACCTGAAAACATCTTAACACGGTTTAATATATATTGATATGTATATACTTTATGGGTTGGAAATAGGTGGGACCCATGCGTAGGGAGGGTTCTTATAACAGCTCCCTACTTTATAATAAATAAATTTCAAGGCATTGATTACTATTCAAAGGTTAAGTTAGCCTAAACATGGTCTTTTCACTTTCAAGTGATTAACAATTATTGTTAAATTTAATAGACCAAATATATTTTGATGTAAATAATCCTGTTGATTTTTTATTTATTTATTTATTTTTTTTGCATGACCTTTCGTTTGTGAATTATTAAGAGAAACATATTTGAAGAACATGCAAGTTGTGTAGCATACTACTCATTAATAGGCTATTCCCATAGACTTGCTACATTGTCTTTTCATCTTACCCATAGCGTTTCTTCACACCGAATCATTACATTCTCGAAAACACCAAGTGTTTACCGATCAAAATATATGTGGCCGGATCAACAAAAGGTTAGCTATTGAATCTTGATCTAATATTTATGTTCATGTTTTCTTAACCTCTGGTAACCGTTTTTCTTATTGAAAAGACGAAACCCTGAATCGTATGATTGTTAATATCCTGTTCATTTTATGTATTATTGTTTATCAACTTAATGTCAGAAGATACAGCTGGTAAATAGTTTAGAATTAACTTGAGTAATCATTTGGGTAGATATTTATCAACTTATACTCCGTAATTAACTTGAGTAATCATTTGGGTAGATGTTGATGAAACCTGTTTGTTATACTGTTTCTTATTGATCAGTTAGGAAAAAATAGTTTAGAATGGTAAGAAGATAATAAAGGTTTATTTGTTAGGGCTTTCAGGTCATAGTAACACAGGTGTTAAGCTTAGGAATGGAAACTCGTCTGGTTATTCTGGATCAGTTAGCAAAAACTGTTAATTCAAGACTTGTTAAGGACATGATGATTGTCCATTATAGGCGTGAAATTGATGTTACTTTTAAGGATGAGGAAGATTTGATGTCTAAGGCTTCACAAATTAGTGCGCGAGTTGATGATAGGGATCAAATGATAAATGAACTTCAGCTCCTTTGTGGCTTAGACTCATCTTTGCATTCCATCAATGACATGATGAAGATGCAGACGCAAGATTTGGCTGAAGTTGATGGGTTGCTCTTAGGTGTCGCGAAAAGACATGCCCGACTCCGTGATTTATTCTCTTTCTTGGAGAAGTTGGTGTTAATGGAAATTTGATGTAGTATATGTCTGTAGCTTCGAAGATATGGTCTTTTGGTTTGACTTTCGGTTTGGTATATTTTGTGGGAAAGTCACTTGGGTTATGTAAATCTTAGTTTAAGTTTGTTTTAGACTATGTCAATGTTTATGGGTCGTAGCTTTTGGGAAAGTAGTTCAAACTGAATGTTTATGGTTGTTAAACATTGTCTATATTTAATCATCTGTGGTGTGTTTCTCTCTTGATGTTTGGAAACATATATGTGGGCATGTACAAACAGTTTGACTTTAAATGAAAATGATTTTTTTTTGTTTGGTCTGTGATTGTTTGTTGATTAGTTGGGGTAGTTTATTTGTATTCATTGTGGCTGTTGTTAGGGCATGTACAAACAGTTTGACTTTAAGTGATGTTTGTGAGATGCAGATGTTTTGTTTGGTCGTTATTTTAAACATGTTGTACTGGTGTTTGTTATTACAACTGTATCTGAGTGTGTATTTGAAAGATTTGTCTGAGTTTTATTCTTTGCTAAATGTTTTGTGTTTTTTTAATGGTCGTAGAACAATGACCACACAATTCATCACGGATTATAATCATGTGGAAAATATGGGAACATTGGTAGGTATTTATGGAATTATATTCCCATAATAATCTTCTTATACGTGTTATTTTGTTTTAGTAAAACCGTAGGTACTGCCTGATGAATGTGTTTGTTTTGGTTTTTGTAAAACCATAGGTACTGCCTGATTACTATCATATTAACTACTACAACAATAATGACTATGTGTACCTGATTAATAATAATCGGGTTAAAAGGAAAGTTTTTATTTGTCGGAGAAGAGGTACCGAAGAATGGAGCATATCTGGTGCAGGGTGGGATAATTTTATAGAGCTGAGCGGCTATTTGAATATTAGGACTTTGCATTTCATAAAGGAGGCTGCAGACACCTTTTTTGTTACAGCATATGATGCAGATGGATTGGAAATCGGTGGTTATGGGATAATTCACACACGAAACAGACTGGTTAGGTGCATTGGTGAAGTTGGGGCCGATCAAAGTTCATCACCGGTAAAGTTATGATATAATTGTATATATGTAAAATTCATGGAATTTATAAACCTTGTTTCAATATTTTTAAATTTTGTTTTATTAGTGGTTTCCTGTCGAGTTCCTTCAAGGCATTGAACGTGATGATTTTTTGATTGAATTTTCCGGTTCTGAGATAAACGTGGGTGCAAAGCAGAGTGTTATTCCTGGGACTTTGGATAGTGTGGGTTTCCAGTTTAATGTTCACTGGAATACGGTTGTTCAGCGAGCAAATCTAATGGTTGGTGAGCGAGTTGTATTGACCAAAAAGACTGGTATGCGGTTGGCGTTGATGAGGTTTGATAATGATGGTTTTCAGCTTATACATGAACATCGTTACCCCACACGTCTTGCATTTGTTCAAGGGCATGATGCAAATGAGTCAGGTAGTAATACGTTCTTTTAAAAAATATATTCAATGTTACATGTTAATTTGAGGTGAATCAGTTGTATTTGTTTGCGAATATGTAATGTTTACTTTGTGGATGGTATTCGTTAGATGCAAGGTTGGTCCACGGCTGTAATTGGTTCCAACATGCAGTGCATTTGTCTGAAGAGAATACTTTCTACCGAAGGCTTTTCCCGTTTGTGATCGATTCCGGAAGAATGGTAAGGGTTGTCTCTTTATATACATTATGTATTTTCGTAATTTTTATTAAATATTTAATAGTAAAAGAGTTGAAGTTATCAAGTTGTTGTAATTGCTTTCAGACCATACCAAGCAATTTTGTTTCTGACAACAATCTGCAACAATTTGGTCATGCGCTTCTAAGGAGGATGGAGAGTGAACGCCGTGTAACCATGAAACTTGAACGTCATGCTGATAGGCCATGGAGAAACGATCACATGAACTTTAGGACAAATTGGAGTACCTTGGCCGAAGATTTCCAGTTTCCAATGAACAAAATGATCAGATTCCAGATGGTTGGAACAACAGTCGATCCGGCTTTTGAAGGTCAGTTGTTTAACGGTCCTGTTCCGTTGGTGGCTGTGTTTGATGTATGTTGAATCGCTAAACTAAAATATTTATCAGGTTAGGATGGAATCTGATTTTGAACACTGGTTGTCTGTAATGGTGATAAATAATAACAATCAAGTATGCTTAATTTTCGATAAATTGTAAGATGCAAGTATCCTACTGCCAAAAAATCAAAATACTAAGGTTCATAAAGTTAAGATGCAAGTATCGTACTTCCAAAAAATAAAAAAACAAATGTTAAGCTGTTTACTTTCATTTTTCCCAAAACATATACTTAACATTATTTGATTTGTTCATTTACATGAGCATTGTGATGATACCATCTACAAATGTGATGCATTATCGGGTCTGCAATAATATTGTGATTGCGTTGTTAAGCAGTGTGACAATAGATTTATAGGATAGTTTGATATGTATTTGAATTATAAGAAAAACTAAAAACCATATATGTTAACTGATGTGAATCACGTATTTTTAAAAATTCACTAACAGTACCTATCGGTGGTACTGTTAATATCAATACTAACAACATCAATTATGTATATAGGTTTAATATAGGTTTAATTCACATCTAAAAGAAAAATGTGTCAATTATGACGGAGGTAAAATTTGGTGTTAACGTACCTCAAACATAAATCCCTAAACACATATAGATTTAGTGCACGTATGAATCATAACCAATATGTTACATGGTACGGCTTAGCAACATAAAACATGTATTGACTGTGATAATAATATTAAAAAACACAAAGTATGAGTAGCGGGTAAAACATTGTGAGGGTTTATTATCATATAATCGCCACCACAACGATTGAATTGTAAGTTACGATTATAAACCTTAATCAGATTTACAAATTATTAAAAATTAAATATTATGCTTACCCGAAGATTTTTTAAAGAGTTGTTGATTTTCCAAGATTTGATATAAGCTTAATGAAGAAGGATATTTAGTCGAATAATTATGAGGGGATGGAATATATGGAGAGTCGGGATGCATGTTTTATTGTCTCAAACCGACTTTGTGGTTAATATATATATATATATATATATATATATATTTATTTTTTTCCTTTTTATTTTTTTTACCCCTTCATACGAAAAAATATAAATTCATATAATGTTGCATAACACAATGTTTATAAACCCGAGTACATGTATATACATACATCGGGTTTCAAACATGGTGTATACAACATGATACTTAATCCTACACACGCAACTAATGGATCATGTGTCTTATAAAGTATAACCAATTATTTTGACTAACTGATGTGGGATAATAAGCTACTCATTAGACACATGAGTTAGTCCACATTCTTTAGCGGAATCAATTGTCGGGTCAATATTATTAACGCCTTATGTGTTTACATCATATTCTTAAACATCAATCCCGAAAAAAAAATTCATCTAACACACATAAAGTATTTATAAAATTCACCAGTACTATTATACATAACATCTATTCAAAAGGTTCTTAGCATATGTAGCATAACATGAAAGTTTCTTAACATTCAAAAGTTTCAAAAGTGCCTAACATGTGGCATGCCAATATAAACAAAATCCAACTACTAACTTAATTTAGGGTGTTGAAGCAAAAGAGTATGCCAAATGCAAGTCATCATAAGTGAAAGTTTCAAAGTCTTCAGGGTCAATGTCGTCTTCGTCTCGATCGACATCAACTTCTTCATTTATGCCTTCTGCATTCTCAAAACCATCACCTTCTTCTAAAATTTTCTTAGCATTTTGTCTTTCTTTTTTCACCTGCTCATCTCGTTCCTCTTTACGTTGCCATTTTGTCATTCTCTTGGCTAATTGTTCAGAAATCAACCAATCATAAACAGAACTTACGCTCTGTGTTTCGTCATCATTTTCAGAATCCTCAACTTCTAATAAATGAATAAATATAAGTCAAACACAATAGTTATATACCATATCGTTTTAAACATTAATTTCATCATGTTAACAAAGTACCTTCAGATGATTCTTCTGATTCAAATATTTCTGCAAGTGATTGGTTTTCACTGGACAGCACCTCGTGTCCTTCCCGTTTGGGCTGCTTGCTACAAAAAAAATCAAAGACATTCAGTTACTAAATATATAGGGTAACACATAGTATAAAAATTTTAACATACTTTGGTTGGTCTTGTTTGTGGTCTTCAATATCTGCAATTTCTAGGGTTCTTTTGTTAGTTAATGACATTTTTTTGGTCAACAGTACCTTCAGTTTAAGATTTTTTTTTTTTTTTTTTTTTTTTTTTTGGTTTAAATAAAATGACAAATATGATCATCAAATGGTGTTTATACAAAAAATTATAACCGATATGACATATGAACAGTTTAGCCGTAGTTTGCATTGGAAAGTGTATACGTGTAGAGTCAAGTTGGGAATATAATTATTATCCTTTAACTTCTTTTGTAATTATGATAAGTATTTTGTTTATTTAAATTAATAAACTTTTACCATTATCATTAATATTGGATGAAATATTTAAAAATTTGATATCTTCCAATATTGTAAATATATAGAATGATTTTTGCTTGAATTATATTTTTATCTGTTATGAAATTTTAAATTAAAATCCATTATAGTTCGTGTCTAAACATTTAAAAATGTTGTTAGAGTTGATTATGTGTAAAAACAATGGACTACGTTATAATATAACCTTTATGAATTGGTTATAAAATCAGTACCAAAACGGCTGTGTAGCAGTACAAAATTAAAATACAAAAAATATCAGAAGCATGGCGACAACTCAGCAGTACAATTCTATTGTGTCCCCTTCTAATTTCCGAATAACATTATCCTTTTGTGCAAACACGTTATGGAAATAAAATTAAATAACTTTAGAAATAACATAATATTAAAAATATAATATATATGAATTCAAACGTATCTGTGTATATAGAGTATCTAACTACAAATGTTTGTTTACTCTTTTTAGTATTTTTTATAACATTTTAAACGGGTTTTCATGCTAACATTTTAATCATTATATTCTTATAGTTAATGACATTTTTTTGGTCAACAGTACCTTCAGTTTAAGATTTTTTATTTTTTTTTGGTTTAAATAAAATGACAAATATGATCATCAAATGGTGTTTATACAAAAAATTATAACCGATATGACATATGAACAGTTTAGCCGTAGTTTGCATTGGAAAGTGTATACGTGTAGAGTCAAGTTGGGAATATAATGATTATCCTTTAACTTCTTTTGTAATTATGATAAGTATTTTGTTTATTTAAATTAATAAACTTTTACCATTATCATTAATATTGGATGAAATATTTAAAAATTTGATATCTTCCAATATTGTAAATATATAGAATGATTTTTGCTTGAATTATATTTTTATCTGTTATGAAATTTTAAATTAAAAACCACTATAGTTCGTGTCTAAACATTTAAAAATGTTGTTAGAGTTGATTATGTGTAAAAACAATGGACTACGTTATAATATAACCTTTATGAATTGGTTATAAAATCAGTACCAAAACGGCTGCGTAGCAGTACAAAATATAGAATGATTTTTGCTTGAATTATATTTTTATCTGTTATGAAATTTTAAATTAAAAACCACTATAGTTCGTGTCTAAACATTTAAAAATGTTGTTAGAGTTGATTATGTGTAAAAACAATGGACTACGTTATAATATAACCTTTATGAATTGGTTATAAAATCAGTACCAAAACGGCTGCGTAGCAGTACAAAATTAAAATACAAAAAATATCAGAAGCATGGCGACAACTCAGCAGTACAATTCTATTGTGTCCCCTTCTAATTTCCGAATAACATTATCCTTTTGTGCAAACACGCTATGGAAATAAAATTAAATAACTTTAGAAATAACATAATATTAAAAATATAATATATATGAATTCAAACGTATCTGTGTATATAGAGTATCTAACTACAAATGTTTGTTTACTCTTTTTAGTATTTTCTATAACATTTTAAACGGGTTGGCGTGTCTACCCGCTTTAATCATTCTTTACAATGGTAATGTTTTCTATAACATTTTAAACGGGTTTTCATGCTAATATTTCCTATAGTGTAATAGCCTCGTCCTTTACAATGTTGGGGTCAACGAAAAGTCGTGTGTTATATTCTTAGGGGTATAATAGTCCAACCACATTCATAACTATTATAATCTATTTAAAGCTAACCCAAAAGCTGTACCGTAATATTGTTTCCATTTTACTTCAATTCACCCTAAATAAACAGCAACACACATTCAACCAAAATCCCAAATTCGCTAGCTATGTCACAAAATGATAAGGGGAAGGCTTTGTATAGTGGGTTGAGGAAAGAGGATCGCTGCAATGAAGATCGTTTGGGTGTTAAGAAGGACATGGAAGAGGCTGCCGACATCGGGTTGTCAAAGGCTTCTGATTTGGAATCAAGGATTAAGAATCTTGAAGCTGTGTTTAAATTTCTAAAGGAAGTGAAGGAAATGAAAGAAAACAGTGGTACTGAAAGTTGTGGGTCTAGCTAAGTGTGTGTTTAGATGACAGGGAAGTTTGTAATGGGTGTAAACATGAAACCTATCAATAAATGTTTGGTTGTTGTTGGTAAAACGTATAGTTTCACCATTACAAATCAAAAAAATTCGCCTTCATATTCAAGGTCGATGTTCAATTTCTTTAAAGCACCAGAGAAAACATGATAAAATTAACGATTTATAAACTTAAAATTAAATAAGTATATACAAAAAGATTATACATAATGAAATGTTATACAAACAAAAACGAAATAGCTACCATCTTTTAATTAGATCCATCATATAATATGTGCTCACCAATTGAAAAATAACAAAAGCCCCTAACACAACAACAAAATTAGATATCGTTTCATACACAATAAATACATATAGCCAAAAGGAGTTGTTACATGTTACATAATGCACAATGAAGGGGTTTGGTAGCGGAAAATGGTATTTTTCTACAAACTGTTCCAAATTGGTGTAATTAATCACACCCATTACCCACATGGCTGGAATTAAACTCAAGTTTTGATGTTCATGGGATATTTCCAAACAATTCACTTCTTTTCTTCTTCAGGCATCGTGTCTCTTCCTTTCAAACTGATCATATATCCTGTGTATTAGATTTTGGACTACTTCAGAATTTTCTTCATACTTGAGCTGTAAAGAAATCATCATTGCAAGTACTTCATAACTTAATGGATATTCTAGTTCAGCTAACATGAATATATCGATTCCGTCTTGCGCCGACAGACGATGAACATTGCACGTACCATAGAACTCCCATACAGTTGATAGCTCAAAGAAAGGAAAATACCAACGATCATCCGAAGGATCTGGTTCGTATAATCTCTTTAATTCAACCCAAAGTTCTTGCTCTTTCGCATCACACTTCTTTTTTGTTTTAAGCTTATTTTGAACTAACCTCTATAAAGCATCCAGATCTTCTCTATCAAAGGCTCTCAGCAAATTGTCAAAATTCTTGTACACTGCTGTCTCTCCACCAAATCCAGTAACCTTCCAAGCTGACCCAAATCTGTCCATGTAAATATCCCAGTCAATTATTGGATGTCTAGATTGGAGTGGTTCAACATGTAGAATTTCTGGCACCTTAGCTAACATTTTGGTCATCTTCTCTTGCGATACTTTTACTCTCTCCGTAGATGTGTCCACATTCACATGTTGTGCTTTCTTAGCAGCCTTGAGCCTTTTTGGTGATCTTTCATGTTGGTCCATAGGAATTTTCGTTCGAACAGTTTTGTATGCATTGTAATACAGAGATTGAATTTCTAAATCTGATTTTCCCTTCAACTGAACTGCCGTCAACCCAGCTTCATTCATAACATACGTCTTCATCTCTCTGATGACTTGTTCCTTTGTTGGGTTTTTATTTCTCTTTTGACCTTTATTCTTACCAATAGTCTGTGTTATCTGACTATAAGATTCTGCATAACTCTTTAAGTTAATAAAATCTTCAAGCATGTCTGACTTTTTCCCATCAGCTATGCGTTCATCCGCTAAAAGTTCTATACTCTTCTTCCTCACAACCATATCAGAATCAATTAGTTGTTGTATTTTATCTTGTTCTGTCACAATAGTATCTGAAGATACTCTCTTCACTTGCAATTTCGGATTTCCCGTAGAACTTGCGACTTCATTTCCACTTGCTTTCATTGCTAATTGTTCATCCAAGTCAAATTAAACATGTGTTTTTGGGTTAACTTCATTTTTTTTCTCAGGTTCCTGCTCAGGTTCATCTACTGTCATGGATGCCTTTCCTTTTTCTACCCTTTTAATTTCAAAAGAATCAACAGCACTACTTTCCATACAAACATCTTGCACTTTTAACTTTGTACTGTCAACACCATTTCGACGACTAATACTTTCTTCATCAATATTTATTTGATTCCCATTCTGAACCAAATAATCATCCAATTCTATTGGTGCTCTTTCCTTCGTTGACAATTTCCTTGATGGTTCTTGCTCAGCCATTATTCCTTTTCCCTTGTATGCATTTGATTTTCGTGGTGTCCTTGTATAAAATGCACTGGCAGAACCTTTATACCCAGCATCCATTAAACTATGCAGGATAGCAGCACCCTCAACAACGCCAACATCATGTTCTGTCTCATCATCACCATCACCAAATCCAGCAGTACTTCCATCAAAATCTGCAGTATCATAATCCATCTGATGTTCTTGCCTCTCCTGAGTCTCATACTGCTCTTGAACAATAAAAACAGATGGATTTTGGTCAATCTGAGCAATTTTCCCTCCATGTTTGGAAGAACCCACATCTTTACCTGCACCTTCACCATCCAATGAACTTGCTGAAGAAGATGATTCAAAAGATGATACCATGTTAGCCGACCCTTTTCTTTTAAGTGTCTTGACCTGTTTTTCCAAATTTTTTATTTTACGCACCAGCTTTGTATACACATTGCTGAAAAGCTTTTTGTGAGAAGTGAGTTCAGCTTCCACCGCCTCCATTTTTGAATCCTTAGAATTGAGATCAGACTCCAATGCAGTAACCTTCTGAGACAAATTTGTACATGTTTCCATCAATTCCTTAAGTGTTTGGCTGCCCTCAATACTTCCTGATGTATTACCTTCATAAACAGGTGCATCATGAGACACAGATTCATGATCCACCATGTGCTGACTTCCCGAGCCAACAAATATATCGCGTCGGCTTGCGATTCCACCAATAGTACTGGGTTCACATGAACTTGGTACTGGAGGTGTTGTCACAGATTCTTTATTATGTACATTAGTTTTGTCCTGCCCATTTTCTAAACTCGCGACAGTAGAAGCATCCCTTTTTTTAATGACAACGCCAGACTCATCTGCTACATGGAGAGTCACAGGGTCTTGATGCTGAGGAACAACAGAGCCCTCTCTGGATACAGACCTATCTAGTGTGTGATGGGGCGCAACTTGGCATGATGATCCTTCACCGTCTACTTGTAACATGGAATCAAATAAAGGGACCTCTTCCTCATTATACCATTTTGAGGACATCTTCATATTACTGAAAACTTTTTGGGAAAGCTTGGGAGTGGGATAAACATTTTTATGATGAAGAAGTTGATGTTTAGATTTGTTCAAAATACTTTGTATGAACCTGGGATACATCAAAAATTTTGATTTGATATAAACATTTTTAAGCATGGCTTGAAAGATAAGTTTAGAAAAATTGAAAGTTCTGTTAGTGGCCAAACAGATGAGAGCGGTCGCGATATTGCTACTGAACTGTTCCCATGAGGTTTTCTTAGGGCTGAGGCAGTGAAGGATGGTGTGAATTAAAAACCTCCATTGTGGGGCAAAAGCCCCTTTTTGGAAGGTTAAAGCTTATGATTCTATATTGTAACCCATTTTAGTTAAATTTTCAAAAATTTCAGTGTTTGGCATAGAACTAATACCATTTGAATCACCCAATCGGAGATGCCGCCTGATTGATGATTCAGTAAGAGTGATACATTTACCATCAACTGTTGCAACTAATTCGATATGACCATCTTCAAATGTTTTGACAGTGGAACTCTGCCAAAACTCTTTGATTTGGGGAACATATATAGTAGGATTTAATGTTAGAGAATACCTTATGTGAGAAGCATTTAAAAAATCGATTATCTGATGATATTTGGTGTCATCCTCTGCCTTTTCCAAATAAGCTACAATGTTGTGTTTGTTGGCAAAGGTTAAAGTAACCATGACTGCTGGTAAATTGTTGATTTGACTGCTGGAATTAAAGTATTTTGAATTATAAAGTGAGATGAAGAATGTGAATTGGAATTTTATGAAATTAATTATTAGGGCTTGTATTGGAGCACCGTCAAGTAAAATAAGTATGTTTTTCCATTCAAAAAAGGTGAACAAAATATATTAAAAGTCAAAATATACAAAAAATAATCCCTTTTAAACAAATATTAATAATAATATCAACATAAGTCCTCAACGGATATTTTAATAAAGACGTAAATTTCGACCCAGTACCAACGTCTATCTAACAGTACAAATATATTGATAGCAGTACTAACCTTTACTAATATAAACTGCCGATACTTTAATATGACGTTTATCCAACAGTACAAAATGATTCTGCATTTAGATTGGTATGTCATTTGTCCATGTAAACATTAGATTAATTATACAACAACAACAACAATTAAAATACAACAACGTGATTGATTATACAACAATGATTACCTTTTAAAGGAGTACCCGTACTATTCTTATGAGACATGCTTCCATTGGATTGCTTAAAGAACAACATCAATAAGAATATAACAACCAAACAAATAGATGTGTGTTATACATATGATTGTCCATGTAAACATTAGCTTAAGTACAACAACAACAATATAAAACATATATGATTGTCCATGAAAACATTAGATTAATTATACAACAACAACAATAAAATCACAACAACACATTGATTAACAACACAGTGGTTACCTTATGAATTCTTATGAGACCCTCTTGCATTGGATTGCTTCAACAAAAACATCAACAACAATATAGCAACCAAACAAATACGTGTTTGCTATATATATGATTGTCCATGTAAACATTATATTAATTATATAATAACAATAAAATTATAACAACACATTGGTTAAATTATATATAAAAAACAAACCTTCAGAAGGAGTATACGTATTATTCTCATGGGATTGGCTTGAGAAGAAACTTTATATTTTCATCCACATATAGTGTAAAAGAAGGTATATGATCTTAAATATAGGAATAAAATATTTATACAAAATACATTGTAAACTTATCTTTAAAATCATATCTACTACAAATTAAGCATATTTTGAAAAATAAAACGGGATACATGTTTAGAAAATACATATATCTTTCCAAATATTCCGCATGGCCATCAAAAAAGAAGATTATAGTTATTTTTTTTGGTAGCTATAACACAAAAAATAATTTGGTCTAATGGTAACATTGATATATACTTAAGACATGTAAACAACCCAAGTTCGAATCTTTAGAGACTTTTTTAAAATTTCGGAAGTAAAAGTCAACATACGAATTTTATTCGGTCAAATCTTGCTTAGGTGGACTGCTTAGGTGGAATAAGAGCATGATTACTCATCAATCCAGCGCTTATTCATCAATCCTGCATTTGATGACGTCATACGCATCCTGTAATATATAATATATATATATATATATATATATATATATATATATATATATATATATATATATATATATAAAATGTTTTGACCATGAAATATTAGTAGGGTAAATATACAGTTCGTTTTTGAAAATAACCCTTTCATACTCTATAAGTCTACAGGAGTTGCGATAACACTTTGAAATTTTATATGTATTTGAATTTAAGAAAACAAGTTTAAATTCATAAGTCATGTTTTTCACTATATTTACGTAGTTGTAAAATATATATAACCTTTCTAGTCGTTTGTGTAGAGAAAATTAAGTATGTATTTCATTTGAAAATATATCTCGCCGAGTTTACTTAAAGGCGTTTTATGGTTCGGATATATATATATATATATATATATAGTGAAATTTTTAGTGTTTTAATAATAAGTTTTGGTTACGAGTTATAATTTAGCATACGCTTACGAAACGAAGTTTAGTAGATTAGAGTATATAATGAAATCATGTCGAGATCGAGCAAGTGGAGTGAGTTGGGAACGGGTCGTTAGATAAGCCGAAGTGAACATACAACTCGGTTCGACACCCAAAGGATTAGAACTCAATACATAGTTTATTTCTACTCTTCAATTGTACATGTGTCTTTTTTTTTTTTTTTTTTTTTTTTTTAAAAAAAGAAAAGAAGGGTTATAGTCTGCTCGTATAGCAGTTTCGAACGTACCCTTTAGTTAATGTGAAGTGGGCTTTGGCCCAGTAGGGAACAAATGGACACCCCTAACCTGGATGGGCTTCGGCCCATGGAGTGAGAAATCAGTAATAACAAAAAGAAGATCCAGTGCTTTCTTTTTTTTTTAAACCAAACTAGTACTCATATAGAAGACTTTTCCAGTATACCATTTGCAGAAAAAAAAAAAAAAAAAAAAAAAAACACAAACTCAGTGTTTTCCTCTTATTATGGGTCGAATGAAACCATAGTCACGGGACTCGATTTCTTGCTTTCGACTTAGCGTACAAGTCACAACCAAAACACACCCGTTGTGTTTTATAACCGAATGAAATGAGCACCCTTTTGGGGGTGGTATATACACGAGATAGCAGCATCTAATACGACCACTTGAGTGGTTTTTCTCAATAACCACGGCACCCTTCGGGGTGGTGATCGAACCAAAAAGAAAAGGAATGAGCCACTGTTCCGGGTGAGCTCGAGTGGCCTCTCGGCTCACCTATAGACCGAGACACACTAGATTAAGTGTTCACTTAATTTTTTTACCCAAATCAACCATTTAAAGTTTCGTTTGAACCGAAGTAAACCAACACAATAGCAAGCATATACATTACCAATTTCGAACACATATTAACACAAACACAACAAGGAATTCGAGTACAATAATAACGAGTTTCGAGCATATGCCAAACATGACCCAAGTACACACAACGACAGGATTCGAGTACAAGCATAACACAAACACAACCGAGTACAAGACCAAACGACTTCGAGTATAGCATGAATACAAAACCCAGTATGAACATAAGTACAACACAGTCGACACCAGCCTCTCGTTACCAACTCAGATTCAAGTTCTTCCTAATCTTTTAACTACTTTAACTATTCGACCAAGGACAACAACAACCGAATACACTTCCAGTTTTCGAGCCAACATAATTTTCAGTTTTCAAGTTTTATTTTCTACCACACCATAACTTAATCATCACAAAGATTTCGAATGGCACTACAATCAATTTTTGAAACAGGACCTAATATCAATAATAAATAAAAACAACGATTCATGTGTCTCAACCATTTACATCAAATGAAAATTTAAATGACACATAAGGACAACCTCATATTCGAATGAAACAAAGAATCAAAAGGAAGAAAAGGTTTAGAACTCTTACAACAATGGATCGATTAACAGGAGACCGAAAAAGAGATCAAGAGAAACCCAAATCTGATTCAAGCAAACCCACACTCCTCTTCCACAGAAACCTTGTCCTTCACCACTTATGAGATTTGTGTTGATAGTTTTTGAGAGTGAGTGGGTTTGCTGTAAATCGATTAGGAATTTAAAAGAAAATCAAAGGATGGTTGACCCTATCTTTCTTGATCTTCAGACGCGCCTAGGGCCTAAAAGGGAAGCTATATCGTCATTTCCTTGGCTTGGTTTGTTGACCTTTGGATTCGACAGAGATGGCAGACGCTCCCTTTGGACTTAAAGAAGAAGATAAACTTGATCTGGTTACTCATGGCATCACCCTTTGTTGTTTGTTTCGATCTGAGGAAGAGGTTAAGAAGATGACGTTTGGAGGAGCAGATAAGTGGGGAAGGAGAGAGAATGAGGGGAGGGCGTGGGTTTTATCTCTGCTTATTATTATTTTTATTTATTTATTATTTTTTTTTGTTTATATATATATATATATATATATATATATATATATATATATATATATATATATATATATATATATATATAATATATATATATATATATATATATATATATATATATATATATATATAATATATATATATATATATTTATATAATTGAATGTGAGTGGGGTAAGGATAAGTATAAGGTTTTTGTTTTAAGTATTGTGTTGAGCGTACCCGTGTCTCGTTGAACCCCTGTGTCACTCGAGATTTTCGGGTTGTCGTGAGTACAAAAGATATAGTTCAGGAGTCGTTTTTATCAAACTGATATAGAGCAAAATTTTATTGACTCCGAAAATGAATTACAAAATTTAAACCGTTACTAAGTTGGTGTCGGTACGCGTGTGGTATCGTTACTCAATACGAGTAGTTAAAAGTGTTACGCAAGGTAAATATATAAACTTCAAAAATGAATTATTTCGAGTTTTAAGGTTGAGTAAGGACTTGGAAAATTCGCGGTTGCTACAGTCTTCCCCCGTTAACAGAATTTTGTCCTCAAAATTCAGTTGAGTAAGGGTCTGAGCTTGCTCGGACAGTATTCACCCTTCGATTTGGTTACACACAGGAAGGTAAGGGTGTGGGTGTCAATCCAAATAGTACCGGGTGCTACTTCCCGATTGGTACTATCAATACTTCCTAACCTCTAGAAATCTCACAAATGAAACCACATAATAATCACACAGTAAGGCAAGCTTTCCCGTCCTTGAGTAAAGCCGTCAAAAATCTTAGGCATCTTTTTGGTAGTTTAAGTTGAGCCTCAACAGAAATCTAGCTGAACCCCATAACTCATCAAACAAGAACTGTTATGAGATTAAACTAAACCACAGTTTAAGCCCAGTAACAACTTGATTTCAGTTTAATCTCACAACTCATCAAACAAGAACTGTCATGAGATTAAACCTAATTTTATACTACGCAACAACTTGAATCTAACTTAACTTCACAACTCATCAAACAAGAACTGTCAAGAAATTAAGTTAAATATCAAGTTGTAAGAAGAGAAACTCAACATTTTTGAAGGATTGGCTCAATTTTTTTTCGCTTTCAAATAAACAACTAGTAGATATCCAAAGAGAAGATTCAACTAAGAGTGATGCGCATTCCTGTTTCTTCCAAAATCAATAGTGCGTACCCTGAGTATATTTCCTAATGTCGGATAGTGTGCTCACCCTGATCATCGGTCTAGGAAGGGTAGGTCGTACTACAATCTAACTATGTTCACATTGCATCCTATAGCGTCTACCAAAATCGCGATGTGGATTGTCTGTCACGTTTCAATATCATAGGTAAGGCGCTCCTCATGTATGTCGCTCTAATTAGATTTCTTATCTTTGAGTACTACGGAGGCCTCGATCAAACCAAAGGACTCATCCTGAAAACTCTAATTTCCTGTATGTCATTCTTAATGTGGTTTTAGGGTTGTCAGTCTTGTGCACTTTCAACTAGTGATATTCGGGTTCGGAATCTTTCTTCTAGAAGTATCGCGTATCAAGAAATTTGTGTCGTTTAAGTTGATGAGCATCTCAATTCTTCAAGGAAGGGTAAATCCTGTTAGGTCTTTACGAAGTACTCCAGGGAAGTCCTAAACACGCGAGGTATCTTTGGGTTTCTGCTCGTCTTACTAAGTGTACCGAAATAGGCGGTTTTATAGCAACTATCGAGTGATTAGACCTCACGAAATGCCTCGTCCATTCTTGAGCAAAGTCATTTAAAAATTTTAAGCTAAGTAGCAACTTTAAACTTAATCTCACATCTCATCAGATAAGAACTGACATGAAATTAAGTTAAAAGTTGTTTAAAAATTTTACCTGTTTTTTTGAAGAAAAATAAAATTTTAGTTAAAGTTCGGGGTTGCTCAAAAATGAACAGGTGGCATTTCCGCATTCCAAGATCTTACTACCAGGTGGTGAAGATTTGAACCGTCTTATCAGTTTCTACCTTTTTGGTCATACTCTATATCAATCTCATAACTGAGAGCTAGGACACTAGGCTTCACCTTTAACAGAGGCATGAACTAGGTGAAAATAAATCTATAATCGACATCGGAATCAAACAGTACGATAGTCTAATCTCCGTTTAAGGAGAACTTACTCGTCATGAGGTTCGGATTCTAGCGTCCTTCTTCAGCGTTCGTCGCGAATACCCGCCCACGAGCTGGGTTGCCATTGTTTCCAGTGTTTCCATTAGTCACTACAGCCTGATTCTGGTTATTCTGCAATTTGCCCCTGTGCCCTATTCAGCTTAGGACACGTGTTTTGGAAATGATCCGGGCTCCCGCACTCGAAGCATGTCCTTGGGTAATTGACATTAGCTGGAGTCGCCTGCATGACTACTGCTCGACAATTCCTTGCAAAGTGACTCGTCTGATTACAGCTGAAACACACTAGGTAGGGTATAGTCTCCAGGTGGTGGTAGTTACATTTGATGCAATTGGGGAAAGAACCATGATACTCCTTCTTGACAGCGCTAGTTGCCACAAATCCTTTTCCCCATTTCGCCTTCTTATTGTCACCATTTGCTCCATCTTGCTTATTTGGCTCACTCACGGCTTTCCTCTTCTCACCACTCTTAGACAATGTTCCATTTCTGATCATCTCATCCGTTAGGGTTGCAAATTTCAGTATCGCGCTCTGGAGGGTAGGGGGCTCAGTCGCTTTCACCATCCCGCAAATCTCAGGGACCAAACCATAGATGTACCTCTCAATTCTCTTGGATTCAGGAGTGACCATATGAGGTACTAATCTAGCAAGCTCATGGAATCGATCTGTATAAGCCGCGTGACCAGCACCTACCATAGCATGGTTGTAGAACTCATGCTCTAGTTTCTGCATCTCGTTGTTCGGGTAATACTCCTCCTTTAACAATGCCTTAAGGTCATCCCAACTCATTCCCATGGCGGCTTCTCTTCCTCTGGCCTGGATTTGCGTGTTCCACCACGTCAGAGCCTCTCCCGTGAACAAGCTTGCAGCGTACTTCACCCTCTGGTGGGCTGCACACTCGCTTATGTCCATTACTGCTTGTTGATGCAAATAATGTTCTAAAAAGGTTATTTATATCTTTCGATTACTTCACGTTTTGAGGATGACAAAATGTGAACTCACGTTACGTTAAAATTAACGTCAACAAGTTTTTAATCGGAAGATCCCGTTTCTACGCAAATCACTCTTAAACAAAGTTACAACTTGAACTAGTGATCAAAGAAGTGAATTTATGTTTTGAAAATTCACATTTTAAATGGGACAAAACATTTTTTCAAAAATACACATGACAAATTATTTTTGAAATATTAAGAAATGTTTTGATGGAAAAATTAGTTTGAAAATCACAACAGCTATTTTTCCCCCCAAAATCAGCTCCAACCTTCCCCAAATAAGTTTTCACTAGAACAGACAAAATTTGGAGCGTCCTAGTCTACCACGGCTCCACGGTACCGTTAAATTTAACGGAGCCGTGGGTTATTTAAAGGAGCCGTCCGTACAGAATTTCTTTGTAACGTTCAGATTTTCTTTGCCTATAAATACCCACCTCTTTCACAGTTTTAGGCACCCTTCACACACAGAAAAATCCCTTAGCTAAATCCTCTCACACCTTTCACTTCTTAGGTTCATTTAGATTAGTTTTTCTTTGTTTCAAGAGTGATCCAATCATCCTTCAAGTGCTCCTCTTCATACCTCTTCACTAGCAAGAGAAGAACACAAGTATCCAAGTTGATACAAGGTGTTGTCATCCCTCTTCATTAGCAAGAGAATAACTCAAGTAATCAAGAAGATACTAGAGTTATAGTTGATAGGTTTTTGTAACACTTGTTACAACCTTGTTGTGTCTTAGCATACATCAAGTTTATTTCCTTTTTGTGAGTGAGAGTGAAGATCAAGTGTGATCTATAGAGATAGTGAACATCTCTTGAAGCCATTGGGCTTGTGTGATTAATCAAGAAGATCAAGGGTCATTAGGTTAGTGTTAGTTGAGTAGAGTGAAGTGAGTGTTGATCATTGTGATCGTGCTGAGATCTTGGTGATCTCTTGAAGCCACTGGGCTTGAGTGTTTGGTCACGTGGACCTTGGTAGATTGGTGCTAGCTAAGATTAGCACTCGACATCTAGCTTAGTGTCGGTAATAGGATAAGCGACGTGTACGGTTTTCTCTGCCTGAAGGGAGGTTGTTGATATAGTGTTTGAAACTCTCGAGTGTGGTACTCGGGGAGTGGAGTAGGGCGAAGAAGTGCTTCGTAGCCGAACCACTATAAATCCTCTGTCTCGGTTTGATCTTTCCAACTCTACTCTTTACTTTTATTTGTTATTATTACTTAGCTTAGTGTGTAGTTCATATTGGTGTTGATTGATTACACATAGAGTTCGAATCAAAGTTTCCAATAGCATACTTTTAAAACAAGATTTTTAAAAGAAGTTTTTAAACCGGTAAACTATTCAACCCCCCCTTCTAGTTTCCCACACTGCTTCCATTTTCTCAATCCATCTTGTGTACACCAACGCTCCTCCATTGCCGTCAAAGTCCACTGGTTTCCATGCTGTAAACTCCTTGTACGAACATCCCTTGCCACTATTGTTGTTGTTGCCATTATTGTTGTGGTCACTACCAATGCCATCGTCTGCATGGTCATTCCCGCTTCTGTTGTTTCCTAGATTACTGATGTGGTCGCCAACTTGGGTGACGATAGTGGGTAGCAATGCTTGTAGTTGCTCGACGATCATGGCGGAAAGGTCAGGATTCACATTGTCATTTCCGTTGTTCTCGGTGCCGCGACCACCTGCTCTACCTCCTCGCCCACCAGTCCTTCCACCCCTCGATGGTGGAATGCCTCGGTTAGCTCGAGCCGACTTTCTTGGAGGCATGTTTCTACAAGGTAGGACATTGGTAGACGTTAGATAGGAGGTAGGTAGGATGGGTCGGTATACGTGTCGTACTACTACACTCAACTTCCTATCTGACAGTCCATGAATTTGATAAGTCCATGCCGCATCATGTTATCGTAAAAACGTTGGCCAGGCGTTTTTAGGATAGCATCATGTTGCATTTACTTATCATCATCACTTCGTGTCATACTATACACATAATTGCTCACGTAATTCTTATAATGCAAACTATATGAGGGTTCTTAGGTTATAGTCTAGGTTAAATCACCTAATTCTCTATAACCTTGGCTCTGGTACCAATCTGTCACACCCCAAAAATGGCGCAGCGGAATAGCATTCACGGGGTATGACTTCTTAGTAAAGAACACAAAGTGTCACAATAGAGAAATACTAAATGTAATACATTGAACTGATAATAGTCACAAACTCCCACAACAGGGATGAATACAAAATACAAAAAAAACCACATGAGTCTCAAAGATACACAACATCATTATTTAATATCAGGATGCAACTCCACGAGATATAATCCGGGAGGGTCTTGACTAAGTCTTGCTAAGTCGGGCCAATACTCAACCATCTATGGTATCTTCATTCTTAACACCAGAAAATGGATACTCGAAAACGTCAACATAAAGTTGGTGAGCTCGTAGGTTTAGATGTTAAACCACGAAGCTGTGAATAATAGCGTAGGAAAATAGTGAGCAAGATATAAAAATGTGAGCGCATAACAAAGATCACAAACTAGCAACAATTGAAACTCATACTACAAACACGCATAATTGATCCACACATCGACTGGGGGCACTTCCCAAAATAATATACTGGGTGCACTTCCCAAAATGATATACTGGGTGCACTTCCCAAAATGATATACTGGGTGCACTTCCCAATATGGTATACACAATGCATCACAAAAACAAGTACGCACGTTCCAGCTAAGTCACACAATCTAAATTCACATAGTAAGATACATATTGAAATCAAAACACACATATTGTCCAAAATTATAAAAACATTGTATCACAGCATGAAAACAGTTAAAATATCATTTGAGTACCATTTCCCCCCAAGGAAAACATAATGAAAAAGGGCTACGAGAACTCACCTTATCAAGTAGCAGTCAGATAACACAACAATTCAAACACCGTTCAGCACCGACACGCGACCTAGATTAGTAAGGTTTGTTTTAGTTTGCGGATCGAGTTTAAGAATTAAATCTGAAAGATTTAAAGAGTTTATGTTATTGTTGCTGGTGTGGCAGCGTTTAAGTTAAAAAATCATTTTCTAAATCATTTGAAAGTATTGGCTCTTGGAAGTGCTTATGTGTATGACACGACAAATAATCCCCAGTTTGAAAATAACTGAAGGACATGTACGAAACAACTAATAATTACAAGACGTTGACGGCGCGAGGGAAAGTGTTATAGTCGAGTGAGTATTTATATTACAAAGTACGCGTTTGCATTACAGGTGCAAGTGTGTGCATGAGAGAAATGGAGTGTATGTAGATATAAGTCTATATGAGTTGCGATAACACTTTGAAATTTTAGTAGGTTAAATATTAGTAGGTTAAATATACAGTTCGTTTTTGAAAATAACCCTTTCATAATCTATAAGTCTATATGAGTTGCGATAACACTTTGAAATTTTATATGTATTTGAATTTAAGAAAACAAGTTTAAATTCATAAGTCATGTTTTTCACTATATTTACGTAGTTGTAAAATATATATAACCTTTCTAGTCATTTGTGTAGAGAAAATTAAGTATATATTTCATTTGAAAATATATCACGCCGAGTTTACTTAAAGGCGTTTTATGGTTCGGATATATATATATATATATATATATATATATATATATATATATATATATATATATATATATATATATATATATATATATATATATATATATATATATATATATATATATATATATATAGGGGGGCTTTATTTTCAGAACCCTGTTAAGTGCGGGAACTGCGAGAACTCTTCTAGACCAATAAGATTTTTTTAAATATTAAAGATTATTATTTAATCATAAGGGTATTTTAGTAAAATACAATTTTTATATTATTTTCAAATTTTTTATTAAATCCCGTTTCAAAACATTCCTAAATTTTCGGATTTTTTTTTTTTTTTTTTTTTTTTTTTTTTTTTTTTTTTTTTTTTTTTTTTTTTAATGTGTATCCAGAATATTACAAGAACATATATGTTTTTGTTTTTTTTTTTTTTTTGAAAAAAATTAGGTGCATGCATGTTTTTTAAATAATGTAAATTTAAATGTGTTTCTATAATGTAATTGTTCACATTTTTTTACCAACCTTTCAATATTTTTGTCTAACCATTATTTTTTAAGAAGTTTGAAACACAAATCAAAGAAAATAAATCATTATAAAAGAAAAAAAAAAAAAGATTCATATACTTAAATGTTACATTCCACTTAATTACAAGAACATAAAACACGTATGCAATAATCGTATATCTTCAAAAATCACAAATTATGTTCATGTATATTTTTGTTCATCCACTTCTCGGTCTTCAATGATATCGTCATCTTCATCAATCTGAAACAAGCATGCACAAAAACAATTAAACCATAAACAAATAGGAAATAAAAAATAATCCTAACTACTATTATAACGAATATGCACAATCTTGTATAACATGTATGTTCTATGAAAACCAAAATGTGTACCGAATAACATGTATGTCAATAACATGAAAAACAACCATGTTCAATGTAAAAACAAGTATGTTTAATGAATAACATGTATGTTCTATGAAAACCAAAATGTGTACTGAAAAACAAGTATGTTCAAACACGAATTCCACGTTTAATCTAGATATGTATTATCTACACATGAAAAACAGCCATGTTCAATGTAAAAAACAAGTATGTTCATTGAAAAAAACGAGTATGTTCAAACATGAAGTCCAAGTTTAATCTAGACATGAAAAAACAAATATCTTCATTATCATCCTTAAAATCATTAATCATTTTCTAAATTCAAGAAAGAAAAGGCAAAAACTGTAGTTGATAAGTCCCTGAACCATACATTACTCAAACGCCACATCCACATATTTAGCAATATCTAATATAAATCTTCAATTGCAAAAAAAAAAAACTTAATAACATAACATTCATGAATGCGTACCTGTCCGTCTCATCTCCTGCTCCATCCGATATGCCTGAGGAGGTTTGATATTAAAATTAGGAAAAGGACAACATGATTCTATAATAATAATCTAAATTTTCTGTCATGTTAGCAATATATAAATCATAAAGAATTACAACCTCTTCATCAGGGATTTGGAAGTCTTCATCCTCATCCGAGTATTCATCCATCAGTTTTTTTGTTTTACAACCTTTCTTGAAAATCAAACACATTACTCAAAATCAAACACATTACTCAAAACCCATAACCTGATGATGAGGATAAGTTACAAATCTAAGCCTTAAAACCAAAAAATGAACCAAACCCATAACCCACCAAAAAAAACATAATACTTTCAACTATAAAAACATTATTAAAAAAACGAGAGTAAATTTAAAAAGAAAAAAAAAAAAAAAAAAAGAACCTGATGATGAGGATAAGCTAAAAGACGAGGATGATAAGGTGATTGGTTCATCTCTCATTGTTCTTCTTCACAACTATCATCATTGAAGCAGATCCTGATGATGAGGATAACCATCCAAAAAAATAATTAAAAAAAAAATGAGATTATAATAATAATAAAAAAATGAGATTATAAAAAAAATGAGATTATAATGATTATAAAAAGATCGATTATCAAAGCAGATCCAATTATCATCATTCAATCGGATAATAATTATAAAAAAATGAGATTATAATGAATGGGATATCAATGAAATAAAGATCGATCTATAGCAGAAGCAAAAGAGGGGGCGGATTTTTTTGGGAGAGACAAAGCAAAAGAGAGGTGGCTAGGGTTCTTTGATAAGATAAGAGATAAAAAGTGAAAGAGAGAGATATGAAAATAATAAAAATGGGGAAATGGTTTTTGCTATATGATCCACTTTTCATGGAAGAATTAAATTCCCAGTTTGCCCCTCATTTAATTTTTTCTATCAAATTAACTTACATACATTTTTAAAAATGCCATTATGCATTAACATGATGTACCTTATGTATTATTAGGAGTAAAAAAGAAGGTTCTCGCAGTTCCCGCACTTAAGAGGGTTCTGAAAATAAAGTTACACTATATATATATATATATATAGTGAAATTTTTAGTGTTTTAATAATAAGTTTTGGTTACGAGTTATAATTTAGCATACGCTTACGAAACGAAGTTTAGTAGATTAGAGTATATAATGAAATCATGTCGAGATCGAGCAAGTGGAGTGAGTTGGGAACGGGTCGTTAGATAAGCCGAAGTGAACATACAACTCGGTTCGACACCCAAAGGATTAGAACTCAATACATAGTTTATTTCTACTCTTCAATTGTACATGTGTCTTTTTTTTTAAAAAAAAAAAGAAGGGTTATAGTCTGCTCGTATAGCAGTTTCGAACGTACCCTTTAGTTAATGTGAAGTGGGCTTTGGCCCAGTAGGGAACAAATGGACACCCCTAACCTGGATGGGCTTCGGCCCATGGAGTGAGAAATCAGTAATAACAAAAAGAAGATCCAGTGCTTTCTTTTTTTTTGAAACCAAACTAGTACTCATATAGAAGACTTTTCCAGTATACCATTTGCAGAAGAAAAAAAACACAAACTCAGTGTTTTCTTCTTATTATGGGTCGAATGAAACCATAGTCACGGGACTCGATTTCTTGCTTTCGACTTAGCGTACAAGTCACAACCAAAACACACCCGTTGTGTTTTATAACCGAATGAAACGAGCACCCTTTTGGGGGTGGTATATACACGAGATAGCAGCATCTAATACGACCACTTGAGTGGTTTTTCTCAATAACCACGGCACCCTTCGGGGTGGTGATCGAACCAAAAAGAAAAGGAATGAGCCACTGTTCCGGGTGAGCTCGAGTGGCCTCTCGGCTCACCTATAGACCGAGACACACTAGATTAAGTGTTCACTTAATTTTTTTTACCCAAATCAACCATTTAAAGTTTCGTTTGAACCGAAGTAAACCAACACAATAGCAAGCATATACATTACCAATTTCGAACACATATTAACACAAACACAACAAGGAATTCGAGTACAATAATAACGAGTTTCGAGCATATGCCAAACATGACCCAAGTACACACAACGACAGGATTCGAGTACAAGCATAACACAAACACAACCGAGTACAAGACCAAACGACTTCGAGTATAGCATGAATACAAAACCCAGTATGAACATAAGTACAACACAGTCGACACCAGCCTCTCGTTACCAACTCAGATTCAAGTTCTTCCTAATCTTTTAACTACTTTAACTATTCTACCAAGGACAACAACAACCGAATACACTTCCAGTTTTCGAGCCAACATAATTTTCAGTTTTCAAGTTTTATTTTCTACCACACTATAACTTAATCATCACAAAGATTTCGAATGGCAATACAATCAATTTTTGAAACAGGACGTAATATCAATAATAAATAAAAACAACAATTCATGTGTCTCAACCATTTACATCAAATGAAAATTTAAATGACACATAAGGACAACCTCATATTCGAATGAAACAAAGAATCAAAAGGAAGAAAAGGTTTAGAACTCTTACAACAATAGATCGATTAACAGGAGACCGAAAAAGAGATCAAGAGAAACCCAAATCTGATTCAAGCAAACCCACACTCCTCTTCCACAGAAACCTTGTCCTTCACCACTTATGAGATTTGTGTTGATAGTTTTTGAGAGTGAGTGGGTTTGCTGTAAATCGATTAGGAATTTAAAAGAAAATCAAAGGATGGTTGACCCTATCTTTCTTGATCTTCAGACGCGCCTAGGGCCTAAAAGGGAAGCTATATCGTCATTTCCTTGGCTTGGTTTGTTGACCTTTGGATTCGACAGAGATGGCAGACGCTCCCTTTAGACTTAAAGAAGAAGATAAACTTGATCTGGTTACTCATGCCATCACCCTTTTTTGTTTGTTTCAATCTGAGGAAGAGGTTAAGAAGATGACGTTTGGAGGAGCAGATAAGTGGGGAAGGAGAGAGAATGAGGGGAGGGCGTGGGTTTTATCTCTGCTTATTATTATTTTTATTTATTTATTTATTTATTTTTTGTTTATATATATATATATATATATATATATATATATATATATATATATATATATATATATATATATATATATAATTGAATGTGAGTGGGGTAAGGATAAGTATAAGGTTTTTTTTTTAAGTATTGTGTTGAGCGTACCCGTGTCTCGTTGAACCCCGGTGTCACTCGAGATTTTCGGGTTGTCGTGAGTACAAAAGATATAGTTCAGGAGTCGTTTTTATCAAACTGATATAGAGCAAAATTTTATTGACTCCGAAAATGAATTACAAAATTTAAACCGTTACTAAGTTGGTGTCGGTACGCGTGTGGTATCGTTACTCAATACGAGTAGTTAAAAGTGTTACGCAAGGTAAATATATAAACTTCAAAAATGAATTATTTCGAGTTTTAAGGTTGAGTAAGGACTTGGAAAATTCGCGGTTGCTACAGCTATGTTGTGTAAGGTTTCTCCGCCAAGAATGGAACTTGTTGATTTAGTGAAGTAACTCTCGAGTTGGATACTCGGGGAGTGGAGTAGGGCGAAGAGGAGCTTCGTGATAAATCCTCGTGTTGGTTTGCGTATTCTTCTTACTTATCGCTTTACTTTTATTCTTATATTGTTGATTATCTTTGTGTTGACACTTTTCATATTATGTTAAGCTTGATCGGCAATTTGTAATAAAGATGTTTTTAGAAAAGAAATATAAATCAGACTAATAATGGCGAAACTTGCTTTATACTATATTTGATACAAAAGTTTTTAAGTTTGAAACGGAAACGTATTCACCCCCCCCCCCCCACCTTTACCGTTTCTACCGTTTCCACAAAGTTTTTTTTTTTTTTTTTTTTTTTTTTTTTTTTTTTTTTTTTTTTTTTTTTTAGATTGAACATTACTCATTTTTATGTTTTAAGTTTTAAGAAAAAACTATTTTTGCTTTATATATAGTAGAGTTAGAGAAGAGATATGAAACTATCAAGGTAAATCTTTCATATTAGAAATAAACTAGACGAATAATCGCGCAAAGCGATGGTGTATAGCGAAAAATAGTTATACTTTCGAATTTCTGTTTTAGTGTACCCCTTGATATAACACTTACAAGTTTAATTTGTCGTTATTGTGAGAAAAAAAAATCTTTGGGTTATAAATGAAAAATGATAAAATTTTGAGGATTAAACAATATTTAAATTATTGATTTAGTAGTCGATGTTTTTACCATTTTTAATAAAGGGCATTCAAAACTTGCCATTAGTGTAATTAAATGGGTAATTTAGGCAAACCACTTTACTCCATATTACTCCGTAGTAATTTTAAGTTTGAGAAATACACGTAGTAGAGGTATCACTAATAACAAGCTAAATATGAAATCATTTTACATTTTACTATAGTTCAATACTGCAAGTTTTGAAGTTTTGTTGTTAGATATCTTGTTATTCAAGCTTGAATAAAGATTGAAATGAGTAATATAAGTTCAATAAAAAGTCTACAAAGGTTAAATCTTTCGTTAGGTCAAAATATGTGTTTTGGTGAATCTGTGTCAGATCCGTAGATCCCTTTGTTATCAAAGGGCGGATCCCTTTTGGAAGGGATCCCGCGGATCCGTCAGCCTAGAGGACAATTTTTGATAAACTTCAAAAATTCATAACTTACTAATCGTAAGTCTTGTAGAAGTCGTGCCACTTATCGTTTTAAAGATATTTGAGTCTACTTTCATATAAAAATAATTTCATAAACTGATTCAAAAAAACAAAAATTTACAGAATCTTTGTTATATAATAGAAAGTCATTTTCCGGTTATAACATTTGCACAAACTTTTGGTCTAATTGGAGACGGATGTCTTCATCTTTGAATATTAGCATGTTTTCTTTTGAAACTAAGGTTTTGGTCATATTCATAAATATAAAGGAAAACTAATCAAGCCTGGTATACATGTTTATATTTAACACAAAGCGATGAAAAGAACTTTCGTATGCTATGCTAAATGATTAATTGTTTTACCTTGCATTACTTGATCATATGCTTATAGTTTTTGTGTTTGTTTATTTGTGTAACATATGTGGTTTCCTTACCTTGCTATTCATTCACTTGTTTGTCGATTTAGTAATATTTACTAATCAATGTGCTATTTGAAGGAGTGTTTGGGATAACATCTAGTTGTGTTGAAAATGTTATTTTCTTAAATGCTTGAATAAGACATATAAGTTGAATAATGTTTAAAACATGTAATATGCTATATGACTTCTTGTTGAGTTCGTTATTTGTGCAACATAAGTGTATTATGTGCTTATATGTTAGTTGATTTCTTGATTTCATCTTTTCTTGTGTTGTTTTCTGAAACGACAAGAATGTACATCGGATCATAACCCACACTTGTGTTGATGATGTACTTTCCCGTCTTCTTCTCCATGATCGCATTCCAAGCTTCATATTAGGATTGACAACTTGATTGTTTCATCCGAAATACTCAAGTAGATTATTTTGCAACGCAAATATAATTGGTCATATCCAAAAATCCGAACTCAAGCTTCCCAACAACATAATTTGAAACCTCACATCCCACACTCTATATTAAAACATATTGTTTAACTATAAAAATCATCACACTAATTCGTAAACATTTTAAAATAATATCGTCATCACCTTAATTGTTATGCATAATGATAATAAAACGAAGCAAAATATCATCATTGTTACTCTTCGATAGGCGATTGTAGGACTTCAAATTTTCCTAACTTGAAAATGAATACTGGAGAACTTATAGCACTAGAAACTCAATTTGACCTAACGGTTGAATTGCTTGAGGGAAGTTGGGTATGTGAAATCACCCGTAAAAATGATCGTGTTTAGCCTTAATTGAGCACCGCTAGTAATTGTAACACCCCAACCCGACAAGGGTCAAAATACCACATTATGGTGTCAATCAGAACATACAAACGCAAGCGAAAAACTTATAAACATAATAATTAGAAAGGTATTCCAAGATGAAAATAAAATACTAACTCTAAGCATGATGATTTCCAAAACTGAAGTACAAAACAAAACTAAATTTAACAGAAGCTATGTCCAAGTCTAATCCAAAAGCAAATGGGTATCTATCATCAGGGTGGTCCACTAAGAGCTCCTATGCACACTTCACTCAATCTCAGCTTCCAACCTAAAACCTGCCGAAGTGTAAGGTGTTGGGGATAGAAAAAAAATGTTACATATATGTTAATGAAATCAAGACTTTTTTTTTTTTTTTTTTTTTTTTTTTTACTTACGCTTTGGTCCCATAACTATCAAAAATAAGCATGCAAGTACTTATGTTTCTAACGTTTATTTTTTCTCCTAAAACTCCGGCCGGAATTTTAATGTTTGACTAATTGTAACTTCAATTTTGACTTTTAATTAGCCACTCACATCGCTTGATTTTGCCGTGGCAAAATTAAGCAATGTGATTGGTCCAATTTTTTTCTACTAAGAATTGATTTGCATGACTAAAACTATAATCTGATCTATAAATTTGGATGCCACAGCCACAGGTAAGAGTTGCATGTTGGGGATTAAAAAAGCATTAAGGGGGCGTTTGGTTGTTGAAATTGAAATCATGGGTTTTAAAATTTACAAAGTCACTGAATTTAAAGTTCAAGATTTAAAATCTAGTGACTTGTTTGGTTCACAGAGCATGACAAAGGATATGAAATTTAGATATTAGTAAATGACATAACTACCCTTTTTGTAACTCACAACACCCAGATTCATTTTTAATCTCATCTTCAACCTCAAAAGCATGATATAGAAAACACATTGATAATGACAAATATTGAAGGAGAAATTAGGTGCGATATACATCTATTTTTGTAAATACATCTGAAATATGAAGTTATATTTTTTTTTTACTCATTTTAATTTTATTTCTCATTTGATCATCGTCACGTTATCGAGAAATGTTATTATTCTCCTCCTTGACCCATTGCATAAGGCTGCCCACAGTAAGGCAACCCAATCCCCCCATTTTTCTCTGCCACATCAGCTTTCTCTCTCCAGCGACCTACAGGCGATTAGGTGCCCCAGTAAGGGCGACCAAGTTCAATTTTTTTTATTTTTAAACATTTTTAACACAAAATTAAATTTTATTAAAAGTTAAAACATTACATAGATAAAAAAAACATTAAATAAACATAAGCTTCATACATAAACATTAACGTAAATTTCAGTAATCCGGGTGATCCCAAGTTTCCGAGTTGTCGGAGTCGTAACCATCGTCGTACGTAGAGTAGTTTGCAAACTTGCTCTCTTCGTACTCTGCTTCCAATATGCTAAACTCCCGCTCCTTATTATCGTCCCAACCCGAATTGTCTTCAGAACTAGGCGCAACGAATCTTGGTGCAACAGATGAAGTAGATGCACCTTGGCCAAAGTTTCGGTTCTGTTGTGATACAGAACGAGCTTCAACGTTTTCCTCATAACTCCAGCGGATCTTGTTGCT
This sequence comes from Artemisia tridentata subsp. tridentata, assembly GCA_021014915.2. Taxonomy (NCBI): domain Eukaryota; kingdom Viridiplantae; phylum Streptophyta; class Magnoliopsida; order Asterales; family Asteraceae; genus Artemisia; species Artemisia tridentata. The sequence goes on along the minus strand of CP139507.1, from coordinate 437,704,838 downwards.
GATTTGGCCCTGAATCTGTGAAACGCAACCCCACAACGTCTCACTAATGGCTCCATCTTTGCGAGCTTCATCGTTCAAAAACTGGTCGATCACAGCTTTTCTATCTTCAGATATGTCTTTGCAGTCTACGTATCGTTGTCTCAGTTTTTGTTTCTGTGCATTTGCAACTTCAAATTGCTTGATAACCTCGACAAGAGCATGTTGTCGAGTCTCATCTTCTTGTTCGGCTTGTTTTTTGATATAGTTTTTCATTTCTCCGACGGTATGGGGGAGACGACAAGCCATTTGAATATTGTGAAATTTGTGGATTGAAATGTGTGTGTGTTGTGTGTTTGTGTTGTGTGTTTTTATAGTGTGTAAAAAAGTTTACATTTAAAAGATTTTTTTTTTTTTTACTTTTGTTAGGAATATAAATATTCATATGAAGGCTCGGTCACCCCGAGCATCTAATTAGCATTTATATAGCTCGTAGGCTTATATATATTTGTTTAGTACTATTAGTAATATTAGTATTATCTTAGTCGTAGTTATATTTGTGGAGTGGGTCGGGGCTTTCCCCACTGTCAGCTCACTCCACAGCCCACTAGGGGCACCAATATGTAGTAGTATATAAGCCCCTTCCCACACTTGGGAAGGGTTGGAGCTTTTCTCATTCACTAATCTAATCTCTTCACATTTTTCTCTCAACACTCTCTCTCTCTAAAAGTTCCCATCTTCTTCATATCTCTCTATAATTAGATCTAGCATCAATCTTGTGTTTGTGTTATGAATCTTAGATCTCTACAATTGGTATCAAGAGCCATGGTTTGATTTTGGGTACTATTTTTTTGGTTCGAATCATTTACACAAACACAGATCGGTCATGTTTTTGTTTCGGAACTAAAGACTTGCTCATTTTTTTTTGTTGTTTGTTTATTAAATTCGAAGGTCCAATTGGTGATTTAATAAACCGATTTTATTTGAAAAGATTCGCTGCTTTTTCTTGTTATTTATTTATTTTGTTTGCTTTCATTCCGTCTGCTGCTACTCTTCTTTTTTATTATTCTTTCAACCGACTTTTTTTTGTAGTCAAAGATTACTTTTCGTGTTTCTTGTTTTTTTTTATTTTAGTCTCGCTAGTCTGCTGCTACTTCCTTGTATTTTGTTTCTTGTTTTTCGTGTTTCTTGTTTATTACGAGTAATAAACAATTCTGCTGCTACTCTCTTTTATTTTTATTATTTCGGTTTTTTTTGAAGACTTTGAACCGATTTTTTTGTTTGTTTGTTTTGAATTCGTATTAAATATACTTCGGTTTGATAAATCTAGATTTGATAATATATGGTTATGTTAACTTGATTGGTTCGAATTGTCAAGAAAGAAAGTCAGCCGATTTTTGTTGTTTGTTTTTGTTGTCTTGAAGTTCTTAGAGATAAGAAAAGTTTTTGGTAAAGGTTTGAAGATTGTTCTTGTTTGAGATTGGTTGTTCTTAGTTGAGGTTTGTGGTAGAAAGAGGTAAAAGACAAAAAGGTGAAAGTGACAACTTTGACTAGTCAAATGCAATTTGTCTAAGTTGCTGTTTGTCTATGCTGTTTGTCTATGCGGTTTGTCTATGCTGTTTGTCTATGCTGTTTGTGTCTTTGACTAGTCAAATGCAATTTGTCTAAGTTGCTGTTTGTCTATGCTGTTTGTCTATGCGGTTTGTCTATGCTGTTTGTCTATGCTGTTTGTCTATGCTGTTTGTCTATGCTGTTTGTGTCTTTGACTAGTCAAATGCAATTTGTCTAAGTTGCTGTTTGTCTATGCTGTTTGTCTATGCGGTTTGTCTATGCTGTTTGTCTATGCTGTTTGTCTATGCTGTTTGTGTCTTTGACTAGTCAAATGCAATTTGTCTAAGTTGCTGTTTATCTATGCTGTTTGTCTATGCGGTTTGTCTATGCTGTTTGTCTATGCTGTTTGTCTATGCTGTTTGTGTCTACGCGGTTTGTCTCTAAGGCGTGTATGCGGTTTGTGTCTACGCGGTTTGTCTGAGGCGTGTATGCGGTTTGTGTCTACGCGGTTTGTCCACGCGGTTTGTCTCTGCGGCGTGTATGCGGTTTGTCTAGGCGGTTTGTCTATGCTGTTTGTCTATGCGGTTTGTCTATGCGGTTTGTCTATACGTCAAAACTTTAAACGGTTATAACTTTTGAACCGTAACTCCGTTTTTAGCCCACGACCTGTCAAAACGACCGTGATACCGAGGAGAATGACAACTTGAAACAAAATCACAACTAAACAACAGATCAACAAGAAAGAAGTTATTGAGTTTCTAAGTTTTTCAGACCATAATTTCACCATAACAACTTGCATCAATCAAACCAAATCACAACTAAACAACAGATCAACAAGTCTACCCAATCTCTAATCATAACACACATCAATCATCACTTCACGGTTCATTCTTGATTTTTATAAAATCCCGCGAAAGAATCTATTTCTCGGTTTAAATCATAGAATTGTAAAATCCCGTGCACGGTTACATCATGTCTACTACTTCAGATTACATCATATCTGAGGTACTCAAGTTGTACGACACATATGATAACCAAATGATTTCCAATTCTGGACAACAAATGTACGTGTGTGATTCTGATAATACCAATGTGGAATCTTCATGCCCGAAATCACAAGAGAAAGAGCTTCATCAGTCACTTATGCTGTTTAATGCAAAGGAAACTCGCATCGAATGTTTTCGTCTACTTCATTCACATCTCAAGGTTCTGTTTGATAAATCTGAATACGTGATGGGTTACACACGGGCTTTCACAGCACTCTTTGGTCAAGATGTTCATGATTTCACAGTCGAAATGACTCTATATTTAGATCAACTTGAACAACAACTTGACAAAGAAGAATTCTCTGAAGCAAGATCCAGAGCAGCGTTCAGTGTGGTCAATAACCAACTCCAGGTGTTCATTGACTCGCAATACACTGGGGACTATGACTATGACAGTCAGATGACAAAAGGGTGTTTTGCTAATTACACTGGATTCGAGGTTGACGTGTTCAGAGTTACATTACTTCAATTGATGAGTAATGTTAATGGGTTTATTGATGAAAGGGCTAAACAAATGGGGAATGGAACAAGATCAGACAAGTTTGATGATAGTGACAGCACAGGAAGTGATTTCACAATTTGTGAGAATGCAGCCTGCGAATCTGAAAATCACCAAGCACAGTCGGCCACGGTACATCAGTCTTATCAAGATAATGCTCTTTCTAATGAACAACAACATACTGATCAAATTACACCTTCTTATGACTCATATCTGGTGGAAAAGACTGATAGCAATATTACCATTGATTCAGCAAATTTGTGTCATAAAGGGGGAGAGATTGATCATGATGTTGAACATGATGATGCGTCGAGTGCTTTGCCTACGGCTGAGTTTTTCAAATCAAATGATATGGTTGAAAAGGATGTTTATAATGAACTTTCAAAAAGATTTTCACTGCTTGAAAAACATTGTATTGATCTTGAAATATCAATGCAACAAAAGAAAGAAAGTCTTCAAAATAAACTACCATGTAAAAACCCGGAATTTCCTGAATTCCGCGAATTTTTTATGATAAATGATTTGAAAGCTCAGCTAGAAGCCAAAAACTTAACGATAAAAAACCTGAAAAACAGATTGGCTGAGATGCGTGACATATGTAATGAAGTTAAGACTAAACATGACAATGATGTTATTACAACAAATAATGCAGAATTAGATCATAAAGTGACTGAATTGTTTAAGGAAAATGAGTCTTTGAAAATTCATTGCAAAGAACTGAGTGATACAATCAAAGAAACGAAAGCTAAGAATGTAGAGCAAATTACCTCTTTGATTACCAAAAATGATGAATTCAAGGCTCAACTTCAGGAAAAGGGTTTTGCGATTGCATCATTGAAAAACGAATTGAGAAAACTGAATGGAAATGATGTGAACACTAAGTTTGCAAAACCATCAATCTTGGGGAAACCACCACTTGGGAACCGATCAGTTGTTAGACAACTGTCAGCGTTTAGATCTGAACGGTCAAATGTTTCAAAAACACGGTTTGCCTCCCAAGTTGATGCGGAAAAAGTTTTGTCAAAACCAGTCACTTCACAGTCTAGACCTAGTGAAAAGGAATATGCTGTTGCAAAACCACATCACATGAGTGCATCTAGTTCTTCTAGGATTAGTTCAACGCGTGTGTCACTTGTGACACCAAAGGAACATGTTAGACATAAAGACATTGTTCAGAATCAAAACCTAGTGGACGCTAAGAAAAACACACATGAAAAGACTAGGAATTTGCCTGTTTCTAAGAGTAGTTGCGTGCCAATTAAGGCAATTCCCGTAGCCGATCACTCTAAGAACCCTAGATCTTTTTCTGACTCCAAACACTTTGTTTGCTCGACTTGTCAGAAATGTGTTTTCAATGCAACCCATGATGATTGTATAACAAAACTCCTGAAGGAAGTGAATGCACGTGCCAAGGTTCCATCCTCTAAGACTAGAAACAACAACAAGCCCGTAGAACCAAAGAGGTGTATGCAGAAACCTGATAGGCCGGTTGCCCTAGGACAAAGGTTTTCTCCCAAAAAGTCTGTAACTGTGCATGAGAAACCAAACACTCCTAGATCTTGCCTTAGGTGGATACCGACGGGTAGAACTTTTAAGATTGTTGGTCTTAGGTGGATACCTATTCGAAAGATGTTCACTAAGTGCGAAACCAAGGTTGACAGTGAAATCCCAAATGGTCTAAATTCTGATATCACTAACCCATATAAATGCAAACAAACTCTTAATGTCAATGCAGGAAGTCTTTACTTAATTGCAGGTACATCGTTCAGGCCTTGTATTAAGGAAAGATTCAGAGTTTGGGTGCCGAAAAGAGTGATATCTCATGATGAAGGGGTTCAAACAATTCAAGCTTGATGAACATCATCGACGATGACGTCTGTACACATCAGTTCAGGCCTCGCTCTTCATTGGCTAAGACGTCTGTTCAAATCAGTTCAGGCCTCGTTCTTCAACGACAATGACGTTTGAACAATGCAGTTCAAGCCTCGGGTCTCAATGTTTTCATAATGGCGTCTGCTGACATCTCTTCAGGCCCCGTTCATCAAAGAAAAGAAAGGCGTACGCTTGAGTGCGCTTTATCTTCAGAAGAAGAGGAATCTTCTTATTTATGACCATTCTCATCAAGCTTCATGTTCTTCAAATGCTCATTCAGTCACCAAAGGGGATAAAAGTACATTGGAGTATATTCTTATTCACCTGCTCTATCAAAAATGGCAGTTAGTCGTCATGTGCAATTTTTGAGGGGGAGAAAGGTGAATAAACTACATGGTGATTGAGATTTGAGAAGTGGTCATACGACTCTCCATGTTTCTGACTTTTCTCATATAAAGGCTTCATACTTGCTCCATGCTCATTCAGATATCAAGTGGATCTACTTCCATCCGATTGGACGTTTATTCACTCAATCAAAGATGGCATCCTCGTAAGCAATCTTTGAGGGGGAGAAGTGTGAACAGTGGACCAACCTCATATGCACTTGTTCAATCAAAGATGGCATCCTCGTATGCAATCTTTGAGGGGGAGAAGTGTGAACAGTGGACCAACCTCATATGCACTTGTTCAATCAAAGATGGCATCCTCGTATGCAATCTTTGAGGGGGAGATGTGTGAACAAGTGATTCGATGTACATTTGGTTGTTGGTTCACTCACTTGAGCTGGGCATCTAATTGTGACCATGGAGTTGATTAGGTATCACTTATTCGAGATTGAAGTTGACTTCCTCAAAGGCGTGATCTTATCCTATCTTGAAGTCGGGGTTGGTTGGATGCATGACTTTCTATGATAACTTGCTCGTGCTTAAGATTTAAGTTGAAGACTTAGGTTATCTAGTTACCAGTAGTCGGGGTAACTATCACTTAAAGGAGGTACGTTGTAGTACTCAGTGTCACACGCTGATGTCGTGGTGGATAATTGTAAGAGGTGTTAATGTCTCATACCTTGGTTGGGTATTGAGTACTTAGAGATTTGCTTGGAGCACTAATTCTCTACACCGTTCTTCCAACATTGGTGCAAGCGTAAGTCACAAGAATGGGGAATTCTATCTTCAGGCTCAAGTTTGGTATATCGGGTTTGCTCCATCAGTTATCTCATCATAAGGCCTACTTGAGGGTTGATAAAGATAGTCAGAGACGGTTTCGGCAGCGGTTAATTCTCACTTGAGCCTAAGTTGTTCTTCTCACAAGATTTCAAGAATATGTTCGTAAAATGTGTTGCTGATTCTGAGGTATCAAAACCAGCAAGGGGGAAGGAGACATACATCTGAATGCACAATGAGTACACATGATGGGCTTTATACTTCTTCTCAATTGAAGATTATTCCGGGAAGACAAATGTCATAACCGCAGAGAAAATCAGTGTTCTAACTCGTTCTTTCTGGTGTGTCATTCCAACTAAGTGTGAGAAGAGAATGTCAGTTTCTGATGATAAAAGAGGTACACAATTGTATGATGGTTCCTATGGTTAGTCGGTATCCTACTGAAGGAAATGTGTACATCCGGTACTCAGTAGCTATTATGGTACTGTCTTGGTGTTATCATGTCGACTACATACGGGATAAATTGCTTACACTCAGGACTTAGCTGAATTTGGTATAACAATTCTCATCTGCAATGTCCTGAAAGGAGATAAGGGGATTTTCGGGTCTTAATTGATCTTGATGATGCATTGTCGACTTCATTAGTGGGATTGAGTGTGTACTTCGGGTTTTTGGGCTTCATATATCGAGACTGGCTGCATCTCTTCAACTACTTGGGGGAAAGTGGTCTCTGGATACTTTTGGTAGGCATTTCTTCAGTCTTCAGCGGGAAGAAATGTGAGAAGAATTATTCAAATGTGAGATGATTCGTTGCTGATCTATTTGAGGATCCCCGAACGGAGAATCACGATGATTATTCTTAAAAGGGAGCAGCAATACTTAATGTGGTTTGCTACGGTTTCCGCTGTACGCTTACCTTATGTAAGCTTGAAAGAGAGCTTAGAATCTGCTCAGTATGAAGATTATCGGTTTGGGGGGAAGCTATCAAAGCTGTACATTGGGAAGGCTCAAGTTCCGTCGTCTGTTCAGGAGCCTCGAAAGCTTTGGTGGTGAAAGTTTAAGAGATGATTGACCACAGATTTCTACAACATACTGAACGTATCCTCATTTCGGTATTCATTTCATCATCGTCTTAAACTGAATAATATAGTTTGTACATATCTTAAAACATACTGTAAATAGAAAATTATAGAACCAGAAAATTGTATATAGAGAATCTTAAATCCAGAAAAACCATAAAAAATTGAAAAATAGAAAATACCAAAAATAGTTTCACCTAGGCATGTCTTCTGTTTATCGATAACATTTACGGACTTAGAAATGTCATTCAATAATGGCACGGGTCTTTAAATGAAGCTCGAGCAGAAGTTAAAATGGATGGTTAAAACATGTCTAAATGGCTTGCTATTACTTTAGATAGCAACCCGCGCTTCAAACTGGGGAAAGCACGTCGCCAAAAAGACGGCTGTTCCTCCAACTGGGTGATGTTCACCTGGGCATGGATTACTTTATATCCATGTTTCTTCGATCTGATGTACGTTTCAGTGCATCATTTCTTGAAAAAGAAGAGAAGTCTTCTTTGCATACAAATAGTTTTCATTCTATGATTCTTCTGAAAATTATTTGTGAGACACTTGGTGAATATGTGTTGTATGAAATTTGGTTATACTTGGATTATGCATAAAATTTGTCACTCAATCAACGACTACAAAACCTCATGACAGTTCTTGTTTGATGAGTTGTGGGGTTAAGCGTGAGTTTAGTTGAGGTTCAACTAGAATACGGGTTATTGATTGAGGGGGAGAGTGAATTCAAATTTTATATCATCAAACGGGTTTCTTGATTAATACATGACTCTTAGAAAAGGTTTTGCAGTTAATGGGGTATTAGTTGAAGAGGATATTGCTTAAATATATCAAATGACCAAGTGTGTTAGTTGCTAGAAAGTTTAGGACATTATGTGCAATTTGCTTGTAGTATCCTAGCTTCATATAACTAGAAGGTTCATTTGTATCTCTTTGGAATCCTCGTTTAATACCCTAGATACTTTAAGACTCAAAACCTAAAAGAAGTTAGAAAACCCATTAAGTTAGATGTTCTTGAATGCCCCAATGACATTTGTATGATCTGAATGAATGAGTTTCAATTGTTGTTTGACTTATGTTAATCGATTGCTGCTCAAGAGTTGTCGATATTGTGCTTATGCTATCAGGATTTGTTTAGGTGTATTGTTATCATGCGTGAATCATGTTCCTAAGATCCTGAGTTGAATATTGAAATGTGTGTGAATTGCCATGTGCATGATTGCTATTTGTTCTTCATGCTAGATAGTGGTTTGACGTAGTTCCTGATTATGGTTTGATTATAAGATGAACTTGGTAGTATTATGTGGCAAGCTGCTGAAGGGTAGCTATCTAGGAATAGTGTATCTGTATGTATGTATATCTGTGTTGATATTCTTATGCAGATTCCATAGCCAATATGAATGTACCAGTTCCCATTCTAACCATCTGATCAGACGTTCAAACTCTATTGATTGGCTCGAAATTCACCACAACAACAACGTCGGCAACAACAACAACAACAACAACACTTTCACCACCGCCACCACTATTTATCTATTTTGGTCTCGCCAAGTGGGGATCAACAACATTTGCGAAAGATTTGTTGGTGGATGGATAATTGATGTTGACTACTAACTCAGAAAAGCGGGTGATTACATCATCTGCGCAAAAAGGTCAATATCATCTGTGTCATAATAATCACTTTGTGCATAATGAGCAGTGAATCTCCCTCTTAGATTAAGGGGGAGCAAAGTATGTTTCATCATCAGAACATGTTAAACCTGACCACATTTTCTCCCATGTTTTCTAAATTATTTAAATCAATTGGGATCACAAATCTCAAAAGGTTTGAAATTTTTGATCGGGGGAGAGAATGTGATTTAAATATGAAACCTGATGAAAATGTGATATTTTGGATTTAAGTGTAAGCTCTCCCATATGTGCTAAACTCTTTTGTATACCAAGGCACATATTGAGGGGGAGCAAAATGTTTTGGGCATAAAAGTAAGCTCTCCCATGTGTGCTAAACTACTTTATATTTCGATGCACACATTGAGGGGGAGCAAATGTTTTGTGGAAACAAAAAGGATTTGGCATAACATGAGATCGTGACTCAGACTTAACAAATGAATTGACGAAACATATACTGTCATGAATCGAAAGGACATATCCTGGCCGGGTAATAATTTCAAGCTGGTCTAACCAGTGATGTAAGCGTGTCTCGAAAAGGATGTGTCTGAGTAGAGTGTACCGTTTCGAGAAACTTTCTGTGGACTTGACCAGGCCGGGTAATAATTTCAAGCTAGTCTAACTAGTGATGTAAGCGTGTCTCGAATCGGTCATGTTCACTGAAAGTTGATCAATTCAAAAAGTGCGAGCTCTACCTAACATGTGCAAATTTATAAAACAATCAACCGAGCACATGTTGAGGGGGAGCATTTGAAAAATATAAAACTCTCAAGTGTTTGCAAAAATGTGTTTCAGAATCATGAACACTTTGAGAGATTTTTCAAAGATTTGGTTTATGGCAATCGTGGAAGTACACCAAAGACCGACCATTTTAATTAATGCATGGAGTTATAAGGATGGTTAGGTTAGGCTCAAGTTCCCACGATCCCGCCAGAGCCGGAGGGATCTACCCAGGGACAATCCACTAGTTAGTGTAGAAGTCCTTAGGTATGATTAAAAAGGAGAAAAGTGAATGAGGGAAGAGTGCCGACTGAGATGGAGCTAACACTGGAATAAACCCAACAAGGTGCTAGTTATGAAGTCTCGGTAAGCACTGAAGGGGTTGAAGAATGAAAAAGAATTGTAAAGATAAAGGGTGAAAAGAAATAGCCCTCCTTACAACTTAGGCAGAAACCGGGTCAATACATATGCTGTCAGAATCACTTAGTTGATTGCTGGCATTGAAGACAAAGTATCATGGACCCAGTGATACGCTGCACAACCCTCCTTAGCCACTCAAGGTCCCTCAAAGGATTCTTGTTTCAATTGTCACGGAGTTCGATACATTCCTATCGTCTATCTCACTCCGAGTTAGATGATATTGAAAAGGTGGCAGTTCTCTCCAGCCTCCGCTCACTAAATCAAAACGCACTATAGAGTCTAGAGCCACGAGATACATAAAAAGATCTCATAGGAACATGAATTATTTCTACACTGGGTGTTCAACATTAAGGACACCAGTTGTAAACTTAAGAGTCCTACGCAGATCTTAGCAATCTGCCAGAACATTCATGAGGGAATTTACAAATGTAACTCTCAATGATTGAATGGAAATTCCTGCCAGGGTCAACATCAAGCAACCCTGAAAGCAGGTCACTTCGGTAATTCTTTATGGATTACGCTTAGTGGTCACGACGGTTTCAAATGGTCTACAGTCGTGGAGTGATCTCCAGCGACTCACCTAATCGTTGATGTGCTACGGTTCGATCTTAAAAAGCCCTCTGTGGGTTTTCGATTAGGAACGGTCTTGGTAAGGATTAGAGAGAGTTTTCACACTATGCTGTTAGCAATCTCGAAGTCCGAACCTGTAAGTACCGGACGTTTTATTGCTAACTGTCGTATGCAGGAACTTCTGGCGATTGTAGCTGATTACTGTTGCAGCTGTTGGCGGTTGTAGCTGTGGAATGCTGTAGCTGGTTGCAGTTGTAGCTGGTTGCTGAAAAGATGCCAATCCTCTACCACATATTCACACTACATCATCTTAATCAAAGAAGTCATGATCAACCTAAAGACCTTTAACACAGCTTCTGCAAACTCTGATGCTGAAGATCATGACACCAAATAGTGTGAGCATGTCGGCTCGATGAATATCACATCACATGGAAACATACTCCTGAAAGATGACTTGGAAACAAATGTTGGATGATAAAGTCGAAGAATACTCAAAGATCATCCAAGACAAAGAAAGGTCATCTAACGTACACTGCTGAATGGACAAAGTTTCAAGACAATGAAGAATCAAAGACTACGAGCTATGACGACAACTTCAGAAGATAAAATGCTAGAATTCAAGTTATTATTTCCGGGGTGACCTCCCTTAGGGGGAGATTGTTAGGAATATAAATATTCATATGAAGGCTCGGTCACCCCGAGCATCTAATTAGCATTTATATAGCTCGTAGGCTTATATATATTTGTTTAGTACTATTAGTAATATTAGTATTATCTTAGTCGTAGTTATATTTGTGGAGTGGGTCGGGGCTTTCCCCACTGTCAGCTCACTCCACAGCCCACTAGGGGCACCAATATGTAGTAGTATATAAGCCCCTTCCCACACTTGGGAAGGGTTGGAGCTTTTCTCATTCACTAATCTAATCTCTTCACATTTTTCTCTCAACACTCTCTCTCTCTAAAAGTTCCCATCTTCTTCATATCTCTCTATAATTAGATCTAGCATCAATCTTGTGTTTGTGTTATGAATCTTAGATCTCTACAACTTTGCACCATGGATTCAAAAAAAAACAAACGTTAATATAGCTTTCTTAATCGATCGTGTACTCGACCAAGATGGCACATTCGATCACCATGATCGACTCCCCACAGTAGATGAATCGATCGCCTAAATCGATCCACAATCGATTTCGATCGACTATTGCAACCAGCATAAACACATGATACAAATATATGAAAATGCAAAACCCTACACTTAATAATGGGCCAAAGCCTTGACAGTACATAATGGACTATGATAATATATTGCTAAAAGTTACGTAATATGAATTTTGTCAAACCAAAATTCCAATCAATGTATGAAACAAAACAGATAAGATTAATAAAATATATAAGATTAATGATTTGCAGCTCATATTTTATATTTGGCCACTCTAAACTGTCCTTTAAGCGGTTGTACATTTATCATATACTATTTCTAAAAAGTGTATATTAGAGTACGCGGATAAAAATAAGAGTGTGCCAATAAACACTTTATATATAAGCATGCGTGCTAAACAATAAAAACCATAACAATCTCTAGACTGAAATAATTTATGAACACACCCTTGAAACAATATCATATTATTTTATTTTAACGTGAAACAATATCATATTACTTTATTTTAACATGAACACACCCTTGAAGCATGATCTCTTTCTAGTTGTTGATGAAAATAAAAATCCTCTTGCGCAAGGTGCACGAGATTTCGGCAAGCGGACTATTTAGGAAAAACACATGATCCTCCTCTTTATCCTCGATAAACTTCTATGTCACCTTTCCATCCATTTTTACCCAAAATAACCTTATAGTGAATTCCCCTATCCTTCAATAAATCCTTCCCAGCAACACAAACAAGTACCCTAGAGCAACTAAGATCCGACACCTTCGAATCCTTATCTGGGTTAATAAGCGGGTCATCTAACCCGCTTGTACCCGGATGGGCTATTAGCCATAATTCTTTAACTGCTTTGGTCCATGGAGAATCCGACTCCGAACCCATCCTATCTTCCCCCCAAAAGTACGGGTGGAGCAATATAATACCCTCAAGATTCAAACTTTCACCTGAAACCCGACCCAAATTGTCTGAACCAACCCTGATTGCCATATGGTGAGCTATATTACCACCCGCGCTATCTCCAGCGAAAAACACATGGCTAGAATCCGTGTAATCGTTTAGCCATGTGTCGGGTCCATTTCCATTAACATGTTGTGCGACCCACTTGACTGCTTCCCATGAATCATCAAAACAAGCGGGGACAGGATGCTCGGGCGCAGTCCTATAGTCCACGGACACTACAACAACGTTGGATTCGGATGATACGAGGTTAAGGAAGTTATGGTACGTAGGTGAGGCGGCTGTTTCGATTATAAAAGCGCCGCCATGGAAGTAAACCAAAAGTGGGAGTTTTTTTACATTCGAATTTGCAGTCTTAGGAATGTAAATCCTAACTAAACCATTTGTTTCGGGTGAGGTAATGACGTCTTTAGATTGAACGCCCGTGTTCGGATCAATACCGGCTGGGACAACATTGGTGCCACCGAGTTTAACGACCCGACCGTCTTTGTTGACGCGAATGACGTACGGGATTTCTATAAGGATTTCGTCTGGTGATGCCATTTGTTAGATAATTGTGAGAGCTAAAGATAAGATAGATGTAGAAATTATGTGAATAGTAGTATTTATTTTGCTAAATCTATGTAGGAATCAAATCTTACAAACATATAAAACAAACAAAAGATGTAATTTTGCATGAGGTCGGGCACACCACGCTCACTCATTGATATTGACGTACAATAAGATAATATATTTTTTCTTTTCTGAAGATATTATGATATTTTACATTTTAATTTTTCAAATATTGTTTGGTTAACGTAGACCATACAAATATACACGTTACAAAATTTAATATCGATGTTTTGCAACATATCTCAATAGAATTTGTTGACATGTAAACATTCGTTCTTCCAATGCTAAAATGGAATCCTGTGTATTCAATCTAGAATCATTTGGAGCTTTTGGAAAACTACTTTTATCGATGGAGGTTAAGTGCGTGTTGTAAAAATCGGCCATGGCGGCCGATATGGCGGCGCCATGGCGGATTTCGGTGGTCCACCGCCACGATATTTCCCATATCGGTCTAACTTGGCGTTTTGGTCAAATCTTTGAAAAATCGTTCAAAATCGGAGCTTGGCGGTCAAAATCGGTCAAAAATCGGCCTTGGCGGCGGTCGGTCAACGCCGGTCAACTTCAGATCTAGGGTTTTTTTTTCAGATTCACGCCGGTCAACGCCGTTTAACTTCAGATCTAGGGTTTTTTTTTTCATATTCACTTCAGATCTAGCCTAGATCTAGGGTTTTTTTTCATATTCCTTTATAATTTATGGTCTCCGCCATGGCGCCGATATGACGGATTTCGGGGGTCGACCGCCACGGTACCGCCGAGCGATATTTACAACCTTGCTTTTATCGATGGAGGTTAAGTGCGTGTGAGATGAGTGAGAATATTGTCCGGGTGTAATAATGAGTTGTTAAAATTTGGAATGGGACTTTATTTAAACTTAAACTAAGTATTTTTATAAATGAGTCATTACAAACTCGTGTGATACAAACATGTTTTATTTAATTGTTATCGCTTAATTTTTGTATAAATTGTTGAGTGTTAGTATGACGGTGAAGCTCTAATATACAACAATTTATAACTGGGGTTGCCTCGGGAGAATTTTGTTGATTGTTAGAAGAATTTTGTTAACATTTAGGTAGATGTAACTATTTTGTTAAATTTATAATTTAGTTTTCCTGTTGTGTTTCTTTACTTTTTTTCTATATTTCTAGTCTAAGGTTTACACAGTGGGACCGATGAAGTATAAATCTAATGGTGCATCAGATTGAAACGTGCGTCGCAGTTCTTAGCCAAATAGTTTTCAAATAAGTTGAGTTAACCTCAAATCTAATGTAATTGTTAAGTGTTAAGCTCAAATTGACTTTATCAATTCACAAACTATAAAATACTCAAATAGTAATAAGTTTTTGTTCCTTTGCAAACAAATTAAAAAGATCAAAATTATTTGTATAAGTTATAGATATCTGAACTTCTCGACTCACTTTTTCTTATCATATGTCTTTGAGATTTTCTAAAGTACTTTTTTTACTTTAAGTTAATTGCTTTCGCTAAATATATTTATCTTTTTATTAACTTCATCATCATTTCAATAGACGGTCTAAGTAACGACAACTGACAAAAGCGTAAATAAATTCAGTCTATGGTTAAGTAACATCATTTTTCCATCGTGCTTTTATCCCAAATTGATCAACTATGTTAGATTGGACACTACATTATAATTATTAATGTAATTGCCATACATATATTTGCATGTAGAATTGGACTATTCATTACACCTTCGTCTGAGGTGAACTTTTCTTTTCTTTATTCTGTTCGAGACAATATAGTAAACATGCATGCATGTAATAGAACGATCCATATTAAACTACCCAGTTATAACTTGTATGTCAAAAAGATCGGGATATAGCTTTGAGATAAACAAAACGTACTGTGTTTGAGTATTTCATTGACCGTAACTAAAATTGGTTGCATTTAGGATTATCAATTTAAAACCATATCTATCTTTCTTAATTCGGGATATATCATTTCTTAAATTAACAAACCGTACATCAAAACAAATGTATTATTGTCACTATAAACAACATTTTTACTTATTTTACAGCCAAAAAATTCGTTTCATATAAGCTATGGCCCAATCACGACCCAATCCAACACTAACTTTACCAAAACCTAATTACACTATCCCCTAAATGTTCTCAGTTCAATGTTAGCGGCTACACCATCTTGTCACCACCATCCATCCATCATCTCTATCTATAATTGTAACAATTTTAAATAAAGAATAAAAAAATAAAAAAAGGATGAAGATTTGGGGATTAAGGTTTCAAGCGAAGGCTCGTCTGAAAACGATCGGACAACGGATTGGTTTCATGGCTGTTGTTTGATTCTTATCTAGCTTGATTTGTAGTTTCTTATTACAATCAGCTTCAAGATCTTTTATAAAGGTCTCAGGTAAGATGATGTTTCTGTTTATGTTCGAGTCTTTCATTTAAGATCTGTGATGGGTTTGTGTTCAACTAAAAAAAATGGGCTCTTTGATGGGCAAAAAAAATCTTCAAAAGATTTGTGAAAAAGTTGAACAAATCTGAGATCTTGTCTTTTACTTTTTGTTTTCGAAAGTTGTTTATGTTGTTGTAGAGATGGGATTGTTGATATTTTAGTTGTAGTTGTTGATTGTTTGACGTAAGGTAATGGGATTAGGCTAGTGGTTCTGGTTGTTTGTTGTTGATAATGGCTATTTCTTCTGTTCATCTTCCTCTTCTTTTTCATTTGAATTTTCTTAGACCGATGAAGATGTAACAGATCGGAGGTCACATATAATTGTAGGATGATATCAGTTTCATATGATGGTGGTGAAGAATCGTTTAAAAAATGATAAAAAAAAATGATGGTGGTGAAGATGGTGATAGTTTGTTATTTATAATCTTCAAAAATCCAACTGAAAAGTCACATTTAAAGACTTATTGATTTAATTGTCTGTAAGTGTTACACCCGTTCTCGATTTGACTAAGAACTTAGAACTTTTCGCGGAAAAGACATGACCCAAAATTGACCTCGAGTTACTCTTTAACGAACTGAAAATAATCTATTACAAACCAACCCTTCAGACTATTTTTAAATTAAACTAGACTCAATTACCTTTAAAATAACGGTTGGCACGACTTCCAATGAGCTACGGTTGATTTTATACAAAATAAAGAAAATGACCTAAAACTACAAAACCTGGTGCATTAAGGAACCCTCTTATGCATTAAGGACCCCCTCATGTGCACTACTACCCTCTTGTACACCAAGGACCCTACTTGTGCACTATTACCCTCTTGTGCACTAAGGACCCCTCTTGTGCACTAAAAAACCCGTCTTGTGCAATAAAGGACCCCTCTTATGCACTATTAACTCAAAATGACCTGAAATACCTTTAAAAAAAATCAACACTTTAGACTTATATTTAACATATGTAATATACATTAACTAAAAGTATAGCATAAACATTGTTTCCCAAAATTCTTAACCCGTTTGACCCAAAATGGGTTAAAATGGACCTTGTCCTAAACACTCCTTTTTCTGAATAACCCTTTTGTGCACTTTTGACAAATTTTCCGGAAAAAAACTTCTATAACATGACATAACACCAAAACTTTGAGAAATCATTAGGACATTCTAAACATAAAATGTATGTATAAACTTGGTCATAACGACCCACATAAACATGCTTTACAAAGTGACGGGTGTTGTGCCAAACACCTGTTTTGACCCGTTTGCATACACAACTTATACAAAACTCTTTAACATGCTTTAGGACATGTAAAATGACTCTTAAACCATTACAAATACTTGACATTACAAACATTTAACCGATTTAAAACTCTCGGGGAACAACTTTGACTTTGAGCTTGGTATCTAGTACTAAGCTTCTATATGCATATAAACCTTCTAACCCCTGCTACCAAATCTTTTACCATAATCCAAGCATAGCACTTTCAAAAGAACCAACAAAACATTATAACACTATAACGTAAGCTTTCACTTAGTAAGTAAAGGCAATAATATGATATCATACATCAATTACATATATAAGCATTTGTACACAATGCTATTAGCCGAGAATGGGCTTATCAATACTATAACACAAACATTGTCTCATTGACCTCATCTTTCTATCACCTAAATTCCCTTAACACATACCTTAACCAATCTATTCCTAATTCACATATAATAAATTAGTTATGCCAAAATAACCTTCGGTCCATAAATCATCCAACACCATAGGCCACAAATCTATCAAATCCTTAACACAGCATACACAAAATACATATATGAGCAAAATCCATATAATGTCACACTATAACCATTTACTTACCTCAGCTCAAAGCTAAGTTACCATTCATTATTTCACCATCAACATCATTCATCATCATCATTCTTCACTTGTATCTCCTAACACTCCTGATCATCATAAAATCATATAATGATCATATGATAATCAACTCATAAATTTAGTAACTTGAATTCAATAAAACTTATTCCATAATCACTATAACTTCTTTAATTAGCTTAAAACCATTTTTTACCCAATTCCTAAATTAGGGTTCATGAACCCTAACTTCTTAATTCTTCATTTAAATCATTAATTGAGATACTTACTTGCATAAGATCATTACTAGGGCTTTATCTCTTGAATTGGAGCAATAATCTTTTTTCAATTGATCATCAAGAATGTATTGTTCTTCCCTTCTATCTCTCTTGGGTTGACACAACACACACACAAACAAGGATAATATCTATAAATCTAAAAGCCTGGGATTTTCTAGATAATACTTTCTTCATACCAAATTTATTTTACCAATTGACACTTTTGGTCCCTCAAGACCCTTTGCTTATAATTTGGCCACATAACACTTTCTGTAGCATTTAACACTTGACAACCTTAGTCCCTTGTAATTTCTTTTCTTATAGTTTGACTATCGGGTTGACTTCAACTTAACATCCGTTGACTAGCCAATCATATCGAGTCTCCCGACTCATAAAAGTCTAAGTCAAACTATACCAATGGCATTTTCATTATTAAATACTTAAAACTCGGTTTTAGGTGTAACAGTAAGTAACTGAAAAGATTGATAACATCAAATAATCTGATTATCTTAACATCTATATCCATGGTTTAAGCTCATAATTATGGTGATTTCATATCAAAATGAACTAAATAATGCTTATTATTTCGTAGGTCGATTTATCTAGAGCAATGGAAAAAAAATTGGAATAATCAATGAAATGGCATCAGAAGTAATTTACGGTGTAACTTGGTCGACATACTTACGGAGTAAGCATGACGCAAGCATTATGCCGTTGAATAGCTATTGGAAGATGCATCGTAAATTATAAACGTGTTGACCAAGTTTGGAGGTTACGACATGACCTCATCGTCGTAACTACACCGTAATCACTACGGTATTTTGAAGAAAGTCTAGTGTAAAGATTGTTACGGCGTAACCACTCACTTTGAGTTACGTCGTAACTTAGTCGTACCCAGCTAGCCTATAAATACTTGACGATTTCAGTCTAGGAGGATCATCTCCCCTTTCCTAAATCACAGTTAGGGTTTGGGGAGAATAGTTCTAAATACAGGAGAAGAGTCAGAATGAAGAAGAATCATTGTAGCTTTAAACATGTTTCAGAACTTAATCATTATGTTACCTTAGCTTTGATGCTTGCTATTTGGTTTGCTTACTTACTGTTTAGATTAATCTCATTATGTGTTCGATGATCCTTGGGATCCCTGTTGGAGTATGAAAATGGGGTTGAATGTATATAGGTAGTACGTGACCATCCAAACCTTATTTGCAGGTTTGACTGTAGGATGACCATTCCTTAGCAGTTGATTGACCTATGACCATTAGGTGTCCCCCAGTAGGAGAACCCAATTAGGACCTCAAGCTATGGCAATGAGTGTTTGCTTATTGACATGAGGTAGACCTTGATGAACCCTTGCACTTAACCGTGCAAGCTATTGTGCAACCAGACCAAGGTGTACTTATAGGTGTTTGCGATCAACAAATACATTAGTGTTTAAAGAGTTTTACTAGAACACATCTTTGGAATCTTTAGGAGGATTTAATGATTGTGACTTGAGTACCGGTTAATTCCCTTTGCGGGTTCATTCCACTCAGGGATCATAAGTTAGAATTTGAGGACCAATCAAACCTATCGACTCAAGATTCCTCTAATAATTTGGTAAGTAAACACTGCACGAGAAGTATAACATTGTGGTAGGGAAACAGCTTCTCTTCTTTTGATTATTATTCATCACTTCAATTCTTTAGTTTACAATTTAGTTTCAACAAGAATTGCTTTATAAATGTTTAAAACGAATCAACAACATATTCACTAGATCCACAGCTCTTAGGAACGACA
This sequence comes from Artemisia tridentata subsp. tridentata, assembly GCA_021014915.2. Classification (NCBI taxonomy): domain Eukaryota; kingdom Viridiplantae; phylum Streptophyta; class Magnoliopsida; order Asterales; family Asteraceae; genus Artemisia; species Artemisia tridentata. The sequence continues at coordinate 437,685,194 of CP139507.1, read as the reverse complement.
CTCGGATTTACCTAGGTTATACTACACACGATCGAGTAAACTGCCCGTTAGAATGTGTTAGTCCTTAGTAATTCTTAGTTTATAAATTTAAAACATGATACAACGCATCAAAGATGAGAAGATTTTAAATCATTAAGACTTGAAACCCAACCGTCAGAACATTTATTTAGACATGTGTTTTTAAATTTAAAAAAAAAATAGAAGCTTTAAGACTCCACAATAAGCAACTGAAAAGTTGACTAGAGAATATTGAAAAGTAACATTTATTTATAGTGATTAAAAAAAAAAAAAAAAAAAAAAAAAAAAAAAAAAAAAAAAAAAAAAAAAACACCATGAAGCTTTAAGACTCACCAATTAATAAGGGGTCTGAATTTTTTAGTATAATAGATTACAAGAATAGTCTTTTGACTATTTTCTCCATATCAATTATATCCTAATATGGTATTATTTATCTTTTTTGGGTCAGTTCAGTGTCCATAGTATCCGAGTTGGATTTGAACATAAAACAACCAAAGTATAAATGAATACGCAGAAGAATATTTCAGCATAAACTCCTTCTAAGTTCTTGAAGACAAAGTCTTCACTTCAGTGTTTGAAGCAGTTCAAGTATTAAAGCACAAGTCCCAAAAAAGAAGTTCAGTTTAGCGAGTTGGCAATGCCTCACTGAACGATGTAGATCTCCTCAACAAAGATGCTGGCCAAAATGCTCCTCGCATCTAGAAGGTTTCAAAGTGGGAGAATATACTTTATGCAAAAGGAAAAAGTAAAATCTTTTTGGGAATGACTACCTTCCAAATTTGGTATAAGTACAAACAGTTTACTCAACTGTTCCCTAAGCATGTCCTAACCTTGTACCTATTTAAAAGCATTTAATGTAATACTAACCACCCATTAGATGCTCAACACGTGTAAAGTAGAAACCCCTTGAAACCTTAGTTCCCTTCTATAAAAAGGAATCTTTATTAAGAGTAAATGTATCTCTTGGAATTAATGTGACAACACATTCAAGAGCATTTACTCCTCGAATCAAAATTCGCCGCTGAATATTCAGCGAGTAAGGAAAGTTTGTACATAAACATAACTTAGATTAGTGTTTAAGTTAGATAGGAGATCACCACACATAGTCATTCAACTAGGGGTGCTAGTCCGCAAGTAACCCTTGTCAAATTATTTGATTCATTCAAACAAGAAATGTAAAACGTTGAAAATTACTTTGTATCTTTGTGTTTAAAATGCTTTAAGTATTATTTCTATAAATTATTTATACATGCCCATATGTTTGCATGGGATGAGATTTAACTTGGTACTTAAGTTAATATCCATTCATCATAATTTTGTACATTACAAGGGTCTAATAATCATTCATCATAATTTTGTATTCTAACAATTTCACGCTATGTAATGAGATACTAGATTTGGATCTTCAGTGTATTCGAGTCAAATAACTCTTTGAAGCATGGAACTGTTGAGAATTATGTAAAAAATCTGAGGACGACCTTGTAACACATTCTTTTTTATGAAGCTAACAATTTGGTTTTGGTCTATAATTCTTGAACCCAAAATTAGCATTCTCGAAGACAATTGGTAAACTTGATGTTGTTCTGAAACTTGAATCTTTAAAAAGTATGTATGAAATCTTTATCTTTGTTGGTGCAAATATTGTACATTATCACTCTTATGTTTTAATGATGATAAATATATATTATGAGACATTTAAAATCGTTAGCGATAGCTTAAAACCAAAAGCACACGAAATCAGGATCCAAGTCGGCTTTCCTCTTACCTGACGAAGTTTGGTCTTTCAATACAGGTTTGTACATGATACTTAAGATGTTTTATAATATCGCAAGTGGATTATGACTTAGAGAGATTATGTCAAAATGTCTAGCCCCATTTTATAAAACCCTACTCAAAACATTTTTATAAAACCTAACTCAAAGCCTTTTAGCTAACTCAAAACATTTTATAAAACCAAACTGAAAGCTTTTTAAAAAGCCTACTAAAAACATTTTATAAAACAAACTAAATGGTTGAAGGTTTATGTTTTCAAGAAATGATCAAATGAAAATATAGAAATGGGTATAATCTTTGTTAATACAAATATCGTCAAAAAAACGTTATTTATATTTTACGATCTTTACTATATTTTGTTAATGACAATTATAAACTTTATTTTTAGCAAAACATAAATATAGTTGAGTCTTTTATATATATAGTCACAAGCTTTTCATAAACACATAACATCATCTACATGTTACATATATAGTCACTAGTATATACATGTTACACATTCATATACATTTTACAAGTTACATCATATACATTTTAATTCTAAATTTGGAAAATGTACTATGACATCATGGCATGCATCACTTTAAAATATTTAGGAGATTTTGAAGATCATATGAATATCTTGCTTAGATCCTTACTCAATGAAAAGATATGGAAATATCTTTGTTAGATTTGGTGAAGATTTTTGAGGATTTGCTGTTAGGTTCCCACGGAACCAAAAAACAACACGGACGGATCCCTCATTTTGGATCCGTCCCATCCGTGGCTTGTTGAGGCAGTTGGCCTATAAATAGCAAGCCACACATTCATGTTTTCTTATCACTCATAAGCATCAACAACATCATACATTCTTTCATTCATTTCTAACTCATTCATATTTCATTGTTAGTGATCTTTCTTTGTAGCAATAAGATCAAAGCATCACAAGCTTCAACAAAGCATTGCAAGACTTGTTAGTTAGTCATAGTGTGAATTTGTTGTTTTTCACACACCATTTTTTGTACCAAACAATCATAATACCTCAGTAGTGATCGGTTAGTATTTTAGTCCTCAAAATACATAGAGTATCGGGAGTGGTTGTGCCCTTGTAAAAGAACTCGGTATTTAGCTTTGTACCGGAAAAAGTGTAAGCGACGTTTGTAAAGGTTTTCTCCGCCGAGAAGGGAGCTTGTTTCTTAGTAAAGAAAAACTCTCGAGTTAGAGGCTCGAGGAGTGGAGTAGTGCAAGGAAGAGAGTCCTTGTAGACCGAACCACTATAAACAACCGTGTTGTGGTTTGATCGTTTCTTTCTTTACTTGCATTATATATATTGTTTATTATTTGCATTAGTTGAAATCATGTTAAGTATTCAAAGTAAAAGAATTTTAAAATGGTAAACTATTCAACCCCCCTTCTAGTTTGGTATAATCTTTACTTATGACTTAACTAATTACAAAATGGGTCTACTCCATTTTGAACAAGGTCACTTTGAGTACTTAGCTAAATGCACTTTCCTCTTGTGGGTTAATAATTTACTAAATATGTAAAGTAATTAACTTAGTTGCATAAAAGTAATTAGTTAACAAGTAAATTGTGGCATTAACAAATATTTTAATATTTGAATTTTGAACTAAGAATCTCCTTCCCATTGCTTTGTCCAACTTTCCCTCCACACAAAGCATATTTACCTCATATTAACCACCTTTCCCACTTTCTCAATTGTTTAATAAGGTGTTTCCTCCCTTTTTCTCTAACCAAAGGTTATTTAACTCCCAATTAATCATGGCTAATGAGTTGGTTTAACCTAACCCTTCTTGGGGCTTTGAAATACTCTTTGGAAGGTTAAAAGTTAAGTGCACCTGGAGGTTTAGCAAGAGGCAACAACTAGTTATTTAGAAAGAAAATGAAACAACCTAAACGCGTTGGTCCTGCGCGCTAACACGCCAGAGCAGCGCGTCGTGAGCTATCTTGGCTTCTTGCCCATAATTAGCACCCTCTTGCCATGTTAACACTCCACCTCTTGCCATCTATTTATCCCTTCTTATTTCTCTCTTTTATCTCTCTAAGTCATTCAATTATTCTCGTGTCTTAACATTTTCTATCATCTATTAAAAGCAAACTTCTTTACAAGAGGAGAACACACAAGAACCTAATCCAATCAGCTCCCATCATTGGGCAAGGACTAGTAAATATCCAACCATCTCATCGAGTGGATCAGAAGCCCTTTTTGTAATACCCGTTTCCCAGGTGTTGGGACCCCACCCTAGATGAAAATAGATAAGGACTTTATGTGATTGGTTGGTCAACAAAGTTACGTGGAAAGTCAAACCCGATGGTCAAACCAATAGTCAAAGTATGACTAATGTAGTAATATGAAGTATGATGTATAAACTAAAGGGACCTAAGTTGCCAAGTGTTAATTATGTGTTATAAGTTAGTTATGGCTAAAATAAGATAAAAGAGACTTAAGGGACTAAAGGTGCCAAGAGGCCAAAGATTACACCTAACTAATATATCTAGCCTTATCTAGAATTCTCCTCCATTATTGATGGAGTTGGATGACCGGATTTTAGAGAGAGAAGGAAGAGAGGGAAAGTGAGATGGTGATATAGAAGAGATAAAGAAGATGATGATGATCAAGTCCTAGTGTTTATGGCCTTCCTTAGTTATGATCTTATGCAAGTAAGTATTTCTATTTGATGATTATTAAGGTTAAGGTTTATGATTAAGTGGGTTTTCATCATATGATCAAGATATGATCATATGATGATGTAGGAAGGTAGATGAGTGTGTTTAATAGGTTATGTTAACCCTTGATATGTATTGATTGTTATGTTATTAGGGTTTGACATGTTGTAGAAGAATGGTGATGATGATGGCTTTGATGTTGTTAGCTTGGATATGAGGTAAGTAACTCTCCCTAAAACATGTGTTATGTATGTATTTATCATGTATGTATTGTGGTTGTATAAGTGGATAAGAGTTGGATTAGTATGGTTGTAAGCTAAGGATGGATGGCTAGTGACCTTGGATAGGAGTATGTTAGTTATCGGCTTTGGATTAGTTAAGGTATGTTGTTGATTATGGTTGTGATGAACGAATGTGATTACGTTGTGAAGTTGGGTGTGATATGAGTGGTATGTGGTAGTTTAGAGGCTTTTATGTGATTATGATGCTTATGTGAAAGTATGTGTATGATATATGTTTTATGATGGGTTACTTACTAAGCGTAAGCTTATTCTTTTAGTTGTTAATGTTTTTGTAGGCTTAAGTGCGGCGGAATGGAAGGCTTGGATTGTAGCATAAGGATTTGGAATGGATTTGGAAGATAACACGCATTAGGAGCTAGGTAGAGTACCGAGCTCGAGTCAAAGTTGTACCCCGAGAGTCTATTTTATGAGTCGTATAATGTGTGTCAAAGTCGGGTAACGGTTTGGGGGTCTAACGAGTCGTCAAGTGTGTTTTAAGTGTTTGTAATGAATGTTAAAAGGAGCGTTTGGATTTAAGCGTGTTTGTACCCATTTTGGGTTGTAAACGGGTCAAGTGTTGTTGGAACGTGTTGGTTATGTTAAATTAATGAAGTGGTTCAAGTTTGGGGTGAAACGGAAGTCGTATGGGTTGTTTATAGCGAAAATGGGAAAGTTGGGAAATGATTCGGATGACAGAAGGTCCATACCGCCCGGTATGGATTTATACCGGCGGTATGGGGGTGATTTTAAGGCCATACCGGCGGCCAAGGTTTTCTGGCCGGCGGTATGGGCCTAGTTCCAGATTTTGTCGATTTTCAAAATTTTGTATCTTTTAATCCGTAAGTCGAAACGGGTCGTATGACCTATCGTTGCGAAGGTAATTGAGTGTACTTTCATTTAAAAATAGCCTCAAGGGCTGAATGTTTATATATTTTTGTCAGGAGTCAAAAGAGTGTCCGTATATCCATAAAAGTCAAGTGTTTTTGCGTAAAAAGTTTTAAATTTTAGTCTAAACGGGCACGGGGCGTTACAAGTGGCCACTAAGTATTAACTCTATCATAACAGAGGAACAAATTCCTTTGACTATATCTACCTTTTAGTATGTCCTTCATAATGCCTGAGATGAACTTTTATGACTACTGATTTACCAGTAACGGTTTGATTAAGTCTAAGCAAAACTAGTTACACATTAATCCATCACTGTATATTTTAGGTCTAAGGTTATAAAGACTTAACCACGTAGGAAACTCACAGTTCGACTAAGATCCATGATGTGACATTTCTGGTTGGGTCAACCGAATATTTATCCATCTATAAATATCTTGAATGTTAGATTTCAACTAAATCTGATTTTACAAATAGTATCAACCTATGTCATTCCCACAACATAAATATAATGGACTACGAATATCTGAATTAAAAGGTTAAGGCTTTCATTAGTAGTATGCCATCGTAACCTTGTTTTCAGTTCTAGATTTAGAAAGTTGTGTGATCTATTATTAGTTAGGTCACAACTTGTACAAGGTCATAACTTGTTCTTATTTAGGGATATAAACATGCAAATACAGAATACATATATTAGTAATGGATAACTTATATCTCGGTATATTATTCATTATCTAATTTATGCTTAACGTTTCAATACCTAAACAC